>CM076649.1:1218172-1479408 GCA_038496675.1 Rachycentron canadum | reverse complement strand
TAAATATATATATATATATATATATATATATATATATATATATATGAAAATGTAAACAATATATAATCTGTAGTTAAAGAGCTACAATAAAACACAGGTAAGGGGAGTTTCAAATCATCAACTTTCCATCTTTTAACCACTCTCTTTAAATGTTTACCACTTCAAAAAAAAATTGACCCATTTCTTATCAACTAGATCAAATGAATTGAAATAAAACCTCAGAACAAGATGATCAGGATTCATACCGAGCTCTGTTGCAGCCCTTCCTTCAGGCTACAGCGTACAGATGATGCTCCTGTAGATGCCAGTGACCTTTCTGCCCTTAATGTGCTAGATGTCCAGACAGATTACAGGCACTCTACATCAGTTACATCTGTTGCAGCAATACTGCATCACAGATGCGACGTGGAGAGGTCCAGGAAGAGGTTGCCTCTGTGTAATGATAAATGTTAGATATGGCTTTAATTGCTGGCATCACTCAAGGCAGTATTAACCTGGTTAGAGGGAACAGTCATAAAGCAGATTCTGGGCTTCTTTCATACACCAGCCAATAAGAATTTGGTCCCACCGGTGCTCCGAGGAATGCTCTTTCTCAGCTGCAGGGCTTTTCATGGTGAGGACTCCAAAACCTGTGTTATTGAAAACGCTATCATCTTCCCTCTGCCTCTGGAGTCTGAGTCACATGAAAACACATAAGCCTGGCTTCCCATGTAAACCACAGAGGATTACATTCAAAGTGACACAGAGGGATGATCAATATGCCTGTGTTGTCCTCCTCCCAACTATTTCACAAACATGGCTCTTGTAAGTTCATCACTTCATATTCTCCAGAAAAAAACTGACCTACTTAAAGTTGACTCTATTCTCTGCCTCTGTCTGTGAGGAAGAAGGGGAATCTGGGGGTGGGCAACTGCAGAGCTAATCTCCCATGCATTTGTGTTTTTTTTTTTTTTTTTTTTTTTTTTTTTAAATATGCAGTCTCAAACTTGTAACTAACACAATTTTTAATGTGCACACTGTGATATGCGCATGCCTCCAAATGAAATGAGTCATGGTTAAACCAGCTAGTACTTTTTTTTAACTTTATGCTGCACCTGCGTACTCTTCTCTTAGAAAAAAAAAATGTTCATCTTTGATCACACTCACTTTGAAAATGTGCCAGGAGAACTTGTTTCTCTCTCAGAACGAGAGGCGATAGTGAGCATGATTCTCTTTGTGGTTAACTGGAGCCGACTGATTTTGATCTATGTCATCATTGTTTCATCACATGCACCAGATGGGCAGCCGCAGAGTAGGAACAGCAGCAGGCAGGTGACAGGAGCACCCATTAGGCTCCAATCCTCCCCAACTCCCGAGACACGCCACAGCATGAGAGACAGTGCTGTCATTCTGGAGCAAGAGGAGTTTTTTTTTTCTATCATGTTCTGACATGCAGACTTTAGATGCAGGGCTCCAGTATAATGCAGGATGTCCAACTTGCATGGAGACAAATTTAGATGTAAGGTTACAATTACACTCACCAAGACCCAGTCAATCGACCACGTAGTATAGAATAGAATAGAAACTACACCCGTGTCCATTCACACCATACGCATACACACAAATACATTCATCACTACTCGATATCTCATTTATTATGGCAGATGGAGCAAGTCTCACTATCTCCACAGACATCTGCCATGGGGTGGAACTGTGTGCACTGTGTGAAATCCAACGTGCATCCTCTGGCTGTGATGAATCAGACAGTGAAGAATGTGCTGGTCAGCTCAGAGACAACAGGTTTTAACCCTGCCCTTCATCAACCACCACAGGGACAGTGAGCCATCCATCTACATTATATGTTGCAACCAGCATGGCTGAATGCTGAAGCCAGAGCCGAAGGGGCCTTGAGCTACTGGTCCTCTGACGGCTGACCGTTGCTGTGAATTAGAGTTAGGTGTCATTAAATATGAAACTGTGATTCATTAAGGGTTAACTTCCTGAACCACTATTTGCTGTTTCAATTTCCTCTTTAACTAGCTTTAATCTTCGAGAAAAGAAGTCATACACTTGATCTTAACGTGTTCTTGCTAAGTACAGATAACCAATTAACTGCAGCCAATACTATTGTCAAGTTTCAAGCCAACTCAGCAGCTGCAGAATCAATTGTAATGGCTTTACCACAATGACCAGATAGTACTGTAAATGTGCACAAGGACAGCAGTGATCTGTGTGCCAAAGGCTCAGGGTAACTGGGGAAAAATGTTGATCTTATAATCATTAATAATAATCCTTTCATCTCATTCTCTACCTTTTAAACAATTGTACCAATCATAGAGATGCGTATGGACACAATATCTCACCACAAATTCAAAGGACAGCCGTGAACGGCTTTTCCTGCATGGTAGCAAAATGAAAACACTCTCTGGGAGGTGCAGAGTGACAAGGTGTGAATATACAGACCATATACACACAACCAAACACTTTCTTTATGCAATTGAACTGAATTTGTGGAGATACTGAAAGAGTGGTCTCACTCTCTGGTTTATACTGTTCAGATTCAGTGCAGCCTGGATCAAAACCTCTGAAATATACTGGAAAGTCATTGTGGCTTGTAAATGTTTAAATCCTTTGGCTGATTATCCCTGATCCAAAAGCACTTTAGAAATCCCTACTGTGTCTACATTCAGTGTCTGCTTGTGCTACACATCATTGAGACTATATAATGTTTGTATTCAAATGCCACAATCTCTGTGGCTGCACTATTAAGTCAAATCTGGTGATGGACTGTTGTCCATCACCAGATTTGACTTAAAAGTTATATAGTCTGTGGATTTGCATTGTACAGTTTGCATCTGTACTCATAAGCTCAAGGATTGGCTTTTACGAGTTGGGGCAGGGGTGTAGAGTTTAAAGGGTTTATGTTTAACTGTCAAGTATCTCAGCCCATTGCAGTCAGCTGGTGTTTGCCCCTGCTCCTTGCACCTAAGCTCTGAGGTACACGGTAGCCACGGTCTCTATAATCTTGTAAGGCCTTGACCTTAGCTTGTAAAGTGCCTTGAGATAATGCATGTTACGATTTGGCGTTGTATAAATAAAACTGAATTGAAATGCATTGAAAAATTGGTGGTCTGTGGTCCTTTCTGACATCATCCACTCAGGCTGCTGCTGTGTGCACAAGCAACCCACCCTTGACCAATAACCCTTTCAAGTCTGCCTCAGCCCAGCATAGCTTTTATCTGGCTCTGTCAGCCCCACAGTCAGGAGACAACATTATTCCACTGATGTGAAGGTTTGAGTTTGGAGGTTGTTCTGGGCCTAGTTGGGCAGGAATGACCTTGGGCCAGATGTCAGTTGACCTTAACCTGTTTATGCGGGGATTGTCATTCCCTGCGGTGATGCTGCCAAAACAATAAAAGTGCAGAGAGACCTGTAAGTGTTTGGTAGCAAATTTGCAAATTTGCAGGGTTCATGGTTCATTGCTTGTTAGTTATGGGGGAGAGTGTGTGGGGCACGGTTCAGTCAGCCATGACAGTATTAATCTCCCGTTTTCTTCTGTTGCTTAGTACAAATAGACACCACACATTTTGTTCTTGTCATTTCTCCATTTGTAGGAGACATTCAGCAAAACAGTAATGGAGTCCCTGTGGAGACTGGCAGCCGATATGGCTCTCCTGTGGGGAGAGTTGTACTGGATGGATAATGTCACGGACCACTGCTTAGAGAGAAGGAGAGGGGGGGTACGAGGGTGGGGGGTGAGTAGGGGGTGAAAAGGAGATAGAGATGGGAGGAAATGAGAGGGTGCAGAGTGTGGGAGTGCTGGTAACGATTACAAAAAAAAAGGAGAGTGAGGAGCATCAGTGCCACACATATACATAGTGTACAATTCGTTCACACAAACCCTCGCTCACACACTTTCTTTTATTTGTCAAATATCCCACAGTGCTCAGGTGGTGAGTATTAAATGAAGCAGAACTATCAGTGCCACGTGCTGTCACATGCACAGAATGTGCTTATTAACCTTTTTGAGTGTTAATCGCCCTCTTGAAATGATTTTCTGTCAGATCAGTGACGAAAGGGTTTTACCTGTGGATTGAGGCATTTTATCCTAAATTAAAGAGCTCATTCTGTTTAATGCTATCTTATTCAGCACACTACATATATATGGCTATATAGTGTAGGAGTGTTCATCTTGAATTCTGAGGTCAAAGAGAAATTTCCACTTTGAATTTCTCTCCTTTTCTTATTCTCTTCTTTTTTAAAAAAATTCTATTTTTTGCCACTCATAAGGAAGCCCTGAATTCATCATAACGATTGTTAGTGAGTGAAGAAAAATGTGGGTGACAGGCAAGCGAGAGAGCTTTGATGACAATATTCGGCGCTCCTTTTGCACCCTTATGTGTGTGTGTGTGTTGTGTGGGTGGATGGATATGTATGTGTGCATGTGTATTAGTCCCAAGAGAGGCCTTGCAGCAGCTACACACCTCCCAATGAGCACAGAGAAACGGGGACGGCATGCATGTACTTGTTCTCTCTTTTCACCGAAGGGAAAACATCACTCTACAGGTGACACACACACACACACACACACAATGCCGCGCCTTACTGTAGTGGCAGTTAGAAGTGCAGGGGTTGCTGTGTGTGTTTGTGTGAGTAAGTAGGTCATGCATCCAGAGTGAGAAAATAATAGATTCACATTCAACTTAAGTCACAGAAAATGAGTTAGGATTCTTTCCTCACTACGAGCTGCGCAACTCACTCAGCCTGTGACAGCCTTGAGGTTATGCTTTTGTTTGCTTTTGTGTGCATCTGTGCATATGCATGTGGTAATTTTGTCATCTTGTATGTTTGGTAAATGAGTCTACTGTCCTGACCGATGGTTGGAGCTTGTTTTTGGTTTCCAGGCACAGTTTCAGATCCTCTGGAAGTGGAGGAAGGAGCGGGTATGAAGCTCTGATTTGACAGGCTCCATTTTCACATAAAATGAGGCGCTGGAAATCAGAGATATACAGCGCTGAGTGGAGGAGACATCATAGAGTAGGCATTACCTTTGTGGTTTGTGGTGATAATGAGGACCAAAGCATATAGGAGCTTGTGTGTGCATGTGCGTGTGCGTGTGTGTGTGTGTGTGTGAGAGAGAGAAAGACAGAGAGAGGAGCGTATGAAAGGAAGTCAGAATAGAGCTGCATATTGTGTTTATATTGGCTCATATCTTAATCTGCTTCTACTAATGGTTATGGGTCAGGCAAATAATCAATAGTGTGGCATACTATGATATGGTCCCTTGTAATGTGTTATTAATACAGAGGCCAGTCCTGTTGTATGTTCTTTTGTGATATTGAAGCAGAAAACATTCTCATTTGAACTCTGAACTCATCTCCTTTCTGGCAGATCATTCGGCTTATTACCATTTTATTGCTGTTTTGACATTTGAATAATGAAACACATTAAAGTTGCTGTGTGTGTAATAAGTCTGGATCTGTGCACTTCAGCAGTTTCATCTCTATCATCATATAAAACAGCAATCCTCTCTTTGTAGTTTTATTTCTCTAAGTTGACGATATATGCTACATTGGAATATATAGTTATAATATTAGTTCAGCTAACTTTTTTTGGCTGACAAAGAAAGCAAATGTATTTCTGTAATATGCTGCTTTTCTCTTTTTCCTGTAATTAACTCAATTAGTCTGAAAAGCCTGATCAGTAAAGCAGGATAAAGACAATGATAATAATTACAACAGGTTAAACAAGCTAAGAAAACACTGCACAAAAGAGAGATTTCAATTTTCATGGCTTTAAATCACCAAGAGAAATGACCTCAACTTTGTTTCAGACTGAAGAATCAGAGTTAGTTGATGTGTTTCTCTTGTTCCTCGGTTCTACTCGAGTTTGGTCAAACGTGGGCACTGTAGCCACACCCACCAGTGATGTCACAGTGCACTGCCACACCCTTGAGTACACGTCTACATCACTGCAGCAACGTGATAGGTTTTTTACTGTGGTTGAGCTGTTCCTTTTTTGGCCATTTGCTCAAATTTTGAATAAACAGCCACATTAGACCCAAATTTGAAACGACAGGTCGAATTCAAGCATCTGACCAGTCTTTTCAAATATCTGTGAGTGAATGATGATCACAAGAAATCATTAAGTGAGGACCAGACCATGAAACAGACAAAGTGTCTGCACAGCATATTGACACAAAACATATATTTACATTGGTTTTTATTATGTTTTGAAAGTAATCTCCATTTGTGATTGTATGGTAGTGTACAGTAATTAATTAAAATTAATTGATAAGTAAAAAATTCATGTTCTTGTTGAACTGGCAATGTTTAGAAGCTGGGATGGATGGAGAAGAGGAGTTTCTATTGAAAAATATATAAAAACTGGACTGTGACCTTAGTTCAAGTTCTAAATGATGAATTATGAACAAGAACCAGTTCATTTTTGGAATTTGAACACGTACCACAGGATGCGATTGGAAGACACTGTTCAGCTTGCAATACAAAAACCTTGCAATACTGCTTCAGCAGCCTGTCTATCTACCTACCTACTATCACAATACATTTAGTGTGGAGTTGTTTATGTGTCTGGGTTCCACACACTCACGATCATCAGTTCAAATCTAACTTATAAGAAACAACTGTTAGGGGTTTGAAGCAACTGAGAAGCCTGATAGCACTAGTCTTCAGTTCAGTTTTAAGGCCATAGTTCTCATATTAACAAACGGAGAGTAAGATGCCTCTGTCCAAATAGAAATCCATTATTAAAAGGAGAATGGAGTGTCCCTCATTATGGGAAGTGGTGGACAGAGACAAAGAGAGCTTGAAATTGTCATGTCTCACTTAGTGACAACACACTGTCAAATGACTTTTCTCTGTCAAAACAATTTATAGTATTGCTTGAAAATGCCTTCAGGCAATGCTGAATATAGTCTGTGTAATTTTATAAAGTTCTTTTGTCAAGTTCACCCAGCAGCTATTCTACCTCAACAAGAACCACAGTGTATTGATACTGAATCTCTAACAATACACACTCACCTTTTATTAAAATGCAGAAGGCTGTGACAAATAACAATTCGTGTTTTGTTTCATAGCGTAGGCGAGAATTTCAATTAAAATACACCTAATAATTGTCTGCATAGCAGTAGTGGAAAATCAACTTGAAAAAGAGCTTGTGTGGGAGAATGTTAAAAAAAAAAAAAAAAAATCCTATGGTTGAATATAAAAGCTTCGCTCCCTTAGTGATGCTCCGGGATTGTTAAAAAATAAAAATAAAAGTTGAACAGTGGAATTCGTTCTCCCACTGCTGCTGCGGCGGCTGCTTTATGTTTCATAAATGTTGTTATATATATTTTTATTTTCACGGGAGACATGTTTGGAGTTTCTCATGTGCTTGTTTAACTTTTAAGCTGCCAGCATCTGCTGAGACATCCTTTATGCCTGAAAGTGATCAAAAATAGAAACATGTTTGTAATGTAATATATTCATAAATGCAGTGCAGCTCATATGCGTCCACTCCTTCCCACTGCAGAACAAAAGACTTGAATATATAGTTAAGTAAGGATGTTTTAAATGAACTTTCTTTTTCTTTGAATGAATTATAGTTTGTATAAACTCTGTTCTGCACGTTATCATTGGCTGTGGAAATAGATGTGTTTAGGCAAATCTGGTGAGTTATTGAGAATACATTACACACCGCTCTTTATGTCTCCCAGAGTCTATTTAATTAGAAAGAAAATCACACAGTGTTATTGCTTCCCTTTGTTCAAGTTTGATTCTCGCCGAGTTATGATAAATGTTGTTTTGAGTGAGTCAATACCTCTGCGGTGAGCCAGATCAGTATGTTCTAGTAGAGATGTTTTTGGGAAGAAAAAGATTTCTTCTCTCAGCTTTTATCTCCATTGTCCTCTGTGTTCTTTGGCAGACAGGTGTAATTGACTGAGAGCTCAGTGTGAAAGACAGAAACTGCATGTACAGTACTCTAAAAACTGCCTTCACAATTTTAGTCACTTCATGGCGAAGTGATAGACTGTCTAGACACAGCAATGTAGCATTGTTCCATTTTTATTGTTCGTCCCGTATCAGCAACATAAAACCTGAATAAAATACTTGTTGTTTTTGGAGCTCACCATAAGGCACAGATGACTCTTTTTGTCTTCTGTCGAATAGATGTTATTTTGTCCACGAGCGAAGAAAATGTCATGTGGAACGGGCAGGTGGTTGATCCCAGCCCATTTTAGCCAGTATCAGCCAGTTAACACCTAAGTCGGACTTAAAGGTCACCTCCCTAACAAATCTCCTCATAAATATTCATCCCTGCTCCTCTTTGCTGAGCGAGAGCTTAAGCATTTCTTTTATCCTCACATTCCCACCCCTTAACTGGAGGAAACCAACCTCCAGTTCACATCCTCCTTCTTTTGGGGCCTCATCTCAGCTCCTCAGTCAGCCAGCCCCTTCACAAGGAGGCTGACTTAGCACCTTTGGATCGTAAAATGCCTGTTTGGCCTTCAGGAGGAACGCAGCGAGGAAGACAGCGCTGAGAACAGGGCTGCTGAGCTATAGCTGGCAATCCACTCCTCTCTTTGCCCTCAACATTACTTTAGCACCAGCAAACTATCCCCTAATTAGCAACTAATCTATTATGGATGAGCCTCTAATGGATCTGTAGAAATAACTACATGCCCGTTCCAACGTGGGTTTGCGGGTTTGCACACAGATACTCAGTCATGCAACATCAACCATGCATGCACTGGTGGTTACACGACTACATGTGCATGTCCACATCTAATGCACATGTGCGCTATCATGTCTGCACGCATGTGGTTCCAAGCTGTTAGATATCGCCGTCAGCGTTAGTATCTGGTGCTGCCCAGCTCATTAAAAGCACCCTGCACTCAAACCACAGGCAGGAACAGAACAGTAGTGGATAATCTCATGAAAAATGTAGAGGAGCAGCAGCCTTATCTCTTGGGCCCTGTGCTGGGGTGGTTTGTGTGCTGCTCCAGCTCTTTGATGTAGTCCATTGATCTCCCCTTGCTGACATGTTCCCCCAGGCCCCTGGCTGCACCAGCCGGAGGGGTGATTAGCCTTATTAGTGTAATGGAGGGGAGTAAAGGGCTTTAGAGGTGGAAAGGATGGAGGAGAGAGTGAAGGAGGAGGGGGAGGAGAGGGGAAGGAGGGCTGTTTGGCCACTGCAGAAGATGATGATCAAGCTCGAGCCCATAAGTTTCTCTGCCTGTAATCAACGCAAAGGAGCGAGAGAGGAAGGGAGGAGGCCAGCTGCAGCAGCGTGAGCCGCTTTGTGACTGGGGTTGGGTTAAAGTGCAGCACTGCAGTCCTTTGTTGTGCTGCATGCTTCACTGACGTGATTTATCGTCTGTCTCAGAGGATGAGTGCTACTCTAGAATGCAGAATTGGTTTTGACTTTCAAGGAAGGGTCGAGGGGATTTGGCCACATTTATGCTACAAACTACGATAAACACTGGGGCGCTACGGGTTTTGGCTTAACTGCCTGCTGGTTGTTCTGAGAGCAGCATGCTATAGCAGACATCATTTGATCTGAGGGGATGGGTCAACAGCAGGACACCAAATGAATGACAGTAGAACACCATAGGGGTTTGCTAGTGGACCTGAGGTGACATCAGTATTACATTGAAACCACAGAAAAAATGCTTTTACTTGTTAAATTGCTGCATGATACTTAAAAGTATCACGCATTGCATAGGGAAGCTGTTTGAACACAGTTTGAACCTAACCATTTCCTTTGGGCCATGATGAGGCTGACCACTCCTTCCTTTTGACTTTCCCATCATTCACTACACAACTACATAGACATTGAATGTGATTTATGGCCATGCATTACCCTGGCAATCCAGCCAGTGTAGCTGGGCTTAGTGAAGCCCATTAAAGTGCTTTGGTTACAGCGAGGAAGGCGAATGGTTCAATATCCCCGCTTTCCAGATGCTGCACTATCACACATAGACACTGTGAAACTACACATCTGCCTCGAAGGTCACAGTGGAGAGGAAGACGGAGACTGTATGAGATTAATGGGGGGTTAGGCGGGCACAGACTGCAGTTTGGCAGGCGGCTGCTGAGTAGTCGTATCGTCATTTTACTCTTTTACCCTTTCTGGTACCGTCATCTCGCTCTTCTTCCCCCGTTGCCATGCTTTTTGGCAGCTGCTTGGAGCTGCTTGGCCATGCCGTGGTGCCCAGTGGAGGCGGGGCTGCACCAGGGAGCAGAGAGTCTTCGGGTTCGTCACCAAAGTCAGCCTCCAGCATGGTCAACCTCACGGTCCAGCTTGACACTTCCAAATGTTTGAACGGGTGCACTAGTATGAACAAAAGCCTTCACTGCTGCTGACATGTTGCAAGGCGATTGTGTGTTGTGAGAAATGACAGAAAACAATATCATGATATCAATGAAAATATTCCTGCAATGCTAGTTCATATCACTGAACCAACCTGAGCAAATCTTAGCAGGTGAGTTGTCCTTCATCTCCTACCTCCTCACTTCCTTTCTGTCTTTTTTAATACCTTCATACACAACCTCATTACCCTGTAGATTGCTGTTTTAAGCCATTTATGTAAATTTAATTTATAGTTAGATAGTATACTTATTTATTAATGTGTGTGTGAGTTCCACTCCGAATGTTTTTTCTTTGTGATTCACATAATGTTTATTTATATCTACTGTGTGTATCTGTTGAACTCGTGGCAAGCTGCTGCATACAATTGCCCTAGGCAGGATAAATAAAGTTGTATTGAATTGAATATCACAACATGGTAACTTCCAGTAATTGCTGTCTGTAAAAATAAAATCTAAGTCAGTATATCTAATTATTGCCTAACCTAGCTGGAAAGTTTTGTTAAGGGCTTTTGTAATTGAGGTTTAGGCGCACGTAGATTGTTGTTTCTGAAAGACTGAAACAGACTGATTATTGTTGTGTGGGTCCTTGACTCCTAACATACGTGCATTCACCTTTAATCACACATGACCTGTCCTTCAACCAGTTCATATAAGACAACCTGGACTGAACAAGACAAACATCTTTTTTTTCTCAACACCTGGGCAAAAACGTTTTGAAGATCAGAAACGCTTTGATTAGCCACCAGAGCAACGTATTGATGAGCCGGTTCCTAATTTGTTTATATCTCATGCTCAGGTTCCATTTGATTCAATACACATGCCTGTTGCACAATATTGAAGAAAATCTTCTTATTTATGAGAAAAGAAAATGAGTCAACATTTTTTTTTCAGGCTTCAACGGCTATAAATGTGTTAAAAGAGAAACTCTTCACAGACAGTACTTTTTGAAATCTTATGCTGTATTTTCACAAATGAAGCAAACTTTCACTAATCAATAAAATGAAGATATTTAGTAAACATAAAGTCATTTCTTTATATTTGATATATAAAACATATCGTATTCTGATTGATACATTATGATCTACTGTGCTCATGCTCAGAGCGTCTTTATCTCTCTGTTTCTCTCTCTGTCTGTCTGTTTGCATGTCTGCATCTTTCTCACACTCACACTCTCACAGATGATGACACAGCGTGAGAATAAACAAGTCGTCTTCTCGCATTTGTTTTCACTCTTTGTCTTTGCCCAGTCATGGCCCCTACTCAACACGCGCATGTACACACACGCATGCATGCACGCACACATCTTGTCTCCCATGTTGCTTTATCACCAACAGACCATGAAGAGAGACCTTTTTTTTTTTTTTTTTTTTTTTAATGAACACAGTAAACACTAACAGGATGACAGTCTGTCTCTGCTGGGGACCTTTCTTTTTCCAGCATGCTGTCAGACCCTTGCTGTATCACACCTCAATAATCTCAGGTCAATTGCTTTGACCACAGCACCTGCTGGCTGCAAGATTGCCTGCTATCATTTTAATGGATCGCCACTCAAGATGCACTTTAATTATGCCTCACTCCTGACACACTGCTCAGAATGAATGTCAGTTGTTTTTTAACGGTTAAAGGTGACAAGACAAGCAGAAACTTGAAAAGAAACATCCTTTTCCCCTTTAAATCTGCATCTGACCGATATCGCAGGGAATAAATATTTTGCTCAACCGTGACATCTTGTTTCTTCTCTCGCAGCTGTTTTCTCAGGGCGGCTGGACTCTTGCTGTGACAAGATGACAGGCTGTGTCATGGCCCTGTAGCAGGCTGTGATTTACACACACACTCATAAGGACACAGACATGTAAAGGGCACATGTTGTGCACACACACATAGACACACACACACACACACACACACACACTACATACATAGAGGCATGGGGATGGAGAAGATGCACAAACTCATAAATATGCTTCACAGCAAACCCAAATCTGTGTGTGTGTGACTTTTCAGTTCTAGACCAGCATCACGTACCAGCTTCCAATACTACACCCCCACCCTACAAGTGTCAGTGACACACATCGGGCCCCGTGGCAACACTATCTGTCTGTCAGCATCAGCACCACAGTGGGCGAAACATGGGTGGTCTTTTCTTTGAACTCTATTCCTCTTTCTGCTCCCCTCTTGTCCCTCCTACAAGTGCACAGAGAGACGCTTCAGTCCAACAAAGTACTGTCCCCACTCAGGAACACTGACTCATTTAGCTTCATTGTAAACCAGTCTGTGTTTGTTGTTGGACCCACTGCAGGGTAACATAAGTTCAAGTACCAATAATCTGATTTATTTATAACCCTGGCAAAAACACAGGAAGAAGGTCTGGTTATTTGACTTTAACAGTAGTGCCATTGTGTTCAGTATCTACTGCCACTTCCCCTTTTGTTTTATATTTATAAGAGGGTTTACTGGATGTTTTTAATGCTGCACCATCAATACTAAGTCAACTGTAAAAAGACAGAGACCTGCTTTATGAGACGCAGTGGCTAATGAATCCTGAAGCCATTTACATGCTGTCAGGTGCTGAGCAGAACGGGCAGAGTGGAAGAGCTCCGAAGTGTCTCAGCGGAAAATTTACTGTTTTGACATCGAAAACAAATACTGAAGGCGCTGGATATCTTGATAACAGCAGATCATCACTCCACTCTGAACACTGCTCGAAAATCTTTCGGCCGTACAGTATAAAAGCCCTGCAAACCATCTTGTTCCATACTGGAGTTTGCCTGTTAGTTGCTGAGCAGACTAATGAGTGAATAATGCCAAAGCTGTTTTTTTTGTGTGGAGAGAAACAGTTGACATAAGGGAACAGTCTGTGTTGTGGTGATATGCTCTCATATCGTATTCTGCCTGTGTGAACGGCTGTCATCCAAGGCAGATCAGGAGGACTAATTCAAAGGGCTTATGCATGCTTAACAGCATGCTGCTTGGTTTTAGCAGTTTATTTACACACAGTATCTGTGCATATAAAACTCTTTTTCTAGCCGACCTTCTGACTGGAGGGGGGACTTTTTCACAGAGGCAAAATGATTCTCATAACCACTTTATATTGCTTTTTGTGATAGGAATTAGGCTGAAAAGGGGCGTTCGCATTTAAGTGTAGACAATCCACCATTCTCCTCATATTTTGTATCAAGGACATTGTCTGGAATGGAAACCGAGATCGTGCCTCTGCAGAACACCACTGAGCTGCAGTTACAGATGCACCACAGCTGTAAGCAGTGTTGAACATTTATTAATAAATTTAGTATGTGAGGAGCAAACTAAGTGGTATTCTGCCTTTCCTGGCTTATTAACACAACTCACTGCCTCCTTACAAGCTCAACAAGATGCAAATCACACACTCCTCCAACCTTGTTTGCCTGATCACTTTGCGCTGCTCGCTAAGCTTAACGGAACCAAAGGAAAACAAGCAAACTCTGCATTACTCTTCATCTCCATCCCACTCCCCAGTAATGGTGAACCCCCGGCGTGTTTTTCGTTTTGGAGCGAGTGCCCTGCCTGCTTGGCGTTTTGCCTGGATGGGCTTGAGCTTTTTAGTTTTGTCTGCGCCATTATCATTCCTATCTCTAAAAGTAAAAATTACAAGCTGAAATTCGCAGTTGAGATTTAAAGTTAAGCATGATTAGTCACATCAGTCGTGGTGGTGTTCTGTTTTTGAATCCCACACAGCAGAAATACTAATATGGAGGCTGAATTAGAGGCTCACGTCAGATCTCCTCTTTTACGCCTGTATAACATTGAATATTTTAGGCCTGTGAAGCCTTCATGGTGAGTATGATAGATTCTGAAGGTGTGAATTGGACTTTTAAAGCGATGCTATGCGAGGAAGTGATAAATGAGCCTGTATGACATGCTGCACCCCAGGGACAATCAGTTCCTTAATTGCGGAGAGGGAGCGCTGTGCTGGCATGCTGAAACCAGAGTGGTGTTGATTACACAATACAGCACATGCAATCATGTGACACAGAGATCATTATCTTAGAGTATTAGAATTAATTATACCCAGCAAAATTCAGTGTGATCCTGCCTAAGGTGGCTGAATAACTCAAATAAACTCCAAAAATCCTCCCTGGTGCTGAATTCATTCCACTGTGACCCTTGTTGACTTTCTAATTCTTTGTGTAGCAATGTCCTCCACTTGTCATTTCCCTTGAAATTGAAAGAAGCTGCGCTAAAGCTCTGCTGGATGGATAGAAAGAGAAAGCAGCAGATAGAAGAGGAGGGGTTGTGGCCGGAGAGTGCCCTGGCATGGGAGGACGGTGATTTGGCAACATCGGCGATGAGCTGCCTTCCTCTGATCCCCTCTCTCTAATTCTGTCTTCCCACGACAGAGAGCGCCCAGCCCTGGTCTCCCATCCATTATGCATGGATGAGCTTTATTGCATTATGTTTTTTTAGGCTAACACACTTAGCAAGCTTGTAGCATGCACAACCCCTCTCCACCAACTCGGTGAATAATTCAAGGCCACGGCATTAGGCTTGGAATAGAGGAGCTTAATCAAAGGCTACAGCTTTCAGTGCAGCTCAGCGCCGCCCCGTTGGCGGTTATAACCTCAAGCTTGGCACAACATAGATTTTAAATAGGAAGTTGAATTATCAGGCCAGAGGGGGACTTTGGAGAGCTGTGTGAGCTTTGAGAGACTCTTGAGATTGTAATGCAATTCAGGACACTTGCATTCAAACCTCCTTAGCGTTTATTGTTGGCAGTCAGGACACCTTGTGCTGCACATGTTGCTGTGAGGGCAGTCAAGCTCAGGTCCACCCCTCGTTTTATTTCCACTTTAATCCACAATTCTGATTTATGCTGCGTTTTAATTTTCAGAGATAATTTGCCTCCAAGCACTGTGAGGGAATATTTGCCTACTATTGTAGAATATTATTCAATAATATGGCTTCGTTTCCTCTTTTCATACAGATTCTGGGCAGTGGGAAATTATGTTGCTATGAGACGAAGAACATCCCTTGACAGTGTCAGCTTTTCAGGAATTTTGAAGGTCTAGCTAGTTTTCAACTGTAAAGCATTTTTTTTCTTCTATAAATATTTTTACAATATTTTAGGAACGACAAATACAATATAAACACAGTATAAATACCAAAACTCAAAAATACATTTAAGACGCATTTGTCCGTACTGTCTGTTGCAGGCCTGATGTAGATCTAACGCAGTCCACTTTTAATGTTTCCTCTAGGATTTTTGACACTAGTAGCTCTCCACCCAGCTGATGTAACACACCAACAGTGATGCTTTTCACTTTAAGCCACGTTCAGTAGCTACTGATTTTTTTATTTTTTTTTTCCCTACACTGCTTTGCTAAAGATTATTATTGAACCTGTGTATTGTTCCTATTTCAGTGTACAAAACTCAGTCAGTCACAGCGTCACCTAATAAATATTCCATTACTCACTCAGCAGTTTTCACTGGTGTATGCAGTGGGATATAAACCCAGTTGAACCAAGCAGGTCGTCTGGCCCACTTCGAGCTCGGCCCACAGCAGGACTGCATCTACGCAAAGTGTATGGAGCTGAAACACTGGCTTTATATGTAGCTGAACAGCACTGAGAACTCACAGCTGACCACTACAATAAAGTCCTTTTACTGTGGTAAAGTCAGCAGTGCTACTGGTCCAGTTAGGGCTGGAGTTGGAGTTGAAGAGTAAATCTTGTTACTTATTCATTTTCCCATTCTGATCTTACCTCACGCCTTTCAATTTTCTCCCTTTCCCATCTCTTTCACTCTATCTCCGCTCCATCTGGTTATAAATCATAAGCATTTTTTTTTCGTTTTCTAACCATGTCTTTCCTTGCCGCCTGTATGTTATTATCCAACCTTTACCTCTATTCTGCCTCCCTCTATCCCTCTCCATCTATCCATCTTTCTGACTTTATCTAACTCTATCTCAGCTCTCCTCTGTCTTTCTCTTCTTTTCTCATATATTTCCTCTCTCTCTCTTGCTTTCTCTCTCTCTCGCTCTCTCTTTCTCCCCTGTAAAACGCATCCAGGCTTCCCTCGGGGGCTAATCCTGTTGGAAACGTTTCAGGGAAAGCGGATTATCTGTCGGAGCAGCATGATTTTTGGAAAAAGTTCACTCACACTTGATTAAATTAATCATTGTCCTCCAAAACCCCTTATGGTCTTTCCTTGTGGATATTGGTTGAGATAAATAACCATCCTCAAACAGCATAATTCAGCCATAATTGATTTGGGGTGCTCCTTCTGTAGGTGGAGGGGTGGGTCGTGGCGTTGGTGTGTTGTTGTTTAACCACAGAAAGTGGGCAACAGAGCTGTCCAGAGACTATTGGCAAAGCTTTTGTAGGCACATAGACTATTTTAATCTGGCAGTTTGCAGGTCGATGCAAAATCTTTGACAGCTTGATTTATCCTCGCTTTTTAATTCAACATTGGATTGCTTGAAGGTGGCCCCAGTGTGCTTTTGTTAGAGCTAGACAGAGACTAATGCCTGATTTGGTCTATGCTTTCATAATTTATACAGAGGTGTCAGCATGCATCATGCTGCCACCGCAGAGATTTGCTGCAGAACACATTAGAGGGAGGAATTAGTGTGTAAATACAGGTGTGTGTGAGTGTGAGTTTTTTTGTGTGTGTGTGTGGCTAGCAGGCAATTGTTAGTTTGTTGTTTATAGCCCATGAAGAGCAGTGTGGTCAATGAAGCTTCTCAGGTGGATAGGATACAACATAACCTTGAGATGACGATAAACTTTCCACTTCCTTGCCTACAGCCATCCCTCCCACCCTCATATCCTCTGTTTCTCCTCCTCTTTCTATCTCTCTCTCCAACCAATACCATCCTTTCAAAGGAAAGCTTGCCAAGGCTCCATTTAACAAGAATATCCTCTCATTACACAACTGCAAAACCTTAAAAGTAACCATCCACTAAGTGGTTTCATTGAAGGCAATGAAAAATTCCCTTTCAAAAGAAATAATTACAGCTTTTGCTTTTTTCAGAGGGGCACATAGCAGCAGTGTTTATGGAGGATAATTACTATGCAGAGCAATTACTCTACAGCAACAATGGTAGCTTTACCCCACATGAGTATGGGGATTAGAGCTGTGATCATCCTGGGTGTCGAGCACTTGTCTGACTGTGATTATTGGAAAGGTCCAAGGTTTGGAGTGAACCAGAAGCGAGGATTTTCTGTCCGCCCTCGGTGTACAACAGTCATACCATGACAAAGGTGTGTGTGCATATTTAGATGTGCTTTCATTGAGTGGGGGTGAACCTGCCGCTGTAAATTCACCATCAGTATAAACTTGCATCAGTATTATTTTCAATCCCAATATTTATCCAATTATTTTGTATGTCATATAAATTTGATTATTACAGGGATTTAGTATATAGGTTATTGTAACTATAGCAGAAGAGTACAGATTTGCTGATTATAGTATATTTTTAAATGTGGAGTTGCAGTGCCAAAGTAGCAGCTAATGGGGATCCAAATAAACAATAAATAGAGAGCTGTTTTAATCAGCTTTGCATGTGTACCTTTGCTGAGGCTCTGTTGAAAATGCGCATGGGTGTGTATCCATTGGTGCATTCATAACATTTTATTTTTTTATGTTTTATATGTAGACACACTGTAGGTACATTCATTGTGTGTGCACCACATTTGTCATGCATCCGTGCAGAGGTACAGGTTGCTGAAAAACGGCAGCCTCCAACATTCTTACTCCATGTCTCCAGAGATTCATCACGTTACATCATGATCCACTCGCTCAGCAGACATCCTGCCTGAAATGCCTTTCAGGTTTGACTCCTCGGGTCTGTCTGTTACATAATTTGTCTGCAGGAAAGATGTGGTCTCTTTTTTTTTTTTTTTTTTTTTTCCCCCCCTACTGCTTTCAATTCCACACACATACCTGAGGTTGTCTGTCTTGCAGAATCAGTGTATCTGTTGCAGATTTCACTGTGGACTGTGGAGAAGGGATTCAGACTGCGATGGATTTGCATGCTTTTTGAACTGGGCCATGTGCAAATGGGGGAGAAAAAATAGATTCCGGTGTCTTGTGCACAGCCACTGGTTTATAGAGGTTATGAAAACACATTGTTTCTACATCACAGACCACTACTGCAAGCTGCCTCCTCTGTGGCTTGTGTAGGGGGGGAGGTTATGTGTGTATGTATGTACTTGTATCCCTACTCAGCAGGATATTATTTACTGTTAGTGGGCAAACAAATAGCAGATTAATTGAGCTAATGAACGGAAATTGAATCTAAAACTGTTAGGATATTCTATTAATAATTTAAATCCTTGCTCAAGCAAAAGAAATCCAAATATTTGTCCCAGCTACTTTTCCCTGTTAAAAATTTTTTAAAAATTGAATATTTGGGATCTGTTGTTTGGACAAAACAACTCATTTAAAGATGTGTCATCATTCTTTTTTTGTGTGTGTTTGTTTTAAACGGATGACTGTATAGATATTAACTAGAAAACACAAGGAGAGAAGAAGGAGAAATAGTTTTTGATGAGATAAATAATTAACATATATACACCTTTAGGAACTTAGAAACTTTATTACTGCAGATATGGCAAGAAAAATTACAGCACAGTAAAATAAATGCTTTACAGGCCTGTTTTATGTATATTTTGATATTCTGTGGTTTAATCTCCCATAAATTGTACTATTTGTAATTTACTATCTTCTTAGATTTGTTGTTATTTTTATCTTAGATGATAATGTTTAATGATGCACCATAAAACATCCCATTACTGAGAGTTTTCTCAGTATTTCAGGATCCATCCCCAAAAATTGTTAAAGATCTCATTTTGGGCTTGTTGGGACATGTAATCATGTCGAGTCTCTTTCCCTTTGTTGTGAACAACCTATGTGAAATCATTAACAGGTCACTGCACACACCTGAGCCAGGTTGTCATGGGGTCGTCATTGGCACTGTCAACATCCCCAGCTACAAGTAACAGTTTCTCCTCTCGTGCCCTCCTCACGTGTTACCTTGTCTTCTGTTCAACTTCAGGCTGTGCTGACTCATTCTTCTTCCTGTCCTGACAGCGTGCGTGCGTGCATGTGTGCGTGTGTGTGTCTGAGATCTAACTGTCCCCTAAGCCACAGACATGTCAAACCTTACCCTCTATGCCTGTCTCCATTGACTTCTCGCCCAGTAAGTGTCATCACACAACTGGCAGAAATCCCTCAGCCTCTGCAGCTGACTCTCTCCTCCTCTGGCCACTCTAACCCCTCTGTCCGTATCCTCTCTGACCTCCTCTGCCCCCCCACCACCCTCAAAGCACACGCCTGATTTCCCATAAAGTCTAACCCCTGTCATATGAGTTAAGAGTCAGTCCCAGAAACTACAGGGGTTGGAAACCCTGTGTTTAAACACTACAGGGTCTTCATCCTTCTTAACTCGCTGCTTTCGCCTGTCTTTTACGTGGTTTTGCCGATTAAACTATTCAAATGCTAAGGTTGATTAAAGAAGGTCACAAAGGTTATTTCACCCAAATTACTCATTTACCTCTAGAGGTATCCAGCTGCAGTATGCAGATAGTTTTGGTTTTCATCAGTCAATTAACCATTTGAGTCATTTTCAAAGCAAAAATGACAAATTTACAGTGTTCAGTGGCTCAGGTATTTGTTCATTTGGTTCCTATTTCTATTTTTATATATGTCTAATATAAAAGCATAGTGAATATTTGATTTTGGGAGTGTTCGTCAGACAAAATAAGTGACTTGAAAACATCACTTTTATAGTAAAATAAAACAGCAATTGTTGAAAATCCAAATATATACATTGTGAAATGTAACATCTTAATACTGTGTATGCCACAAACAAAATTAGATTCATCAGAGGTGGAGGCAGAAAACTCAGAGATGCAGACAAATAACTGTTAAACACCACTAGAGATAAATGAGAAAATATATAGTTTTTGGTTTATTGGGTGATTTATGTTCAGATAAACAAAGACAAAAATCTATTTTCTGGTCTCAGTCATTTTTTAGTAAAAAACTTATCTAGGAACTAAATGAATTGAATAAGAATAAGAGACACTGTCATAAAGCATAAAGCAAGGTTGTTAGATGAAAAGTGAATATCTTGGAGATTTGTGATACACTGTACACTGATAATATGGGATCCAATATAAATACCAAAATTATTTCAGTTTTATCTTGCTATGAGAAATGTAAAGATAATATGAAGTTTTTTGAACCCCTTTCTTCTGAAAAGTTAAACCCTAGCAGCCAAAAATATTTTTTTTCAACCAAATACACTTAAATGGTAAATATTGATTTAAATCATAAACCGACTTCAAAGAATAAGTAAAGAAATCCTAGCAAGTATGTGAACCAGTTTCTAGCACATAACAGGCCTCAATACACAATGCTGCAGACACATTTCAGTCAATAGCAACAACAAAGTCTGATACCCAGCACTACCCTGAACTATCTTAGATGCCTCTTCAACCAAAGCTTAACTCACTATTTCTGCACAGTCACTGGGGAATATAGTTAATACATACATACATAAATTCATACACTATACACAGTGATATTTCTGGCTGGAGGTAGTCTGGCAGTGCCAGCTGTGGATGCTTCTTCTTCACAGAAACAATTTTTTTCAGAACCACCAACAGAGCTGCTGTCCCTCAACACCCAAATCCTGCCATCCCTCAGACTCCCTCAGCCTTTTTCCCAATTAGGAGCGCAGCACATTCTGTTTCCCACTGTCTCCCTGCAGACTCTACAGCTGTAAACGGTAGTTACAGCCAATATGGCCTCATGATGGGGGTGAGCAGTTAATCCCCGACTGCAGATGCAGAAACACACCTCCACAGTCTAATCAACGCAGGCTGTTTTTACCTGTGACGAAATGTCTTTGTCAGGTAATATCCTGGTGTGATGCCGACGCATCATTTACCCATTCACAGTGCGGGAGGGCAAGGTTTAGACAAATGCGTTGTCAGATTTTGCGTTGAGGGCTGAGAATGGAATTGGATAGAAAAAAAATTGTTAGCACTGTACATAAATAAATGCATAAATATACATGGAGCAGGCATTGATGCAGAAACAGTTTACAACATAAAGCAACAAAGCCTGACATATAGCTGTGTTCCACATCAGTTATTTTCCCCGAGTCAAAGCTGATGTAATCTGTATGTCCTGTCATAAACACCGCAGGGATGTATTTTGTGCTGTCTTCTTCATTACTTGCATTGTTATAAATGGCTCCCTGGGTCCTCTCAGTCAGCAGGATTAGAGCCCAGGATTAAGATTCTGCACAGTGAGCGAGTGGGTGTGCACTGAGCGAGGCGAGTTATTGGAATTGCCATCATTATCCTCTGGATATCTCATCATGAACTTCTCACCTCAGTGCCCCTTCAGCCACACGCTGCACCTACTGAGTGCACACACCTGCAGAACATTAAATGTACAAATGTTCAATAAGTTCCACTTTTTAATGTGTGATAGCTGAACTCCTGAGGCGCTGGTCTGCATATCACCTAAAACCTGAGCGAAATGTTAGTTTGTCTTTATCCTGCAAACTTTTACACAGGGTGGTGTGAAGTGGAATGATTACAGCTTCCAATACTGTTATCATTTCAATATAGCTGGAGACTGCATGTATAGGGCATTGTCCGAAGTATGCTCCACACTGTGGGGGAGCTGCTTTTCTCCTCTAATGGTTCTCAGCCTTAGAGTTGAGACATTTATAAGGGATGGTAAGGTGAATCAAAGGGACTTTTTTTCTGATTTATATAATCTAAACGTCCTGTATATTGCAATAGGGTACGTAAATCACAGATTAAAATAGTTTACAGTTCATTAAGTCTGTGGCGATGGGTTGTAAGTTGACAAATAATTAATTGCAAACAGAAAAAGTTTGGAAAAGAGAAAAGAAAACAGGTATTGACCGATGAACATCAAACGTGCACCCCATGATTACAAAGTAGGTCTATAGCAAGCATAAATGATAAGTGACTGAAAGCATTAGTTCTTACCCACTCTCTATGAGTCTTCTTTGAAAAACATTAATTGAAGTAGCTGAGGCAGGCTTAAGAGTCACTTCTCCCTAAATACCACAAACATGTATTTTCTTTTTCAACCTACCACGCATGAGACGACTTTGGAAAGACTAAAATGTGACACCCACTCACATATAAAGATGAGCTTTTAGTCTCACACTGTAAGAATATGTAAAGACTGGAGATCGAAGAGGATCACTATTTGCAAGACTAAGATTACATTCCTTTGATATTATTTCCCATCATGATCCTGGTGGACATGGAAAAACTAAGACTAACACTGATGATCGAGATCATGGGAATGTACCACAACTCAAGCAAAACTTTTCTATTTTATTCTGACATTGGAAACTGAAATGAAAAGCCATTTGGTGTAAGGCTGACATTTGTGCTATTTAGCAATTCACGTATTTTTATTTTTATTTGCAAAAGTTTTGAAAGGTTTGTGATTCTAAAAACATTTTTCAACACAATATGATCAAGGATTTTTTGTGTGTGTGCTGCTCAAAGCATTTAAAAGCTACATCAGACTGTATGTTCGGACAGAAAGCAGGGAGAACATCAAAGAAACCGGAAGTCATTAATTTTCTATGTGAGCCGCTCCCCACCAAGAGATTCTGCTAACTGGCAACATAGCATGCAAAACAGTGTTGCTTGAGAACTTGATACAAATTGGTCTGAGATATTAATGTCTCTTTTTTAAAAGACTTAATGCAGTTAACTTATACATGCAAACATACTTGTGGTCACTTGGCAGAAAGACGCCACCTGACTGTGTCTGACTATGTCTGTTTGTGATAAATATAGTTTGAAGGACCAACTGTCATTCCAAACAAACTTGCCAATGGCCTGTTTCATCTACATCATCTTCATCAGATTGCCTACAAACTTCACAGCATCCTTGGAAAGAGAGCCAGGGCTAATTCTTTCACTCTTACCACTTTCAATCTGGTGTACAGTCATTCTTCCCAGAAAGGTTTGGGTTACAATTATTTTAAAATTATCTTAATATCTCTAGATCTATACTTATAGATTCTTTACAACTGAATATATTAGAGCAACACTGTCATGCAGTTGCTGTTGAGGACTGTTGGGTAACTGGATGCTGAAGTTGGGTGGGGGGTGTGTGAGTCTGTAAGAGATGATGCGTATGTGTGCATCATGCTCTTTTAGCACAATGCACTTTCATAAGATGCCCCGTTGCCCCCAGGATGCTCTTTGCTCACTCAACAATAAAATGCATGGTATTGGAGGCGATGGACTGGCATTTCAGGCAGCACGGAAATGACGACCTTCACCTTCCACACGAAGCCACGATGATAAAAGAAATGGTGGAAGAGGAGTCTTAGCCTGCAGATTAGAATTAGGCGGTGAGCTGCACCTTTTGTTCACCACTGAGTCTTTGTGTGATGGCAAACACACCCAGATTGACTTGTCCCTCAGTCCAGACCATTGCAAGTTATTTTTAATGATGGCACACTGTAATGATGTACACAAGAGAGGAGTAGAGATTTCTGACCTCTCTCTCTCTCTCTCTCTCTCTCTCTCTCTCTCTCTCTGGCACACGCACACACCGTATTGCTCCCTTTCGCTTTCTTCCTCTGCAAAATCTGGCGTGGCGGCTGCTGTCTGAAAACAACGAGGTTAGCACATCTCATCACCACAGCAACAATTACGGTTCTATTTCAAGCTTATCTTTGCCTGGGCGTGCGTGTGGTTGAATTAATAACATGATCCTCCTCTGACAATCTGTCAGTCACTTAAACGCCTCACAGAGAGAGAAACAGGAACAGTGAGCCAGAGATTTTCCTGATTCCCGTCCTCTGCTCTGTGATGGCCCACATTAACAAGCACTTTGTTTGACTCCTATCTGCAGCCACTGAGGAAGATGACTGTGATAGCTCATATTTCTCTCATCATTCCCTGATGGCTTGCAGGATTAATGGCAAAACCGCCAACTACGGCGCTCAACAGCTATCATGGGTTAAGGATGACTCAGCCGTTTTTGCTCATTGCAGACTCATTAAACATCAAAAGGAATACATGATGAGCTCAGTAGTTGCAATAACGCACAGAATTTGTACTGCAGTGTTGAGTAAACAGTATTTAAAGTGGTCCTGAGTGGGGCACCTTTCCGGTCTTCCTGCTGCAGAGTGTCTGCTAGTGCGTTTGCAGGCGCAAAACACTGTGAGGTAGTTGTGTTTACGGTGCCTCGGTGTGACATGTTTAAGAGAAAAACAGACTATGCCATTAGGTCTGAGGCGGATGTAAGTGGTGGTGGGAGATTAGGAACCAGGCTTTTGTCTCATGTTCTTGACTGGCTGAGCATGTTGGTCGGCTTCCACCTCATTTCAGTGGCTAATACGTTCCCGCTCTTTCTGTTTCCTTCCGCCCTCAATAATTGAATACGTCTGGCTGAGTTCTTGCTCCACAAAAAAAACATGACTTCACTTTTATAGAGACATGATTTGACAACAAGCTTGGGATTAGATGGACCCTCCCACAAGCGGAGAACAACATGGCTCACTTGAGTCACACTTGTGTTTTTAGATGTATCTTGAAAACTCATTTCTCTCCAGCAGAAACAGTGTTTTCATGCATTCGTGCCAGATGTAGCTTTGCATGTGAAACAGGTAAGAGCAAAGAAAAAAGGGGGTGAATAAGAAATGCACGTCAGTTACACCAGTGGTTTCCAAACTGAGAGGCACAGAGGTGCGAAGGATGCACATGACCAAAGGGAATAACTTGCTACAACAAAGAGAGCCCTGATTCTAGCAAGGCTGTCTGGATTCAGTTCAACAAGATGTCTAGACTCAGTTTAGCTAGATTTATTCATAAATAAAACCACCATATTAAGTACAAGATGGACAGATTTTCTTTGACAAGACGAAAAAAAATCGAAATATAAAAAAAGCTTATTTGCTCCCTGTCAATAAAGTAGGAACCTGTATGTTTTCTTGCCTAAAAGCTCTGCCAACATTTTCAGCCATGCTAGCAACAGAAAGACCTCAATAACCAGGCTATAGAATGATCCATGAAATTTTGTCCAGACATTCATGGTTCCCAGGGGATTAATCCTAATGACTTTAAATTCTCCATAACATTAATGTTTGTGGTTTTGTGTGAAATGTCTCTACAGCTCTTTGATGGAGAAATGAAGTACACAAGTAATAAAGTATTTATGCGCCCCCACCCAGCCCAGGGTGAATTGTAGGCTGGTTATTTTGTTTACTGACTTGACATCCAGCTCCACCAGTGTGTCAGTATTTTAACTTTGTCCAATACTCTGGCTTCTGACCAGTTTAACTGCATTAACGACATTCCCATTCCTTCATCTGATAATTAGCATGTTAGCACGCTATCACGCATGTTCATGTTAGCATTTAGCTTAAAGGAGAGCCGTGTTTTGGGCTAAATGGCAACATCATCCTCACAGAGCAGCTAGCGTGGCTTTTCCCAGTGTTATCATATGTTGCTAGAAATTGAATTGACATGTCAGGGAGGGGTGGGTGGTGTGTCTGTATCTGTCACATACAGTGAAGGAGAGCAGAGTTTAGATTTCTTCTGTCAATCTGGCTCAAACTTTGATTGGATGGATAAATGCTCTTTTTATGGGGTTTTGCAGACATGTTGTCTGAGCCAGATGCTAAGTGAGGACCCACATGGGATGTTAAGTGCGTGTTTGTGTGTCTGTGTCTGCGAGTTCATTCTCCAGCTGTCTCATTTTGCACAGGCCACATTAATGATAGAACAGAGGCATGGGCCATAGACTGCTCATTAAAGACAGAGTAGAAGAATAAATGTGAAATGGAGAGGAGCTGGATTGAAGGGCACTATGAGACAGCAGAAAACGAAATGAAAAAACAAAGGTACGCAAAAGTGGCGCAATATAGAGCAACAACATGACTCAGCATCTGCAGGGCAACACTTGTCCTTCCCAGACCACCCCCGTGGCCATCTCTCTGGGACCGGGACTCCTCTCCTTCTCCCTGTGACATTATCACAGCAGCTCTGGCACTCCTGCTGTTGATGCTGCTGTTAATTCGCACACCACAAGCTCACCCCCCACCACCCCTCCTGTTCTGCTGAGTTGGGCTGATCTTGCCTTTACCTTACTGGAGGAAGGTCATCCCTCCATCTCCTGTGTGGTGATGGACAGAAGGGAGGAGGGTGGAGGGCAGAGGAGAGGGGAGCATATGGTTAGTTAACTTTAATGCTGAGGCAGATGTCTCTCTGTCTATATGTGAGATCACTGGGCTGAAAATGTGTCATGCTATGATCACTCAAGGGAATATTTGTTTTTATTGTCATGGGGCTGTATCTCTGACCTATGTACATATGGTGCTGGTAGAAAGGGATTTAAGCTTTTTCATTGTCTTTATTATGATAAAAGAGAATATATATTCATTTCTGCTTTAAAACATTTGACATTACTGAAATAGAAGCACATTTACATTTATTACACACTATTATCACTACAAATTGTTTATGGTCTGAGGACATTATCTGGAGTCTGGAATAATATTGTAATTAAAGCTGCAAAGCTGCTAGATGCCGCCTTTGTGTGTGTGTCTCTCACAAAGGCACACACTCACCAATGACTGAACATAGCTAAGTAATATTTTAATTTGCTGGAGTCAAGCCAACATCTAAAACATAAATCTAATCACCTCGCTGGATTTTTATTTTTCTTGTTTATTTTTTTTCTCCCTCTCTTACTTCATCCTTTTAAGCTGCTTATGTCAGACCTCTGTCCCTGTGCGGGCACACTGCTAAAATGAGGTGAAATGAAGTGTGTAGAGAGAGGTTTGGGTGTGTGAGACCACTGCCTGTTTAACTTTGCATATCTCTGTAGCCAGCCAGCCAAGCAAACAGACTGGAAACACAGCTACTCGGTGGCCCATCAGGCGAGCCGCTCCACTCCTCTAATGCAGAATCCTCCAGCCGTAGTAACACTCCACATGCCAGTTATATAAGTGAAGAAAATTCATCTGACGGTACTGTGTGAGGTGTGAGATTATAAGGCAGGCTTATTGCACACCACTCACATTCTTTGCTTCTCTCAGCAGAGTCAGTGAGATGCCCCTTGATCCCACTCTCACCTACAGCTGTCTGAAAACCTGAGTGGAGACTCTGCTGTAAACTTGCCACTAAAAGGTGCCCAAGGCAGTTTTGTCCCCTAAAATGGTCACAAGAAGCTGCAAAGTTAGAGCAGGATGGAGGAGATTGTAGGAGGGGGGAGGGGGGAATGGGTGAGGTGACAGGAGAGTGATGAGACGAGCAAAACCAGAGGTCTTGCAGGTGTTAGTGCCTTAGCAGGCTCCCGTGTTTGACTGAGTGCCACAGGGGAAGAGTAGAACCTGATGAAGAGGATGTTGGTGACCTGCCATACATCACATGATGGATGCAGAGGGAGGCCAGGATCGGGGTGCGACAGTAGCTTCCGTCTGACTGGGAATATGGGTGAAGCAGAGCATTAGAGGGAAGGGTTTAAAAGCACACAGTTTAAAAACACCTTGGGGTAAAATGTCAGAATGCAGGAAACCAGACACATATAGAGAAGCAGGAGAGGCCAAAACAACAAAAAGTGCAGCTGGTCTGTTGTTTTGAGTGGAGCTTTTCAGTTGATCGTAGTTATGTAACCCAAACAATGGCCTTTCCATAACCTTATCCAAAGTTGTTTTTGTGTCTAAACCTTACCAAATCTTTACCATGGAAGTATCAGATTACTTTAAAATAGTGATTTGTCGTGGGTTTGGAAATACTGACATATAATGTAGTCCTGGTAAAAGGGCCATCTGGTTAGCTTTGTTTTCGGAAGTAAATTCCAGCAGATCTGTTCTCCTACTAGAAGATGAGCCACTTCTTACCCAGTAAAGATCTTTGGATTAAAGCAGATCTTATGTTACTCTACAGTCTGTGGAAGTCCCATGTGTATCTATTAGAGAGAAAAAAGAAACAAGGCCGTTCTGTCTAATAAGTATGTTACATGTGAGAGTTACACATACTGGCATGCATGTTCCAAGTGTCTTTTCAAATATCTTTGGGCATAATGTTTGGGATTTCTGCCTTTGGTCTCTCTATGAGGTGACCCAGTGCACTGAGACAAGTATCGGGGAACAGCTCCACACCTGATGACATATTCCCTGCTCAGAGGACTGTTAATGAACTGACAGTCAGACAACAGAGATAATGACCTCCCGGTGGACGTCCCACATGCCTCAGGGAGAAATGCCTCACAATGAAATCCTGCAAAAGAAACCAGGCATTTGCTCACATTTCAATGTGTTTGGACAAAGACCACTTTTCTACACACAGACTTGCACTATAAAGGAATGATTTCGTATTTTGGGAAATTTGCTCTCATGTTGAGATCTAGTGATACTCTTCTTCTGCCTGTGTAGTAAATATAAAGAGGCTACAGGCAGTGGCCAGTTAGCGTAGTTTAGTATTTTAGTGTTGTCTCTAACTTGCAACTCAGTGATCACATTTGAATTATATAATTGGTTTAAATGTGCATTTTTTTTTTTTTTTTATGAATAAAACAATTTATAGCTGTAAAATATCAGTTCAACTTCACACCCTTTACATGAGTCAATAAGTTCTGGGAAATTTAGATAGATGAGGCAGATTTAGAGACAGTTAGCACCAACCACAAAATAAAATTGCATCGCTTTATCTCTATTTAACTCTGTGGAATGAAATTAACATGTCGAAAGGAACTGATAGTAAATTTCCTTTGCTCTTTTATTGTTTACAATGATCTCTGGAGTGAATGTGCCATGTGTTTCATCATTACATAATCATTTTACCAGTGAGTCTGCATTTTCTTAAAACATAGTATTAACATGTTGGTTTGTGCAAATCGTAGAATAAATCTCTTAAAGCAGATGCATGACATGTGCTTGTGTGTGAGAGAGAGTTGTGTCTCAAGCTTGGAGTGTTAATCTAATTCTGTGGCTTCTGAACGAGGTGTTGGTCTAAGTGAGGATGTTAACAGTCTGTCGCATCACTGGGGGTGCCAGGCAATGCATCCATCTCTGCAGATATTTTCTCTGAGCCGCCAGTGTTTGAGAGGAAGAGTCGCGTTGATGCTAGGTGAAATGGCAGCAGGGTGCTATAAGTATTCCCATATGGTGACCATACTCTTTTCTGACAAATACTCCATGGTCACTGCATGCAAAAATGACAAGGTAGCAGAGGACAGCACAGGATCTACACATGAACTGAGTGTGAAACAACAGCTTAATTTAGAGGAATCAGTCTTTTTGGAAGAAGCTAGAGAATGTAGTTCACAGGCATTTTTCTGCCATTATATTCATTGCAATATAATGAAGTGACAAGAACATCCATTATATGTACCGCTTATCCTTACAGGGTTGCGGAGGGCTGGAGCCAATCCCAGCTGACATTGGTACAGCCTATACAGGTCACCAGTCTATGTAGAGACAAACAACAATTCACACAGACATACACACCTACAGGCACTGTAGAATCGCCAATTAACTGAACGTTCACGCAGGCATATGGGGAACATGCAACAACAACACAGAAAGACCCCGAGCCAGGGGTCCAAACACAGAATCTTCTTACAGTGAAGCGACAGTGTTGACCATGACAATTTTTAAAAGATTGTGAAATACTGAGGAAAAAAAAGTGTGATAGAAATTAGACCAAATTCAAATTCTCTCAGTGTCTGTTGCTGTACATTATCTTCATTTTCTTGGCTGTGGCTGTAGCGAAATAACCTACAAGTGAGTGGATGGCTGATAGGGTACAATAAGTCCATTGAGCCCCTGTTACAGAAAAATGAGGCCCACTACAATAGCAGCGTTATCTGCAGGGAGGAGGAATGAGGAACTTCTCTGATGCAACAGCCTCACTAACAGTCTCTGACAGGACCCAGGATACCACAAAGACCTCACTGTAGCCCTGTACTTGTACTCCAATGAGTTGATCAGAGCAGTGTGTTTGATGGTGTCTGTGCGTATTTTCTTTTATTTATCCAGTGTCTGGTTACTGGGTTTGCTCTGCTGTCTTACAGTCAGACACATACAAACCTGGCTGCTTCACTGTACAGCCACACACATCTTCTGCAGAAAGCTGCTGCCTGCTGATTGTCGAGGCATGTGTTGAGCATGTGTGTGAGCTACAGAGAGCTCTTGACGACTGCGAGGAGATGTTAGCATTCTTTCATCATCAAAGAGAGAGTTTCATCATCTCAAATGTAAAGTTTTAGCCCACAATTACGAGTTCAGTATGTAGAGTGGTATTTGATGTGATTGGCTCGCACTCGGGGAGATTTTGAGAACAAGAAAAAGATCAAAAACTAGTCAAGTCAAGTTTATTTGTAACGCCCAATTTCTCATACAAAGTCTCAATTGTCTCTACAGGCCCACAACATCAATGATTCCTGACCCAGCTCGAGCTCTAAAGCAGACAAGGAAAAGAGCTAAAAACAAAATCCTAGCACTTCATGAAGAAATCAAAAAAGGAAAACACCTCGGGGGGGGGGGTGTAACTCAAAGAGAAAAAAACAAAGTCAGAAAAAGTGAAGAAGAAAATTAAAAATGGATTTCTTATTCTGATATTTAGTCCTGCCCTCCTTCTACCTGTGATCTGAGACTGAAGTATCAGCATCCATGCAAGAAAAAGAGAAGAAAGAAGCTTTCCCCAATGTATTTACTGCTGATGCTATTGCTCACTATAATTTTTGCCACTTTGACATCAAACTGTGAGACTCAGTACATTCTGAACATCACTGAAAAGCCAGTTAACATTACACAGATAAGGTTGTAAAGGTATTGGTGAACCCCAGTCAACCAAATAGAGGAACATAGTTGAACATAGCACATCACTAGCCCTCAGGAACATATGGAGCATGTGTCGTTTGTTGAAACGGTCTTGTTCCTTGTTAGTGAGCTGAATCTGAACAAAAAGGATATTCTGGGACAGTTTCGAGATGAAGTTGCCAGATTGGTCCTTGGTTTCCCCGGTTTCAGTCTGTTTTCCTGCTCGACCAGCTGTGATGCAGCCCTCTTTGGAGAGGCAGACGGGGAACATGCAACCTTTATTCTGAAAAGCCAGGCCCGCCGGGATGACGGCTCCTGAAACAGCGTCAGATGGCAGTGAGGCCTGTGGACATGAGGGGCATTTTGATGTGAGTCAACAACGGCCTCCAAAAACTCAGAGAGAGAGAGAGAGAGAGAGAGANTAAAGAGCATTTTTTTTTTTTTTTTTTTTACTGTGTTTTAATTTCATTTAACTGAAACGCTTTTTCTTTTCTTTCTTTTTTTCTTTGTTTATGTTTTTTTCTGAATGAAAACAGAGCGTTTCTGTTTTTAGTGCAGTTCATATTTTTCACCACTTGATGTCACTGACTTACAAAGAATCTGTTTTGGCTGGGTGGTTGAGGAAGGTACATAACCTGGATAAATTACTTTTAATTATCAAAGAAAACATAAACGACTTTTGTATTATTAGGGAGCAATTCTGGGTTAGGCCTGTGAACAACAGGTTTTTCTTGTGTGAAACTGATTGTGATAGCAGGGAATAAGTCTTTAAGAGTCATCTGAAGTCTTTTGGCTTTGTAATTTTGTGAAACATAAATATTGGGGAGGAAAGGTCCTCATGCGGTACATGTCTAAAGGTGGTAAGTGTGTCTATAGGCTAAAGTGGGTTATAATCCTGGGCTCCTACAACACGTCCTTGGTATGCCTTACCACAAAAAAAAGGCAGGTAACAATACAGCATTGGACAGATATGAACCTTTGGGCAGGAACAGCCCTTACCCATTATCAGCGTGAAGAGGAGCAGATGCATTCTTCTGCTGGTGGGTGGAAGGGAGTCGGGCAAGGTACTTGGAGAGATAAGAAAAGGAGACTATGCCACAGCTCTTGGAAACCTTGAGCTTGAGCAGTTGCTTTGGAAACTAGGATTAGTTAACTAGTGATAGTTTTTAAAATACCTTGAACATGAGGGGCACCACACAGTTTTACAGGTCTTGTTTTATTGGCTTTACAGCAGTTTGAGTGCTGGGGCATTTTACACCTTACGCCCAAACAAGTGAGACAGCAAGCTTCTTTTAATATCTTACTTTTTTTTTTTACTTGCGTTCCTTCGCTCTTCACTGGTGTAGAAAACTAACAAAACACTCACCAAAGTGTGCAGTTATGATTTCTTTGAACACTGTTCACCCTCTGTTGCCAGGCTTCAGTGTAACACGTGGGTTTCTCAGGCAACTCTGGGTGGAGGACACAGACAGCTCCCTTCAACAAACTTATGCAGTGTGGAAAGTGGGTGGTGCGAACCCCTTGGAATTTACCCTTAACTGTGTGTTAGGCAATGAGGCACAAAAAAACACTTTGTATTGTATCCATGACAATAACCCAAACCACAGACAGTGACTCTTTAATGAAAACAGGGAACCCAATGAACAGGGGATAAATCCTCGCTATACTCATCCAAACTTTATTATTATTATTATTTCTTGTTCATTTCTTTGCTGCTGATGATGTTTATGATATGATTCATGAGGATGATTAGTGTTATTATTATTTACCAAGAACACATATATTGAAGTTAAATCACTCCTTTCATCTTCACTTTGTGTTGTACAAAGTATCACATGTAGAATAGAAATTTCCCCTTCTGAGAAGTCAGGGAAGCAAGAGCCTCCCTTTCCCAGGACACACCCATAATCTTTCCACTGTTTTGCCTCTGCACCACTTAGGAAGATCCGCTGACAAACGGAAAGTCTGTGTTTCTTCTTCATGTTAATCAAACTAACACATCTGTGAACCTGTTTATTGCTCTCGGTGTTTGTCTTGTCTTGTTCGCCCTGACGTTGCCTGTGCCCAGNGCTCCTAAGTATAAGGACATTGAATAAGCATGTTTACTGTTGATATAGCAACACGCACTGCTATGAATAAATCTTGTATTTGCCAGGACTGGCTTCTCGCTCACAACCGAGATAAAAATAAGGTCTTGCTGGTGGTGGAGATTTCTACACCTTTCAAGACTAGCTGTTCAGTATTTTAAGCTTTTACCATTTATAAGCTTTGATTGAGTTCAACAACAGTTATCACGTTGAAAAGGGCAGTGGGATAGTGTGGAGTCAAAAGAGAGCTGTGGTGGACAGCATTATTTAACAGCTAACCCTGCTTGGGCGCTGTTGGTCTCTTTTAAGAATAAATGTCAGAGGAGGATTTGAAAAGCGTTAAAGAGACTATTCTGTTGTGCTTCAACAGTGTCAAACGAAGCTAAGGGTGAAGGCAGATCTGTAATTAATAGCTCAAACTGTGCTGGCAGAGGCTAAACACCACTGAAATAGAAGTATGACTTATCCAGTACAGTGACTATGACTGCCCATTTATACATATCTTTATGTACAGAGAAAATATGTCCCCATAAACACAAGGAGAAAATTATGGCTGGTGCATGGGCACAGACTGTACTCTCTGTGGTATTTTCATGTTCTCATGCCACCACGAATCAAAGGTTGGTTCACAGAAAACATAATATTATTTTTTGAAATGTGGCACACTTTGGCAGTGTGTGCAATTTGTAAAGGGCATTTATATGGTCAGGTGACCATTAACAGAAGAACATACAGTCACATAAGATTAAAACAAACTGCTCAGTACAACTTTCATGCTTCACTGGATAGAGTAGTCAACAAAAGGTTATTGGATGGGCAAATAATATTGTTAGACAAAATCTAAATCTGAAACTATTTAACTATATAAATGCTGTTTATGCTATGACATGCTAAAATGGATCTTTATGTATTACAACTAATCCACCTGGATTCATAATTTCTTTTCCTGTTAACCTTGACATTGCGGGTTAATCATTCACGCATTTAATTATGTATTTTCAATCACTTATTCAAAAACTTTATTAATGCATATGCCTCAGTGTGACGTGGAGGGTAACAGGGCAGACACTTACAGGCTTGATGCTATAGGTCAATATTGGCCCTCATTTGCCGTGTCGTCTCCACGTAATGGAGCATGAGAAAATCAGGCAGGCATGGATTAAAAGATTACATGCTATAATTAAATTTAATTTAAAGCTCAAAAACTGAAAAGAATTTCCTCTGCTCTGGGGCTGAATGAGTAACAGGTTATAATTAGAACAGGTTCAGATGTTAAATGTCTGGGACATGGTGATGGCAATCAGAAAACACAAAAAAGATCTTCAACATAATTAAAATGATTAGAGAAATCAAATAACATTATAAGGATCAAAACCTTCTCAACTAAATGAGACTTCATTTAAAAAAAAAAACACTGTACAACTTGAAGTAAAACCAGATTTATTTTATTTAAGGAAATACAGCATGGGCCTGTGTTAAATTAAGGGAAATTTTAAAATATTCAACTCTCTTTTTTCAAAACTCTAAACTTAATTTGACTCCTCTGAATTGGGCAGATACATAATCTTCTGAACTACTGAAACATTATATTTCTTTGTGATCTGAAGGCAATTACAAGATAAGAGTGACAGCAAAAAGATAAAGATAAAGAAATACTCCTTTTTATAAAGTTGTGTTTTGTTCCAAACATTTTTTTTCTTGTACTTCATCATGGTTTTCATTCACTGCTTCATGTACTCAAACCTAGTAGGCTTACGCGATAGCATGGATGAAAGTTCAATGCTGCCATCTTCTGGTACTTTGAGGAAATTGATTGTGTTGTCTTAGTTGATATACCCTCCACATTGTAACCGATTTCAAATGGTGCTAGACATGATGGAAACTCTGAACACCAGAGGAAAACGGTCAACCTTGGTGAGAGGGGGGTCCAGGAGCAGGAGGTCAGGAGACTGAACTTGTTTTCTTCTGTTATGTGATTGATATGGAGAACTGGTCGAGAACAAAAAATGGGCACAAAGTCTGATGGCTGATGACTTAATGTATCACAAACCTGGAATAGTTTGCTAAAATACAAATGCAAATATTATTATCATCTAACAACTAAGTCTAAGTGAATGAGGCTGCTCACCGTCGGCATTCCCAAAGTCAGTTCCTACTCAAGAACACCGATTTCAAATGGTGCTAGATGGGATTTTATACTCTAAGACACCATCTGAAACCAGTTTCCTGGGGAGGGCACCTTTAGGAAGAACACTTGAAAGCCACTGTTCCATCTAAAAAAGAAAAACACATAACTGTTATGATATTGACATTAACATGTTGAATGCATTTTAATGAGTAAATTATTCTACTACAGTCAATAAAAGCAGTTTTTCCTACACTGAAAAGAGATGCTAATGACTATGTGGGCAGTTAGTTGTATAACCTTCCCCTTTTTGTTCTGGCAGAAGAAAACAAATTCCAGCGCTTTAGGGCACATCAGTATCTGTTGTTCTCACGGCCATTTCACTGTGAGCTGATTTCTTGGTCACACAATGTAAAAACCTCTTGTGCCTGTATAAACTTCTGCAGTGTGTTTGAAACATTGCCTTCTAAGTTTAGGTGTGGTGGTGAAGTTAGCATAAACTTGACTGATTACCATCATCTCAACTTTTGATTATTTAATGTGAAACAGGATACCCACCTGTTTTATCACAAGCACTGTGAGGTGAAATCTCTGCACATGCTAGATTTTACTCACTACACGATTTAATACAGATTAGAAACAAAGCATATTTTAGTAAATATAAACATAAACATATTTTAATGGACACTCTGCCAAGGTTGAGATATTCCGCTAGGTCCGTGATTGAGCTGATGCTGTAAAACATGGGGTTCTGGCTCTTTCCAGAAAGCAGAGCACGAGAAAGGAAAAACTAAAAACTCTAGAAGATGCAGACTGTTTGCTGGCACCGAGACCAATGAGAAGAACCACTGAGTCATGCCAGCACATCTAAGAATGAGACAGCAGTTTGATTCCTTGCGTTAAAAGTACATCAGATGACGAAGATCTCAGTGTAGAAAGGGTACGGCAGCAGACTGGCACCAGATTTGAACCCCAACAAAAACTATCTATGAATCATACTGTGGAAAAACAGATCTCTGCCGCTCCCTGTAGACTTCATTGTAATGCACAATAGGATCCTGTGTCCTCTCCTGGGTCTGCCTCAGGCATCCAGTCCCGGTCCTGGTCCAAGTGAAGTTGACTGTGTAGCAAGATGAAAAATACTGGTTCTGAAATAGGTGCGGATTTATTAGTATGAACCTCTGTAGTCCATCTCTATTAGGCACGCAGTACGGATTATCTATAGGGAACACATTTGAGGCTTTCTCCATCACTTTTCTGATATACCAAGACAATTAATGTGGAAAACTCACTGGATTCTATTTGTAGGTCTGGCAGTAAAAGACTGGCATTATCCTGCCTTGTCAGTGTCACAGACACTGTTGTCCTGTTGACGGGAAAAGGTGACGTAGCAACTAATCCAAAACCTTCATGTGTCTTTCGGGGACAATTTCCCTGTCTGTCACTCCCTAATCCTCTTCACTGGCAATTTAGTGTCTTGGCTTCTAAAACAAAAGCTCTCATTGTACTATATATTTTTGCCACTGATAATTAAATATATGGTGGCCATTATTATTTTATGGACATATAGCTTGACCCAAACAAAGGCTTAAAATATTCTCTATTTCAATGAGCACTCCCAGTATTTACACGAACACTGTCAGCATCGAGAGTAACTCAGGCAGGCGGTGTAGTCTGAAGGCCGCAATCTCGCTTTCATCTGTCTTCTCCTTGTTCTTGCTATTCTGACTCCTGCCATGTAACAGTGCTATTCATGAACTTTGTATCAACCTCCCTCTTGCTCTTGTTCTTTTTTACTACAAGGTCTTTTTGCTGTCTGTTGTGTGTGCGCAGTGGCTGCTTTCTGCATCGGAGCAGTTTTTTTCTGCCGAGTCACCTGACCATCTACAGCTTGTTAAAGGCGCACCAGCCCCTTTTAAAACCAAAACAAAGGCAAATTGCACAATGACCTGTTTAATTTGTAGCTACTACACGAAACTGTGTGCTCTGTCCACCTCTAACAGCAAACTGTAGGAACAGATGCTGCAAAAACAGTTACATAAAAGTCAACAATGCAAATCATTCTTCAGTCATAAACAAGTTCATCACGTTTCTTATTTAAGAGAATGGCAATATAAACTATCCCTGTGGTGAATAACAAGTCCTACTGTGCATCACACAGGGCAGACTGTTAGTGGCCAAAGTGTGTCATACTGAGAGAGCCACTGGGTTGGGTCACATTAGAGTAAGTGACGTAAGGCGAACACTGAATGCCTGTACGTGTGTGACATTGTGTGTGCGTAACAGTGGGGGGTGGGGTTGTGTGCATGTGCACGTGTAAATGGGGTAGGTGGTTAATCCTCTTACAGATTAGAGGTCCTAATTTATCAGGAGTGAGAGGGGCAAACTCATCGAGGTAATGTGTTTTTAAACCACCTCCCAACATTTGTTCAATAATGGAAAAGAACAGAATATATTAGCCTAAAATTCTCAGCATATTGTTTATATTCTATGCCCTATTTATTACCATTGATATATGTAAACAATAAACGTGGATATGTTTATTTATGTGGGTTGTGATTTCCTACATAAAGGACAACAGTTGACCTAATTGATTATTAATGTGTTACCATCAAACCAGTGGAATTATACAGGAATCACACGAGACTTGACTGGACCAATCAAAGCCAAAGGCAACATAGACTTTATTTCCTGTTGACTTGTCCTGAAAGTACCAATCATGTTTGATTTTTTTAATTGCTCAAATAATCTCCAATGTTTAGAGATGTAAGATGAATCCAACACTTTTGTTTTGTTGAACAGTATCTGCTGGTTGGAAACAGACACTTTAACACTCTCTTTTGGCTCCCAATTGGACTGCTGGGAAATATCAGATGGCTTGCTGATAAAAGGGGGGACTTAATGAGTTAAATAACTAGAGATAAAAGTGCAGGTTAAGGTTTGAAATGCGGCTAAATGTGTCCCTGTGAAAGCAAAGGAAGAGAGCAAAGACCTTCTGGAGTTCCCCACTGACCATGACCGATGATGTCTTTTTTCCTCCTCATATTTGTTGTCTAGCTCTAAGAAATATTGACATGACTTAATGATTACTTCTTTACAAAGTAAAATCCAGGTCTACAGCAACGGCAGTAAGGAGACATCCCTTTTGGTCTTCAGCACAGTAGCTTACAGTAGTTTTTTTTTTTTTTTTCATTTTGTAACAGGTTAGGTGTCTCACTGCTAATGACACCTGCGAATGAATGCTGCCTCACACTTGTCTATTAATACATCATCATCTAGCGAGGCCAGCAGTGCTCCGAGTTTAATTTTAGCACTGTCATCTCTCGGCTCTGTGCCACCTCCTATTCTATAATTTGTGTGTAGGAGGGATCTGTTTTAAAAGGCGGTGGGTCGCTCACCAATTTCTCTGTAGGTTTCTGAGGGCTACAGGTGACGCTGGCCCCCTGCTGTACACGCACACATAAGTAGATTCACACTGCCTCTTCTCTGGATTTTTTAAAGTGCTTGTTTACCGCATCTAGTTTTGGCCTGTCAGTATCTTCTGAATTGCATTCGCTAGACTGAAAAAGCAGGGAGTGTTTTTTTTTTTTTTAAGAACTCAACACAATTATTGAGAAAATCCTCCAAGAACGCGGAATAAAACTAGGTTGAAAGCATCACATTTAGCCCACTCGTTTTGGGCTCCTCTGTTTGTTTGACTTCAGAGGCAGTGCCCCTCCCTGAAAGAATCACAGAATAACTATTGAGGTCACGTTTCCTTGTCTGTTAAAGTGGGTCACTTGTTCTAATGGTCAGCCTGAAAAGACATGGTAAACATTTTGAAAGCAAAGAGCATGATGATCCCAGTCAGTAAAAATATTCTGCTGAGCTTTGGCGCCCAAAACATTTGATTGGGCGTAGAATATTTGACTAATATTTTCAAAATAATGTAAATAAGCACAAGGGGGTTAAGGGCACTCCTTTCGGTGATCAGTGCCCATGGCCTTTACCTGCTTGTTTCAAAACTAATGACATTCCCTCAGGAGTCAAATTTCTATTCAGTACACATAATTAAAGTTCTCCTTCCTTCCCCTCCTCTTCATGTTCTTTGTGTCTGTCGCTCTCCACTTCCTTGCCAGCAGTCTAGCAACTCATGAGGTCTACTGCTGATTCACCCATTGACTGAACAAATCCACTTGTCATGAAGGAGTATGCTCCTCCTTCGTGCCTCATTTTCACCTCAGAAGCTCTGTGAGGCGAGGAAGCACTTCAATCCCTTTGTCCTTCTGGCAGGTAAGCAGTAGGAGGCACCACACCCACCCTCCTTCACCGGGTTCATTAGGAAGGTATGAGAAGCCAGCAGCCTTGGTGTCAACAGCAACAGTGTCGTCACATCAGGCGTGTCAGTGCCATACTGCGCTCTCACAGGTGTCCATTACGAGCTCTAGCTCAAAGGGAGACACATCTGCCGAATGTCAACAACTTTGAGGAGCACAGAACGACATCTCAGTTACTGAAAGCTTAAGGCTTGAAATTTACTTAAGTTACACAATCTCTGACTGACTGATGAAGAGCTATACCTGTGGCAAAATCCCCTCACAGCAGATGAAATCAAGAATTATGTTGCTCAATAGCACCTCCTATGTTGGGAAGTGGAGCTTGTTTTCATCGTATCAAGTGCGCACTTTAGAGCCAGATTACTATTAAGGACCTCCTGGGATCTCTGTGACGCAGCAAATGTTGTTTGACACCTGAAACACAAAACAAGCTGCGTCACCATTGTGTTGCTCACTTGGCGCACAAGTTTTTATTTCCTCTGAAATTACACAAACAACAGAACAGCCCCATGTGTGTCAATGTGTAACCATGTTTGGAAAGTATTCTTATGCTTTTAAAACTATCAGCTGATTTTTGACAACTAAAAAAAAAAAAAAAAAAAAAAAAAAAAAAAAAAAAAAGAAAGAAAGAAAAAAAAAAGAAAAAGAAGAAGCGGTGTTAGATGATCGGGCCAATATGAACTGCGTAACATCGTCCTCTCCCACAACAGGATTACGCACTATCCATCTCTTGCGCAGCATCCTATTCCGAGCTCTTCCTTCACACGCCATCCCTGTCGATTCCACGCTTTGTTTACATCCCCATTTTAACATTAGATTCAGGCACAACTCAAGTTTCAGACCGAGCACAACCACGCTGTCATGCCGTCGCAGCATGTTCCACCATCACAGCGGAAATTCCCACTGGATTTCATGTGGTTTTTTCGGTCCCTCTCGCTGACGCAGTTTAATTTACCTGTTGTCATGTCGATGATGAAACACTCGTGGTTACAAAAAAGTGTTTACAACGTTTTTTTTTCTCATCGCCAAGCCCCGCGCTCTGCGCGCCTGCGAATACCGGACTTTTAAAAAATAATTTCTTTAATTATTCTTCACACTTTTACAACAGCGCCCCTGGGCTTTTATTCTTACCTTTTCACTCAGCACTCGAGTGGCTATGAACTACACAGTGGTATTCTCTACGCAACATACGCAGCATTTTGTCGCTCTCGTCCTATAATAACATAAATAACTTACGTGTTTATCCCAAGCCTGTTTTCCTTCCATGCCGAAGGAGTCTCATCCATTTCCCGGCCGGCGCCGCTCAGACCCTGTCCTCGGTCAACTGTCAGTCCACCAGGTTCGTGTTTCTGCCTTACAGTCGCTATTAGACATCTCGGTGCGTACGTTTATCACAGTGTATCCCCCTAACGATTTTCCATAGCGCAACACGGTATCCCCGCCCCTGACACTCCCCCGGTCGCTGGTTGGTCAGGCGGCTTGGAGAGTCTTTCCTCATCGCCAGAATCACATGTGGCTGACGCATGTTTACAAACATCGGTGAGATCACATGGTAATCGACGCCGTTTTACCGTAAACTACCTCCCCTTGACGCAGCTACCAGATGTCGTGCCGTGGGCTAATTGTCCTCTTCTTTTTTTTTTCAGTAGTATGAAAAGATTTAAATAAACATTTCTATTTCCAAGGAAGGAGACAGCTAATTACACAGCTGCCCACTATGACTAGACAATAGCTATTAAATAGTATGTTTGAGCCACACATAGGTCTGCAAAAAATAGGATTAGTTGTTCCTAGACCAATGGATCTCCATCAATTGGCCTACTAAGAGAAAATGTCTTTCTTTCTTTTCTAGATACTGGATATGCCTTCACAATTCCTACAAATAAGACACACGCAAGAAGAAAAAATCCCTTTTGACTTAAACTGTTAACAAACTATAAGAAATCACTAGTAATCACTTCACAACTTCAATGGGCCAGAGGTCAGAAAGGTTTGGAGATACTGTCCCCAAGAGTAGCTTTCGATTTTAATTAGGGCAAAAAATAATTACAATATTATACTTACTGGTCATATAAATCTATACTCTGTGATACTTCTGACCTCCTTTATAGCCAGTGGTATTTTTTAGATGTCACAATGTCCCTGAAATAACCGAGGGAAAGATATATTCCAAGACGTTTTAGGGTCACCTATTCATAGTGTCTTAAACTCTGGATTGCTTATAATGTATATTTGTTAGAGACTTTGTCAAAATATTTTGTCATTTATTGGTCCCACAATTTGTGAGGTGACATGACAAAAAAAAAATATTACCTACATTGCAATGTCGTTTTTCTTACAACAGATGGCAATGTAACACTTAAAATTAGTTTGGCAGAATGAGTTTGCAGTGGCTTTATTTTGAATGTCTTTTAATATCACCATATTATATGGGTAGAGAATATTGTGAATGAAGTGATGCCATAGATTTAATGCAGGTTATAGCCTACTCGGTGTTGTATTCAAAATATCTTAAAATAGGCTGCTGCATTCTGTCCAATGGCCAAAATCAGGGTAATGGCTATCTCCGAAGGGGCACAACCAAAAGGCCTGAGGAGACGTGGCATTTTACTGACTAATTTTCTCCATAAACCACTTAAAGATGCATTTTTTAAAGAAAAGTCATTAGCTGGACTATGAAATACTACTTGCTTTGGTATACACAAATCTATATCTGGTTTTTAAGCAATAAATCGAGAAGTTTCTGTAAATCGTGTCACTGCTTTATTTAACTGTAACTTACGGTAATTGAGGTGACTCACTGCTCCACTTTACTGTCCCTTACGGTAATTGGCACGTTACGTCACTCACAGAACGCGAGTGACGTAACGTCACCGCTGAGACCAAATTTAAAAAGGAAAAAAAAGAAAAACCTTCTGTTTGTGCTCGTCAATTCGGTTACACAAACACGTACAGCCTTTCAAGTAAGTGGTCAAATGTTTAAACTGGTTCCTCACAAAAACACATTTTAAAATACGGCTGTGTATTAATTTGGTTTGGTTGAATTGTAAAAATACAAAAAACGGTTAGAATGTTTGAAAAGAGAACAAGCTAACGTCCGTTTTAACAGTCGCCTAGCAACATTGTTACGTCGTTAGCTGAAAGAAAACTAAAATTTTAAATGTCGAATAAATAACACAAAATGATTTTGTGTTAGTATTTAACGTTGTCTCTGGGATTTATCAGGAAAGCCTTAGAATAGTTGAAATGGCGGGAGACTCCCAGTAGGTGGAGATGTTGTATAAACTATTGTGTTTTGCTGGAAACACAATTAGCTCAAGGATTAAGTTTTGCTCCAACCGCATCAGGTTGTTTTTTCGCGCAGTCAAACCGTTGGTGGTTCATTTCCTTCTTGTATCAGGGTACGTATGAGCAGTGGTGGAAAGTAAATTAATTCAATGGGATGATTGTGCTAGTTCGTATCTCTGCTCCTGCAAAAGAAGTGCTTTGAAGTTATTAAATATTTCTCTTTTGCTACCCGCATTGCGTTCATACCCTTCATACATAGGACTTACCATTGACCTTGAGGAGTTGTGATTTTAAGACATTTTGTTACCAATGTGTATATATTTTAGAGAGATATTTGATTCAGGACTTTTACTTTTTTGAGATCCTTTTACCTAAGTAAAGGATTTGAATGCTTCTTCCACCACTGCTTATGTATTAGGATGCTTCACTGATCTCAGAAAGTCTGGGATTGTGTGAGAGATGCATCTCATCATGTCCATCAAGATAGACTTGGGGTGGCTGTAGCTCAGTTGGTGGAATATTTGGAAAGTGGCAGTGAAAATACGGACTATCCTCCTGACTACATGCTGAAGTTTCCTTGAGAAAAGCACCAAATTGCTGCCAAAAATTTGTCTGTGTATAGAAAAAAAATATGTATGCCAAAATTGATAGAGAAATAATTGCTCAAGAAGAACTGCAAAACATCTGCAACTGCTATAAACAGCCCAGATTTTGTGACAAATGAGAGAATTGATGTTATTGTAATAACACTAACATTTCACATATTGGGACATTTCTTGTTTCTAGGAATCATCTTCAGTGATGGAGTGATAAGCCCTTGTTTGGAATCATCGCCAAGCTGCTATTGGCAAACGCCACACTGACCTTTGCACCTACTCAGCTCTACAGCAGCTGTACAGACAGTGGTAGCCTCTACCCCAGTGGGCTGGGTAAGTGAACTGTTACTGCAGCCATGTATAGGCTGTCAGACTGTAACAACAAGGGTTGAAAAAGGTCACATCAGCTAGTATGACAGTAGTGGTTAACAGAGTCAGGCTTTTCACACGTGCAGACTCCCTCGCAGAATGACAGGTGACCTTGTGACCATGTGTTGTGTGACTGAATCTTCACGACCATTGCTCCCAATGGTCGTGAAGATTCATCCTAGGTCATTGCCTCTTTCTCCCAAAATACTAGCTGGCAACATTTTTTTTTGTTGCTGGTAGTTTGCTGTTATGATACAGATTTAATGACCTATTTAATGATCTATTTTGATATGGAGATCCAAATATTACCTTTTAAAATGCTGACTGTAAAATATACTGTATGAAGGGGGTTATCTTTCATTTAATATGGTATATCAGATAAAAGAATTAATGTTAGGATGATTTTGAACTGAAAAGTTTTGTCAACCTACCTATCCACCGTTTGTTTATAATTTTTCATTTATTCATTGTGTCTTAATCAAACACAACACAAGGTTGTGTTCATGAATATTTAATATCTATTTGCTTCAAAGATTAGTAAATTGATACATTTGAATATGTCTTTGCAAAGATATGTACATAACAAGAGTGGTAAGCAGACAATGACCTAGATTAAAACATAAATGTCTGACTAGTAATATGCATAACATAATTTTGCTTAAATCAAAATAATTTCAAAGTAATGTCAGCTCTTAATGTGTTGATGGATATATATCAATATTAACTCATTCCCTCATAGGCTGAGGGAAATAAACATTTTATTAATATCCTATCTTTTTCTCAAATTTACTTCATATGCCATTGATTACTTTCCAAATCCTTGTACCACAAGCACATTTTGTTATTTACATACATACAAATACATGTATACATAAAACAGCTTACATATCTTGTTTAAATTAATCGTCTGTCATACATTTACTAACATGGCAGTGTGTAAATTAAGATTCAGGATTATTTTTATTGCAGACAAAGTTGAATTTGTGCACACAGTCCTGGGTGTCCCAGTGCTGTCCCACCAGTGAAAGGACCCCACATTTGCGACTCCTGTTAGGGCACTGTGGTGTCCTTCCTTTGCTCCAGGCCTGGTATTCCATGTTGTCCCCATTCACCCACACCCAGCTGCCAGCCAGGTAGCGCAGCCCAGTCCACACATAGTCTGCCTGGGCTTCCCTGCTTGTCTGCAGGATTTTAGTCAGAGCAGATTCAGCAGGCAGGCTGACCAGGTCACCACCGAGTTTCCGACACTGTTCCATTGCTTCCTCCCAGGTCTTGTTTTCCTTGACCAAAAACATGTTGCTTTCAAAGCAGTAGAACCTGTATTTGTCCATCTCACAGTCCCTTACATACCAGCCTCTTTTGTTTTGTACTACACATTTGTTGCTGTTGTCACTCGTGTCATGCAGTGTTGACCAGTTGATGTGCGATGCAGTGTTCCCTCCGGACCACTTCCAACTATCATTGACATCTTTGTATAGACCAATCCAGGCATCAAAATGCCTTTGGGGTCCCCCAATCTCAAAGAGTTTTTCATCTTCCTCCTGGCTGTTGACTGAAGACAGATCAGTGTGATGCTCTCTGCAATACTTTCTGGCCTCTCCCCAATTCATTTGTATGGGGATATAAATATTCGAACCAAACAAGGCACAAAGAACTGCCTTGAAGAGACCTGTGAGAAGGAGAAAACTGAGAGCACTTTTCTTCATGTTGAGTTGATGCTGAGGTTTCCTTCTGTGGATATTATGTTATCCTGTCAAGCGTCTTTAGGGTACTTGAAGGAGCAGCAAACACCCAATCACAATGCTTCCAAGGTTATTATGAAAATAAACAGAAAGGCATGCACAAGTGTAATGGTGCAAGTTGAGGGTATGCAAATGTTCACAAATTAGGCTTAATGGGAAGTGTCAAACTGACGGTTGTCTCAATGTTGTTAGCAAATATTCATGCCATTCCCAAACACCTGTCTGATCCATTTAGACTAGATGACCAGACCTCAAAATATGTGCGAAATCTTGGGGTCTTTAGCTTGCTTGGGAATTTTTATTCCTATACAACCTATACATACATGATGCACAGAGCCAACTTACTTGATTGGTATTTGTATTGAGACTAGCATTATTTCTGGTCTCAATCTGACATGAGCAATCTGCATTAAATAGTTTCTACTTCTACTTCTGAGACAATATAATTAAGATTTGCACAAACCTTTATTGTATTGTATTTAATTATTGTACAAAATATTGAACACATGAGATTAGCAATATTTAAGATGTTTTGTTGGGAGTGCCTCCTCCCTCATTACTCCAATGATTTCACTGAAGCGCATCGCTAATGGTTTGTTTTGAATAGAAGATTTGCTTTTTCATTATTCAACATTCAAACTACAACCTTTAGCTCCGTGGGCTATATTCTGCTCTGTCTTAGTCAAAATGTTGATTTGCATTTCAATAGAAACCATGACTGAAAGCTTTGTGTAATCTCATCATGTAATCATAGTTTTCTTGTACCAATGCTAAATTCCATTATTCCCTTAAATCTTTGACATTTGCTTTATTTAAAATGAATAACTTTTGAAGTTGATAATCAAGTTCAAGCGTCTATTTTAAAATAAGATCCTTCGATTTGTTATCGACTTGGGTGGAGCTAAATTCAAGAATAGTGTGCTAGCAATGAGTCACATTTTAACTGATAAGTTTTCAAGGATCAAGAGATGGCTGTTTTGCTTGACAGGGTATGTTTTCAACCTTTTCAAGGAGCAATAGACAGAGTCTGTTTTACGTATATACTTTATTTATCCATCCGTCCATTAACTGTAACACTTATTTGTGCAGTGTCGCAAGGGGCTGGAGCCAATCCCAGCTGACACTGGGTGAGGGCAGTGTACGCCCTAGACAGGTCACCACTCCATCTCAGGGCTGACAGATAGAGACAAACACCAGTTCATGCTCAGATTCACGCATATGGGCAATTCAGAGTCACCAGTTAACCTAATGTACATGTCTTTGGACTGTGGGAGGAAGCCAGAGTCCCCAGAGGAACAGGCACAGGGAGAACATGGAAACTCCACACAGAAAGGCTCCAGGCTCCAGACTCCAGAACCTACTTACTGTGAGGCGACAGTGCTAACCACTGCACCACTGTGCTGTCCCAAGTATACAGCATTTCACAGCTATATGTTTAGCTGATGGATTAGGGTTAACATTAGACCATAGATCTTAGATATACAGTTCAATTCTATATGTTTAGTATCCTACACTTAACTCTGCCATCTGGAGCTGTAACCTTGTGTGAATTCACTTAAAGCTTATTTAAGCAAGAGACAGTTGTATTGACACATAAGTACTTAAGTGCTTAGTTTGTTATTCTCTTCAGAGGTGCGTGCGTGAGTGTGTGTGTGAGTTGTTGTGCATATGCCACTGACTTTTTTCCCTGAGTGCAGCTATGCATTTTCTAACTTCAGAAAGTATTTTAAATGTCTTTTAAGTTTCTTACACCAAATAAGCACAACAGAAGTAAGCTGCACACAACTCACACAAAAAAGATATTGTCAACAATCACAGTTTATGAAATAGGCACAGGTACTAGTAACAGAGGAAGCAGGCTTATTTACACATGCAGTACATTCAGGAAAGCAGCCAGTTGTTCAAAAGAGAAGCTTAAAAAAAGTGTGTGCCTTAGATGAAAATTTTGGTTATATCAACAAGGTGAAAAAAGGCAGTCTGTGGATTTCTGAAATTGCCGCACGTTGTGTGGAAATTCATGGTAGTGATTTTGCGTATCAAACTGGCAATTTGAAAACTGTCTATTTTGTATTTCTTTTATTTTAATTTTTTCTCAGAATTTAAAAATGCTTCAGACTTCACCATTCCCAAGTTCCCAAGACACTGAAATAAGTAGGAAAAATATGTAGTTGTTCAAAAATAAAAACAAAAACTGTACACTTGTCATCACGAAAATCACAATGCAACCACAAAAAAATAGAAATGTGCTTAGCAACCTCTCCCAATTAAACTTTGACCAAAGGTCAGTAGTCACAGTTATCAGTATAAAGCACTGAGGCATGATAAGGTATTTCCACATTATGAATAGTTTAGTACAATTGTTCTAATTCCTCATTAAAACCAAAGACAATGCTTGATGCTTGTATGTTAACAATGGTACGTTTTTTTTTTTTGTTTTTTTTTGGGACAATTTGAGAAATTATCCAACTATTTTATTCACTATTTCTTTCAATCTTGGATAGCTCTTATTTTTTGCCCATCAGACATTTTTAACAAAGTTAAGGCAAATAGTAAGGCTACAAAAATAAACATTTCCTGAATCACATAGAGAAAATAAAACAATCAAACAGTGAGCATCAGTCCTTTTTATAACAGCACAGAAACTGGTCTCATTTCACCTGCCTTGCTTCATTAGTTTCATTGCACCACAATTATTGATTGAAATTATGGCGCATTCTCTGCTTCTTCGTCATGGATCAACACCACATATTTGGCATTATTTTGGTGATTGTACAATGACTACTACTAGACTGAAATAATGGCAGCTTACAAAATCCCTTTTAGTGCCCTGTTAATCAGTCTCAGTCCCATACATAGTGTCTGTAGTATACTTTTGACACTAGCAAAGGCCAGTGATCCCAAACCTTTCACATTACAGGCATTGTCATTATCATAATCATTGTGATGAGCTTCATCATTGTTGTCATCATTGTCCCAGGAAGTATGAGGAGAGGAGGAGAGAATGAGAGGGAAGGAAGTGGGGAGATGAATCTATTTGGTGGATTCATGTTTAATTTGTCTCAGTGTGTGGACAGTCTTTGAGGCAGCAGAGGGGCTTGTGGATTGTGTGTCCCAGTGGGTGATGGGTAGAACAGGAGGTGGGTATGTGTCAAGATTCACATTTCAGTGTCAGCCACAGGGGTTTGGGTCTGGGAGTGTCCATTGGTGGCAGGGGCAGGGTTGGTCCCATTTTCTGGTGGGGACTCTCCATTGGCAGTGGGCTTGTCAAGAGGCTCCTGGGGCAGGGGGGCTACAGACACAAGGGTATTAGCTTGGTTCTCCTCATCCACCTGGAAAGACTCGGCCTAAAGAGAGTACACAGAAACTTGAGGTCAAAGTTCATCAGAAGAAGTGTAACGTACCAGGGTCAACTTAAACAAATTTAATTTCACTGTTCAAATATAACATGTAAACAAGCAGGAAAGTGTGTGATTGAGATTGGATTTGTTTTTGTGGGTGGTGTTCAAAAATAAACAAATGCATTCTTCAAGAACAAGGTTTATGGGTTTCAGCTGTGTGCACTCAGTAGGGTGTCTGTAATTATTTTACTGTTGAGAGGTTAACAGTATGGAAGCATGTTTGTTGTTTTGCTTTCTATCTAGCTGAAAATATCACTTTGTAAAAGTTTGATGAGGTGCTCTGTCTGTCTATCCGTTTGTGGATAATAATTGTTCCTTATGACAGAAATTATTGGCTGTTTCATCTAAATCATTACATTGGCCTGCCCTCACATGTAAACACTTTAAAATGATGTCATGAGTTCTGCAGAAAAAATTAAAAACTAAAACATCTGTAGAACCATCTGTTGAAGTATAAACAGCATCGGTATTTCCCACAGAATTTAACTGACAATTACTCTTGAGAAAAACAACTGAACAATATGTACAGATTCATTGCTTCACAACAACAATATACGACTATCAACCCTCACCAACTGGGGTGTGGCCATCAGGGATTGATCACATATTATGATTGGCAAGAGCCCAGTCCCAGCACATGAAGGCAAGACACTCTGTGCACCCCTAATGACAGGAACATATAGCAGACTGCTAAACAGACTGACAGTAGCAGTGAAAACTTTTTTTGTCGGTCCACTAGCCAGTGATGCAGCATGGGGAAGGAGCAGCTGAGCAAATCAATGGACAATGCACAATGAAATAAGATTTCACTCATTGGAAGTAGTAAAAAAAAAGTAGACAATCAATATGTGACTGTAAGTCTTGCTTCTGTGGCTCGCTGCCACAAATAAATCAACGTATGGGAAACACTGAGCTTCAAGGACTTAATGATGCTTTGAGTTAAGCACACAGGAGTCAAACATCGAGTTAGGAATTGAATGGAGGATAACCACAGCCACATTTAACCAGACCACACGTTTAACTCCTAATCAATATGGTCTTTTGTTCATATAAACAGTGTAAAGTTTCAGCAGTTAACTGAAGTAGCTCTGATGTAAACGAAAACAACTAACCGTTTCCTAAAGTATTAATCACCACAGCATTTTGAATTACATAACATTAACAGTGTGACACACCTCTTCTAATCTACTCACCAGTCTTACTCCTTTGGAGTTCTTGCGGTGGGTCTTGAGGTAATAACCAGCTACTAGCAGTGCAGCCAGCAACAGGCCAGTGAGCAGCAAGGTAACCAGTACCATCTTAGAGTTCTTCCCCCAGCGAGGAATGGCTTCCTCCACATCAGTCTGGAACCAAAAATTACAGAATATGTAAAAACAAAATAACAGATCAAGTGGTCACTTTGTGTATCTAAATAAAAGTGGAAAGTATAGTGCTTCTAGCAAACCAAACAAATTACAAACTGAAACTGACACACATGGGCCCTATTCATACCTGACAGAAGCATGTGGAGTCACATTTTAGTACCGGGTGTGAACTGATTTACTTAGAACTGTCTGCTTGTGATGGCACATGCTGATGCCAGGTCTGAACAGGGCCATGAAGTAACTGGATTCAGTATGTTTTGACACCTTGATTGTGTGATTGCTGCTGTCTCATCTATCTTAACTGAAAGCCAGGAAAAACAACCGCACCCAATGTCCCTGCTTATGGAAATTTACTGTACCCACAGAATTGGAAGTATTTCCTCTTACTCTAAGGCAAATATGCCAATGCGTATTCTGTAGACAGTAAATAAAGAGAAACGCGGGTAAATAAGGTGGTTTGGTGTATGGTGGAGTAAGAAGGGAAATGCCAAATGCCGTGTATGTCAAATACAGAGACAGACAGACACACCCATAACCCAAGTTGTCCCCTAGGTGCTCGAAAAAATGTTTTGCAGCTGACAAATGGATTGTTTGTGGGATTTTTGTTTGTCACACAAACTGTCAGTCTGGCAGCTTGAAGCCTTTGGAAAACTCAGAGTGTTTTTCTTCTGCCTAGTGCATTTTCCCATTTAGACTGATTATGAGTTAACCAGCAAATATATGGTGGCTGAGTCTAGTGGATAGAAGTTGTGTATTTTATGGGACCCTTCTTGTGCTTGGTATAATTTACCATTTTGTCTAGATAGGACATTGAGTTAACGTCTTGGTCATCCCATGAAAAAGGTGCAAACCTTTTTTTGGTTTAGAGGAGAATTGTACTCACATTCCTAATTTTGACTTCACACTTCCCAACTGATCTGAACATTTTTTTTGTAAATAATACTATTAATGGATATACAAGTTAATATACATGTGTGGAGCATTTCGACAATGAAATTTATGTGGTACTTTACCTTATCTTTGATGTTGTCATTGTTGAACTTGTTTGCCATGCCTACAACATCAGCTGCAAATAAAAAAAACAAAATACCTGTTAATGTAGGCTGCATTTTTATTCACAGAAAGGTGGAGGTGGAAATGCGACTTCACGCATCATACTTTTCAAAAAAAAAGGAATCTATAGTGATGAAAAAGATAATCTACCATTAATCCCAGTAAAGTAATTTAGTTTCAAGAATTATTTTCAAGGAGCTATTTATAGTTTTGCTGCTGTTATATACCCAGCATTAGCAATTAACTTCTATTTACTTTACAATAAAACTAAAATGACAGGGTTTAGCATCAAACTTTATTTACCAAGAGTTGGAAAGCACGGCAAATCTTAACTTTGTTTTGCTTCTATTTCCACCAATTATTTTCCTTCTACTGAAAGCAACATGCTAACCAGCAGGCAGCAGTCTGGCTGGAGTGTTTTGTCACTTTCAAATTCCACCTCACTGTAGCATCCAGACTTCCCTGAAGAAGTAGTGCTGTGCAGTGGGTGCATTGTAACCTGTTATCTTGTAAATGCAATGATGGATGAAGCTTTTGGCAAGGCTGCTAAGTAAACAGCTGTTCATGTTGGTGAGTTAGTAATAGTTTTGCTATGAACAGCACCTTAATAAAAGCTGCTCATCAGAGGGTAAAAACACTGAATAATCTGAAGCCTTATAAAGTGTAACAATATCTTTTGGCAGTATTGCTTTTAATCATGTTTAATAATACAAGAACGTTACTGACCTTCAACATACTTTCCGGACACAAGGATTTCATCAGAGTTTTCTGCCTGGTAGATCTCTATCTTACAGTCTTCACCACACAACTCCTGCAGAACACTTTCAATCTTCATTTTGGTTTCTTTCTGCAAGGAGAGCACAATTTAAGATAATTAGTTGTGAAACTTTGTCATTTCAACATGTGAATGGTTTCATTTATCAAATTCTAAATTAAACATTGCACGCACAATGTACCATTCATTTCTAATCCCTAGTCTTTAGCTTTCAACAAACTCTACACTAAAACTTCAATATTGCCTCCACACCTCCTCTAATCACGGCCTCGCTTTCTTCATCTTTCTTTTTGTCTTGAACACAATAAGGGCTATTACAACCTTCTGCACCATCTTTTGCCTGATGTAATCTGATCCAAACCTCAGAATCTGTCTCAATGTAGAAACCCTTCATCCCAGCTCAGGAGTGAACAGTAGGCTTTCTTAGAGGACTATACAGGGCAGGACACAGTGACCGTCATCTGAAAAATCTTTGCCTGAAAGACATTGTAACTTTCTCTACTGTGACACTAAAAATGCATAAATTGAGACACCAGCTGAGCCTCTACATTACGCTGCTGGATGTGAGATATCGCTAAGTCCTGCATTATTTACAATGCTATCATCCTTTCATACAGTATCTCAGATCAGGATCAAAGTCAGTAAACATAGGGTAAAAACAATTCAGCCAAATTTTATGATAATTCTGGGCTTGTTCTCTGATGTAGATGTCAATTTGCTGCTAATAAAGGTGCATGCATTGTTTAAAGGTTAAATAATGTATTTACTGCTCAGGCTATGAAAGCTGTAGCAAGCTGAAATCACATCTGGGGGATTCAGTCCTCCACATAGAAGCTGTGGTACCTGTTGACCCCAAAGCTGTTATTCTGGGAGACTGAAGAATATGTGATTTCTAAACACAAACACACCTACACACACACCCACGCTGCTACTTCAGGCCTCTATACATTACACATTCTACTGCAGCAGTGAGCCCACCCACCGTGTTCCCCTCCTTCTGCCCTCACAGCTCTACGCCCTCGCTAAGATGCACTAGAAATGTTTTGGACTTTCCTTCTCATATAAGAAGTAGATATTAAAAAGTGTGGACACAGTTTTTCTTTAGCTTCACTGATTTATAGGCAGCTGTCACTGCCTCTTAAACAGGGAAGAATACTACTGTGCTCATATTTAGACTGACACAGACTGTTTCTTTTTCTTGCTTAGGTTATTGTTATTTTTCACGCACTTGCAGGAAAAAAAGGGGATCACATGGAAGGGGTCACATGGCTCCTGTAAGAGTCTGTGCTGCTGCCCTCTTGCTCATCTTGACAAAACCACTAAATTTTAAGCCTTTAAACACAAAAGTTTAAGTTTATTTTTTTCTTTCTATTCTCTCTCGCAAATATATTTTTATTCTACATATTCTATAAAACATAAGTAGATACATTATAAAAAGACAGTAAGAGGTATCTTTTAAACTTACGCAGCTGGAGGAAGCCTTGAGTTTCAGACTGACAGCGTTTTTGTCCTGGACCGCTTCTTCGGTGACACAGACAACGTCATCTTGTGGCACTGGCACTGGCACTGGCACTGGCTAAAGGGAAAAGCCAAAGCTGTAATTCATCTCACCATTAGGCTCATGAATGCTGTATGGCTTTAGCCAAATTGCACAGAATTAATAAGTTTGTGGCCAGTTCCTTTAACATGTAGTTACCCAGTACACAGAATGTTATTGGTGGAGATTTTAATCTCAATATCTCTGACTTTAACCTCTACTACATAGATATTCTCTTATTTTGTGTTCTATTCAATGAATATGAATAGGAAATCTAAATATGTGCATACAGCACAACATACTCAGGTCAACAACAAACTTGTTTGATCATCTTGGAAAAAGTAAAGCAAGTCAAAAAGTTTGGCTGTTTGTGCAGTTGAGATCTATGATTCATACAATATATAAATTTGTGTTTTTGGCTAGAAGAACATTTGTAAACCAGACCAAACAAACCTGGCCTACAAAGATGCACTTCTTGTGAATATGAACACACCCACATTTGCTTATGCAAAAGTTGTACTGAGCTTTTTCTACCTTAAGTAGATTAATTTGCAAATGTGTCATATCTCAGCGTCATTTGAAACATTTGAAAATTTGATGCACAAAGAAGAGCATCCAAACAAAAATGCACATAACATAAATAAACAATCAACACAATTTCTATAATGCTACTTGCATTGTATTGTTTTTCTAAACTCAGTATATAGAATGACTGACATAACTTTATGACAGACAATGTAATCCGAAGGACCTACTTTGTTCCTAGGCCCATCGCCTCTGGAGGGCATAGGTGGTGGGGTTTCTGCTGCCACGACGTTGGGCTTGTCAGTGTGTACCTCAGCTGTGAACTTAGTTCCCTCTTCAACATCCTCCTCTGGAGCTGCAGGGCTGCTGGCGTGATTGGATACTCCAACTCCTGTCTCTTCTGCCTCCTCTGTAGCTGGTGCTGCTGTGGTCTGTTCATGTGGTGCCAGAGGTTCCATTGTAGGGAAAACCCAGATTTGTACTTGTGGATCCTCTGGCTCTGAAAAAGCAGTTAAACCTAAATGTTTAGTTTGTTAGATATGAAACTGCACATATCGTTCAGATACAGTAGACAACAGTAGAATATGTATGCAGAATATTTTGGTTTCAAAGTTGATGTGATGTGGTAGGCTCAGGGAATGAATCCACCACAACAGTTGATGAACATCAACAACCTGTGCAATTCAGCCTTAGTAAATTTTAAAATGTAGATATTCTGGATTGTACTGTATGTTAATAGGATCAAATTTATCAGGCTTATCTAGGACTTGCATGTTTTTGAGGTTCTTCTCCCTCTTCTGTTGGTGTTCCTCTAGCCTGTATTTGCATTTGTCCATTAAGTTTAATACAACCTTTAAAATGTTAGACCAATGGGACGTTATAGTGTTATTGAAACACAGAGTGCTACAGGGGCACACAATTATAGTAGGACTACATTAACAGAAGAAGGGCCTGAGGTTTTAATGCATTAACTCTGTTAGTTAATTCACTCGCCCAGTACAATTTACTGAACATACATGCACTGTTTGTTTAACAAGTTGATATTTTTATCAACTAATTTTTTCTCACTGATCACCCACATCAGTGCAGCCCTTTGCTCAAGCTGACAAATCAAGCCACAGAGTAAACCTGTAAAATATTTTTTATGAAGTCTGTGTTTCTTACCAGGAGCTTCAGTTGTCTTTTGACTCATCTCTTCTTGTACATTTGCATCTGCTTCCACAGGAGGCACAGTTGCTGTGACAACGTCCTCTTCCTGTGCCATGACTCCTGCTGTAAAATGAGAATAAACTCCCATGTTACTTTGTTTTGAAATTAGATGAATGTTCTTGTTGACATTGTCTAATTAGATGCAATAGCATAACAGGTGTAAGTAAAGATTTTTTAAAATCATTTTTTAAATAAAACAGTGTCTAAATTTGTGGATGTGCTGTGCAGTAGGACATTATAACAACAACTACACTCTCATAATCTAACCTCAAATCAATTAGCTTCAGTGCTGTGAAGCTGTGTATAATTAATAACCCACTGCTTGACAAATTCCTCTGCACAATGTGAGCAAATAAACTGTCCTTCAGTATGAGACCCGAACCAGCGTCCTGCTCACTCCCATTGGGACAACTGCTATGACTTTCTAAGGAAAATCAGTTGTCTAATGACAGACATGCTGTGAGCTACACACTGGACTTGTGCCAAATAGTTTCAAAATGTTTATGTGATTTAAAAAATGTGCTGTGAATCAAAGTGTTGCAGTTTGAACAAGAGACTGATGAACTGACTAAAAGCAAAGAGTTCTTTTTTGTTTTAAACTATAATAATAGTAATATTATTGCAGATGAACACTGTTTTCCATTTTGTTTCTTGCTTCTGTTTTAATTCATCACTGCTTCACTGCAAAGAGGTGTTCATACCAGATTGTCCTGTATAAAGGTGGGTTCTTTGGTGTCTTAGTGGTTTTATCATTTAAGCTGATAAGAAATGTCACTTTTTGAAAAGTATCATGCCTAGAACCTGTCTTAAGTGCAGTTCCTCAGAAGAATCACAAGGTATTTTCCCACATCTCATGCTTGCTTTGCAGGCATGATTTCATGAAGTTGTAATAAAAGGTAGCTCAGATGGCCTGCAGTTTTCACCAATGTGCTATCTTAATGTCAGTTATCACCCTAATGCATGAACTCATGCAGTGTGTGAGAGCCCTTCGATGGGCTCACCGTAGGATTTCTATATGTCCCTCGAGGCTTCTGCACTGGTGGAAGATTAGGTAATAGATCTTATTGCAGTGGATAACTTAATCTCTCTTATCCATGGATCATATCATGAAGTCATTTACTTTGAAATGCAATCTTTCTCAGTTTTTTTTTTACCTCCTTCCAAAAGATCCTGCGGGTACAGTGACTCACTTTGGGTGGGGCATGAATAGGATATACAAAATAAGTTTCTGAAATATATTAATAGAGTGGAATAATTTTCCATCAACCCAGTTAAACTGCTGAATGCCCTGATTAAATGTGCTACTGAAAGGTGCCAGGTAATGATGCATTTGAAAACATCACTTTTTCCAAATTTTTGAATTATGTAATAGGACTTTGTAACATTTCCATTTTCATGGAACCTTATGACTTTGAGGAAAATGTCCTTGATAAATTGCAGTACTAAATCAAAGTCTCAATAGGCTCTTTCAGGTCACGTTCTTTCAGTTGTAAATTTGTTGTAATAACCAGGATAACTTTCAGGGCTTGATTCTCTATGCTAATTTCTAAAATATGCCACCCTGCAGCCCCTGAACTAATGGACCTCAAGTCATTATTTCTGCAATTTGCTCAGGTCAGATTCGAATGGTAGGATCCAGAAGTCAAACCAGAATACCCATAATGCATTAGGCGCTAACATCAACAGCATTACCTCATTCTCAAAACATTCCCATAATGCCTTGCCTCTGCTAATCTCATTACCTCTCAGTCTCACTTTCTCATTCTTTGCTGGTTGTCAGATTATATTTCTGAATGAGTTCCGGTTTCTAATTACAGTGTGCTCCAACCAAATTTTATTTCTACAACTGCTTTTGTTGACATAAAGCTTTGATTTAGTCATGGATTTTGTTCGTGCATTTGTGACCCATTCCTGTAAATTGTTGCCATGCTTATAATTATATATTTTGATAGTTATGTCAAATCCAAAAAACATCTGCTCATGTTAAACCATCTTAATGTACATGTACATGGCATAGTGCACACCCCTTAGAATAAGAGATTCCCTGCTCCTGCAGGACAGACCAAAAGGATCACTGCCATGCAAGTGTTTCTCTGGATTACAACTCAGTGTTGTTTGAACATTTTTGTAATGTACTACACACACAAACTTGATTCAATTAAATTTATTTGAATAATTTTTAATTTGATTTATAGTCTGAAAAAAAGTACTTAGCTCCTTTTAGCTATTATGGACTTCTCCTCTCCGTCACTCTGTTCTCTTTTTCTGGTTGTTTCACCAACTTCAGTCACTACTTGAGGTTTCCTCACATGAGGCACATACTATATTATATATATATTATTCACACAATGGTGGCACTGTGACACATGTCGGCTGACTTCCTTAAATAAATCATTGTGACAGACAGGTGCCGCCAGTCCTGAGTAAATGCTGTGTGTCATGCTGGCAGGTGGGGCCATAATCTTCAAGGAGGTCCTCTTGCATGCTCAGTGTTAGCAACTGTATTGCAGCTGTCTGTCATATGACATCTCTACATCTTCTGAAAGTTTCATTTGAATGAGAAAATACATCAGAAGCACTGACCTCTGGGCAGTTTTGCAGTTTCTGTACCTGTGTTATGTCTATAATAAAAGCTCTGTTGTAGACATGCTCAAGTTTCATGATGGAGCCAGTCTGTTGCCAAATTTAGTGCGTCATCTCAGTCTGCTTGGTGTCTCGAGTTTACTATCGGGAGCATTAGTGTGGGTGTGGACCAGCAGCAATCAAGGACCCTCTAACCTTGTGAGTCTTTTTCAGACTCCTTCACCATCATGTAGCCTATACAGCTGCCATCCCTCTTCCATCTCTGGGTGGTCTGTTTGTTTATTTTACAGGAAAGAATGAGGTCCAATGGGTGAGATAGTCCGGCATAAATCAGGCTTTCCTCATACAATCTGGACACACAGGAGTACCAGAGTGCAGAGGCTAAAATGTGAAATGTAATGTGAAATGTAAACTCCGTGATCACTTTCTGTCATTGGGTGAGTTGTAGCTGACAGGAAGACAAAGCTTTTGTCACTGGTGTTGTAAAATAAAAAAAAATTGACACTGTTGCTGATGAGTATGTGTTGTTTTGACTAACAGTCTGATGGAATATTGGGAAGATATTGTAGTGACTTACAGGTGGGACATTTGTTTTTACAACCAGAAGAGCACTGGTAATTTTCCCTATTTATACAGCACATGCTTGAGTTTTAGGGATTTAGGAGAATTTTAAATCTATACTGTAAAAGGCAACTGTATTTTAATAGTCTTGTGCTAATGATGTCATGGCACCTCATGCAAATTTGTAAAACTTTGCCTGTTACATTTTCCTAAAGCGCAACATGCTTGCTTAGCTTCTGACACTGCCAACACAACCAGTAAACTCAATCCAGCTAGCTCACTTGCCATCACTCATTTCACAAAAAACTGTCCTGACAACCATGCATCTGCATGTAATGACCAATGTTTATAGAAAGGGTGTGATCTGAGTGACCATCTTTTATTGTTTTGTTTTGATTGCAGACCTAAAAGCTTTTTCCTCTTCCTGATACTGTAGTTTTGAGCTGTACCTTCATGCTGTAATCGGCACAGTGGTGTTTCTGGTGTTTTCTGCAGCCTCCAGCACACTTCCTCACAGTGTGACCTCTGAACCCAACACTACCAAACAACCTTCCACCCTCAAAAGCTGCCACAGCTAAAGGTGATTATTCTCATATCTGAGACATTCACAACTCTTGCATCACCACAAATATCTACTTGTTTCATTCTTTCTTTTGATGCAATGTTAAAAAGCAGCCAAAATATCAGTCATCGGTCGTGTGTCTTACCATTATTGCACAAACATAATAACCTAACCCAGTCATCCTAATCAGCTGTGCCTCCATGTGTTATACAGCGTTTGGACTGACTTCATTGCTCTCTTGAAGATTTTCCCACCAGATTGCTTTGAGTGACGACTGTGGTCTGGAAATGCTCCACCCTACACCCCCCATCTCTTGGGACTCTGGGTGGAGGAATGCAGCAGGCTTTGGAAGAAGACGAGCGTTCCTCTCCTTCCTCTCTCCCAGCTCTTCCTGTCTACTCGCCCTCTCCCAGTCACAAACAGCTAATCCCAGGCATCATTAAGGTGAGGTGCAGGCCCTCGAACCTCCCACACTATATAGTGTAATATAAAACAACATGTTAAGAGTTACATTGTCACAGCTAATTTCTTTCCCATGACCCCAGAAAGCTTTGCCTGTCCTCAGTCTCTTAGGCTTCATGGTGTCGCTAATGGCTAAACATGCACAACATGACATGAAGGCATGTCTTCCTAACATAACTTTGCATTTGTGTTTCTTGTCTTAATCTCTTTAAACCCAAAAACTCTGGCAGTAGCGTATTTCACTGACCAAACTTGTACTAGTTCCTCCAATGGATAGAAATAATTCCATATAAAATCTTTACTGTTTTCAATACACACACTTTAAAATGTAACCAGTGCACCTATTCATGTGCAAATGCAAAACATTTGCCCATGGCTCTTGCTGCTTCTGCTAAGAAAAAAAAAAACTTGGGAAATGTAATTGGACATGGTGAGGTGATTATGGTCTGCACAAGTTGGTGGACCATCATGTCCCAACCCTTCACAGAATGCTATAGTTACCATATGATACAGTGTTTTCTTAGAGGAAAGACACCCATTCATCTTTGAATTTTGTAAAGTAAGTTGGCTGGTCTGACCACTGCCAAAACCCACTTTTCTATTGGGTTTGAAGATGATGTCTTAACTGTTCTGACTAAGTGTGTGAGAGTCTGCCCAGCTGACAGCTTCTATAAACACTCTCAAATTATATCACCACTCCTTTTCTAACAGGGTTATAGTACATACTCCTGGAAATATTTCTTGTGTATTTGCCTACAGAGTTTGTATGAATGTGATCTACGGTCTTGAATGAGTGCGACCTGTGCCATGATGATCCAGCATGTGAATCCCTTAAAGTCTCCAATCTGGGGCTTTCATGCTGTCTGATCACTATCAGGTCAACAGCCACCAATATTAATATATACAAAAGTACAAAACCATTATGTTTTCAGAGAAGTATTTGCCTCTTTGGAGGCGCTCTGACATCATTCTGGCATCAATTAGATAGAAATTTGATCCAAGAGCACACCTCCTGCATCCCCACCCTTACATCACTCACAACAACATGGATTTTCAAAGTTGAATAGAGGGTGTGAGTGTGTGTAATCAATCTGTGATACCTTTTGATTTCAAATTTCCCAATTTGGCCTCTCATAATTGTGCTTTGATTTCAAAAACACAGACAAAATTGTGATTTAATGAGTAACCGTTCAGTGTTGTTTTGTGCTCTAATTTTTTAATATCCTGCTGCTCTTAAAGAATCTGAATTTTAGAGTCAAAGAATGTTACATTGGAACCCAGTCTCTAAGGGTTAAACATGCTCTGCAACTCTACCCTCTTTGAAACAACAGACTGCTGACCCCACTATACTGACCCACCCCACTGCGCCCCCACCCCTGTCGTTCCTGTCACAGCGATTAATAGCAGAACCTTGGCCATTCTCCTATCTTGGCAGGAGAGCCACTACCTCTCATGGTTTCAATCAGGCACTTGAAGCTGCACTTACTTCACCGAGTCTGCCCAGCTGCAGCATATACCCAACCCAACCCCGAGGCCATTGCAGGTCCTTATTGAGAGCGTGGTGCCTGTTTCTAGGGACCACAATCAGGAAACATGACATCTGCTTTCAATTGGCAGCATTATATTACCCCCAACCCCACCTCGCCTCCATCCTCCCACCCCCAGCTCACCCCAATCCTCCCACCCCCACAAGACACACACGCTAACAATTGACCAACACAGGTTAACTGCCTTGTGCATTACCTTGAATGAGCCTGTCTGTTTTGAGTGTATGCAGGTAGACCGTTAAGGGATCCTGTTGCAGAGTGAGGCATATCTGGCCGTATAGCTCAGAGGCTTAACATTGATTTTGTCCAGAAAGAATTTGAGTCATAATATCATTCAAAAATGTACTAGAGTAATTGCTTGCACACATATCCAGGGGTGGTATTGAAAAACAGCCATGATAGGCCATTAAGCTGTTGAACTGAAGTGCCCTTAGCCGATGTTCAAAGATTTGTTCTCTGCTTTAAAACGTCAATTGCTTTCATTTAGGGTTTTTTTTTTCTAGATTGTGTTGCTATCTGATACTCCAGCCTTGACACCCTTTCCCTAACATATATCCAATTTACAGATCAGGACACATACCAGCACCTTATGTTTGATACAGTGGCTTGTTTAGCTCTAACACATCAGCTCTTACTATATCTGAATATACACAGTAAATACAAATACAGAGCCTGGGAAAAGTTCAAAGACAAAGTTGTTAAGAGCTGAGTGAAAAACCAGCTTTCTTTTTATTAAGAGAGGATGAAAAACACTATCCTATGTGAATAAGAATCGTATGTACAGAGAGTGTGTGTACCTGCACCCAAATTACTATTTGCCACCACTGGTTAGCTCTGTGCTACTCTCTTCGTGAGAGGATTGCGCTCTCTGTTGTTGACTTTGTTTCTGCGAATCTTAAGTGCATCTGTTACTTCAATGGGTACAACACAAACAATGATTTCCATAATTACATGCTCTGGGGTTTGCAGCAAGGTTGGGCAGGGTTCATTGCTTAACTAGAGAACCTCCTAAAACCACTTCACAGCACAGGCACAGCTTAAACTGTATTACGAAATTTTTTTTAAGTACAGTTTTCAGATATTTAAACTGAGACCTTCCAAGGATGAGACGTTCCAGTAATGTCACTGACAACAAAATAAATCTAAGCATGTTTCGCCCCCTGTGCCGTGCTTCAGTTCTCGCCTCTCAGCGTTTTTAAAAAGAAGTCTGCTAAGCAGCCTCAACAGGAGTTTTCCCCCAGCATTTCTGATCATCTATGGTTTAGCCTCCACTACCCCGACCCCCCCCATCAGGTTGTCTGGGTAACTGTTACGCTCACCAACATCTGTGAATTTGATGTGACCTCATCATTGTAAAATTGTTCAGTAAACCCATCTTACCACACCTTACATAACTCTGTCCTGCTCCGATCTCCCAGGTTAACGCGACAATTCAGCAGGAGGGATTTATTTGAGAGGCAGATGTTTTATCCTCTAGCTGACTCAATGGGTATTCTTTTTTTTGCTGTGTTTCCAATCTGTATGAAATCTGATATTTGCTCTACTGCCATTCATCTTATTTTCACATAAACATATGGCCCAACTGCAGTGCGTCACATGTTTTCAGTTGCTTTGTTTGTGATTTTCAGGGAAGATAAACATTGCAGTGCACATCAAGAGATGAATTTTCTTTCTCAAAAGCAGAACAAAAGCTTTGCTGCCTCTGTTTTGAAATGTATATGTTGAAATTATGTCTATGCAGTTTGCTTTTCCAAACCAGATATAGCTGTTTCTCAGTGCTGATGATCTCATCCCTATAAGCTATATCCCATGAACACGACAGGAGGTTTGAATTAAGCAGTTTAGTGTGGGATTCATTTCCAGCCACAACAGAGAGCACTGCAAATGATAGAAAAGCTGTAGTTCATTCCCAACACCATTTATAAAAAAAAAAAAAAAAAAAAAAAAAAATCCTGCACTTTCTTTATTTTTTATCAGAAACTGGCTTGTCCACTATTAAAGGATGAAGCAAGTCATCTATCAAAATTTCACAGATATTCTTTTTTCCTCCACGTGATTGATTTTATTCTTGCCACTGCAGACATTTTATTGGCTAAACTGAAGTTGTAGGCAATCACACATCTGAATTGATTTACATCTGAATTCTTAAGCAGTTTACATTTTTATAAAACATACAGCCCTCATTCCCTTATTTGTTGCTGTTTTTAAAAATGTCTTAATTTTCCTTTTGGATGGTAACTTTGTCTTGGCTTGAAATAATGTGAACTCAATTTCAACTTAGATCTCTTTGCCTCATCTCTTTGCCTTTTATCAATCAATCAAAAGTGCATACCAATAGAGAATACATGTTTCAAATTTGATAACAAACAAAGCAAAAAAATTTAGATTTCTCAAAAACAAACACGAGCAGTTACTAAAACTTGACTTCGTATGTCTCTTTGGATAGCTCAAGTTAATGTTGAGATTCCACAGATGTCTATTGTTTTTAGATGATAAATAAATAAGTCTAATTATATCATGTGATATATTTACATTGTTATAATTATTCTCACATGGGTCTCAGCCATGTTGTCTTTACGCATAGCTTATCATCAATCATCCTTGATGCCTCACTAAAGCGCCTACTGTATCAGCACAGCCACATTTGAAATGCACATTAACAACCAAACTCCACACCCTCCTCTCATGCACGTTTCTACTGGCCTCACATTACAACCAGCTAAATATAAATCCACATATTTCTCAAAGTCCTTGACAATCCTGGGAATCAGGTCAATAAAATAGCAAGCATAGCACAAAAGGACAGTTTAAAAATTATTCAAAACTGAATATTAAAATGCAAAAAGTGTGTATGAAAAGAGCAGAAAACTAATTTTTGGCATTCTATATTTATTCTTCCACAAAATGTAAAACCCTTGTCTCTAAAATGATTGCTTTGTTTGCAGAGGTTCACTTCTCCACTCCAACCCCACCCCTCCTGGCCCTCCCTCTCTCGTTGTAGATAGCCACACAATATCAGAAGTTTTACCAATTTTTTTTTTTTTCACTACCTACCATTTAAGAGTGAGGTGATGAGTAGCAAAACAAGGGCCAACATTTTGCAGGGATGTTCAGTTCTCTTTGCTGATGATGCTGCCATTTTCATCCCGAGTGTGCACACGTCCGATGGATGGGAGTGAAAAGAGAGGGAAAGAAAAAGAGACGCAAAAGCTGGTTGAGCCAGTGCAGTTTAGGGTTTCCTCTTACCCAGAGTGGGACAGGGTGGATAAAGCACCACTTGTGCTCTGTCAGTTTTTATATAGCCCCCCCTTCTCCCTTACCGAGGCCCTGCCCTACACCCTATCTTCCAGTGGTTACTTTAACCCTTCCTCTGTACCCCCACCCCTTTAGAAGAAGAAGCAAGGCACATGGAGGGAAGGAGAAGAATGCAGTCCTGTTAGGATGTTGTATATTTTTAAAAAAGAAAGAATATGTGCAGCATTCTTCAAATACCTCCCAATGTTTATCCTTATATAAACATATATAGATAGATATAAATAGATATTAATTATGTAATTCCCGTTATCCTCTATAACTGGGCTGTAGCAATGTGTGATGTGTGTTGAAAATCCTTCAATCAATGGTCATTACCTCATCCTTTTCAGCGATGCATTATTTGTAAGTATGCCTGCTTGAGCTGTGAACCCTGTCTGGACGGGAGTAGTAATCCTACTCACAATGAAAGGTGATATCTCACAATAGGCTGTGACACTCTGGTCCTTAATAGGCTTATAGAGATAGACTGTAGAGCAGAATAATCATACTCGAAACAAAGGTGTGATCCACTGTTATGTTAATAGTATTAATCCATTTCAGTGGCCTAAAGCCACCACCACTCAGCAAGGCCATCAATCAACAACCGCTATCCCAGTAGTGAAGACACCACAGGATCCGCTTAAACCATTCACACTTCCACAGAGCCCCCAAAGCACCCAGCCCCCCTCAACTGCAACTTGAGGATCTTTGCTTTACTTTTGTTACCTCTTTTGCTAGTAGTTCTCATGCTCTGTGCAAATCAAACATCTGGAACCACTGGTGAAGGTATGCTAAGTGACTTGTTAAAAAAGAAGCCCCTCTAAGACAAAGAAAAAAGTAGCACCAACAGTGAGTTGAGAAAAATAACACCAAAATGCTTGAGAAACAGTCTTGTAATTTGATACCAGTTCTAGTGCCCATAGTCCCTCTGTCCCTGTTTTGGCCCCATCCTTCCCCCCTTCACCCCATTTCCTCCCCGTCCCTCCCCACCACTACCCTTCCTTCTCACCAGACCCCTATCAAACATTCAGCTCAAGCAGCAGGGTGTTGAGGTGGGCAATTTGCCCCTAACTGTGGCTCAAGATGAGCTCTGTTGAAACCCCCAAGAGAAAAAGCAGCAGCGTGCCCATTACAGCAGGCACAGCTGGACAGCAGTACTCATGTCATTCCAGTAAAACATTCATTAGACTGTTAGCTAGTTAAGTGTTTCTGCTACTGGAGTCCACATGAATCACAACTTCCTGTCAGATGGCAGTAAGGCATAGAATAGACCTTTTTACCCTCAACCGAGGGCAGCAGGATAAACCCCCTTTTCCTTGTTATTTTTTCATGCACCATTTTCCCATCTCGCAAAGAGCTGAGGACTTTCATTGTTTTTACCTAGTTTTATGTGAACCCTGAAGCACAGGGTTCATTTTATTCGTCAGTTTAGTATTTTTTTGACAGATTTACAAATTAACTTCAGAGGCTGAGATGTGCTAAAAACTAATCTCCATGTGTAAATGTGGAGTTTTCCTTCAACTTACTGTATTCTGATGGTGATGATAAATCATTGTGTACAAGTGCAATCAGAAAACCTTTACCCTCAATCACTAGACACTAAATTCCCTGTCTGTCTTTTCAATGAGTGCAGTGCAGGGTGTCACAGAGTAGCTCGTCATGGTCACAGAGCAGGAAACCAACACAGACAGCAAGTGCATACCTCTGAAGACTTTACAGAAAGCAAATCTGGAAAACATTTCTACCACTGGCATCCTGTGAGTTAAAACCTATAGACCTGGCTTTATTTGTTTATAGTAAATTGACTGTTCTGCACATCTGTTGCAGCTTATGGAGTTTGAAAACAATACTCCTCTTTCCTTTCCGCCGCTGCACTGTTTCTTCAGTAACAGTACATTGCAATCACCATATATCTGCTGCTGTCATTGATTACTTCTGACAGCAGTGTGTATTTTTGTTTTAACCTCCAAGTGTGTTTTAACCAGATTTGATGGTTTTTGCTTTTTAGTTCCATGTATTGTGCATCTACACCTTGTAGCATGTGTGCTAAATACTTTATGAAATGTGTGATGAGATGTCTCAGGAGAATACATACAACCAGATACAATATCAAAAGAGAAAAAAAGAAAAGCAATGTGCTTTTCTGCTTGTACTTTTTCACAATGAGTCCCCTTTAGATTTACTCTATACTTTTAAAGACCACAAAAATCCTGAATTGTTGTGATGTGCGTGTTGTGAACATGCATTATTTTTTTTACTTGCATGCAAGGAGGCTCTGGGTCACTCATTTTTTTTATTCTCTGTTGCACATAAACATTTTTTGTAACAGGAACAATCAAAGCATCAAATCCATTCACACTTGCACACCTATTGCTGCTCTCAAGCAAAAAAACATATTTATATCCAGTTCTGGCGACAAACTGCTGAGAAAACTACACATACCCAACCAGTTTTCTCAGAACAATTTTGGTTAAAAAAAATGAACAATTATATTATATTTCTTCAGGGTATATATGAGAATTTCTTGATGGCCATTTTTTGGTTACTTAAGGTCACAATTTTGAATATGTCAGTGAGCATTACTGATAACGTTTTGGGTTATAACTCATCAAAGTGTGCTTTTAAACTTCTAACAGCCTGGTGTGAATCTGACTGTAAATTTCACTTCTTGGAGGTGTTTTAGACAAGAGGTCACTAGCGTTTTATCCAAGAAATCTTACTTTGTGGAAATGGAAGCCAAACTTACTAATTGGACACCCCTGGGATCACTGAGGTTTGGCTGATGAATCATTGGCTTCTTTAAATGGCAGATCCTCCTGAGAGATGAAAGCTTATTAGCAGAATATCATGGATTAATTCTTTGAAGACTTCTGCTTTTGCTTTAGGTTCCTAGATGTAGAACTTCAAGCTTGTCTGACAAATTAATGAGTTCAACATTTTATGATAAACAGTGACTTTTGTCTATGGCATTGTTTCAGATGTAAACCTTCAAAATATTTGTGCTACCAGCAGTGTTAGAAGTGTTTATTCTGTCTTCTGAGAGCAAGATTTCACCACCAATGCATTATAGGTAAGAGCCCCAGGCAGCTCTCAACAGGAAGTTGTAAAACAGCGACTCTCCTAATGTGACAAACCTTTGTGGGGAGAGAATTTCTTTGCTGCTGTTCATTATTAACAATATAGCTTCAGTGATTCATGGTTCTGTTTTGACTTAAGTCACAAGAACAGACAAAAAGTAATCAATGCTCACTGTTAAAGTAATAGTAAGGACAATTTTAAAGTCTTCATTGAATTGCAGTTCTTAATTTAATTTTGGTTAATTTATTTGAATAAACACATGCAGACACACATAGTAGTAGAAACACATACACATTGTAATGCACATTTTATGGAGCTTTGAAAATGGGAGCCATAAATCCCACAAAATTCACAGAGTGGCTTTGGAGGAGGGAGCCTGTCTTGAAATGATTTCACAAGAGCAGGAGAGAGAAGCTAAGAAGGGGGGAAAGCAAGGGTAGGTATGGGAGGAGGAAAAGGAGGAGTAGTGGGAGGGGATTTAATTTTAAACTGCACCAAATGTTGACCGTTACCTCTCTGGCCTGAGCAGTGAGGTCCCTGAGCGGGAAGAACAATAATAGAGGTGTTGATGAGTCTCGGGGATGTCCCCGTGTTGGTTCCTTTCATAGTGTCAGGATACAGCCTTTGCTTGTTGTATTTCATTCCTGCAGATGTTCCACACATACACAAACCCTCAGGTGGCAGCGCTCAAACAGACACTTTTTCTCACTGACACAAGCTTACCCCTTGCCCTCTTCCTGTGTTACATTTTCACAGTCTCTCACATGATCTCATCCCTCAGCGAGAGAAAATGAACGGATTAAAAATGTCAGCCAGTTTACATCAGCTTGTGATAATAAATTTGGCCAGGAGATGGCATCACTAGACTTGTGTGCTGTCCAGATTAAACCACTGGACATGATCATGATCAATATATCATTTAACCCGTCATGCATCGCTTTATTCTGCACATTTGGTGAAACTGAAATAATTTTTTACCTGCATGTATTTAAAGACTCTAGCTTTTAGGCAGTGAGTAATGAAGACAGTTATGACTATAACGCCTACAAGTGATCATGTCATTGTTAGCAGACGCAAAAGAAATTACTACAGCAAATTGGTGAAATAAAATGCCGTCATAGATTAGCTCATTCAATAAATCCTGAAACAAGTTGTTACTGAGGTTGAGGTTTGGCCATTTAGGATTTATTCTTACACAGTCATCAGGGATTTTTTTTCCCCCTGGTTTGGACAGCTGTCTTTTGTCCTTGGCGAAAACAAACATATCAGTGCCTGTTTGATGGTGTGCGCTGTGATAATGCATTTAATTAAAACAGCAGGAGACTTATGCTCACAGACCTCAACATCCTCAAAGCTGCGTTCCAGCAGTGCTTAACAGAATTTGATGCTTGATTCAGTAGTGGGTGTCTACGTTATGGACAGGGAAAGACAAAACTATGGCACATTTGTATTTGTATATACGGACGATGGCTACAATTTTTTTCCCAGCTGACCAACAAACCACAAAGAAAGGCATCTGTGCATTATATATACAGTATACTATTACTATACTCATATAAAAAGAAGAAATCTTGTTTAAAGAGAGATGTATTTTACTGTTTATTCTGTTTCACAATTGTCAAACTCTATAGCCCAAAACTCACCACTGACTTTTGGCAACATCTCTCTGGTAGAGTCCAAGCTTAGTATGCATAAGACTTAGTCAGGTAGAATTTAATGTTGGGCTGGTGTATTGAAGGGCTGCAACTAATTATTGTTTTCATTGCACATGAATATGATGATTATTTTTTTTGATAAATTGATTCATGAATATTTAAAATAAAATGTCACAAATCGTAAAAAAAAAAAATGTCCCTTTTTAATAGCACTTAGTGCTCAAGTTTTATTCAAATTGTTTGTTATATGCAACCAAATTTCCAAAACTCAGACATTCATTTTACTATCATACAGTGGTATAAGTAAGAATAAGGTTTTTAAAATATGGTCAAATGTTCATTAATGATCACACAGAGTTGGTTTTCATTAATGACCACAAATCATTGTATTCATGAACCATCAACCAAGAGCTGGGGATTAGCTACCTGTTTGATTTAGTCTTTATTTAATCAGGCAGTCTTATTGGGATTGAAGTATATTTTCAAGAGAGACTTGAGAACAAGGAGCACTAAGACACAATCAACAACAAAGACAACACAACTACTCTATACAAGAAAATAAGAAACAAATAATTAAGAATAGAAATTTCAGTAGGCATATAATATATCAAATAATAAAGCTTTAAAATCTCAGAGGGAAATGAACTTTGACTAATAAGAAACCACTCTTCAACATTTGAAATTTGCTATTCACAAGAAGCATGTGCTGATGTGAACCATGCCTTACATAAAGAGATCACAGTCGACTCAGAATCACTGTTTTGCATTTGAATGAGGCTGGAAAGGGTTAAAAAAAAGTTTCGATATTCATCAGTCCACAGTCAGACAAACTATCTATAAATGGAGATAATTTACTTCTGGAGCTACTCTCCAAAGCATTAGATGCTTAGATGAGATGACTCAACACATGCACAATGCAGAATGCTCAGTGAGATAAAAAAGGAAGCCCACAGTAACAGCTAAACGAATTATTGGAGGTGGTTAACATCCCTGTTCACAAGTCTATCTTACTCAAATCATGGAGTGTAGAGCGAAACGTCATTGCGCTCCTGAAGGAAAATGTTTTGTGGAATGATGAAATGTGAGTGAATTGTTTGCTTTGCTGCCTCCAGGCCTGGGCAGTTTGCCATCATTGAGGGGAAAATTAATTCCCAAGTTTATTAAGGTATTTTACAGGATTATGTCAGGGTGGCTGTCCACCTGCTGGGTCTCAGTAGAGGTTGGGGAGGTAGGACAATGACTAGAAAGATTTCTCCTGAATGTTGATCGCATTCAATAAAGACACAAGATTAAATTTGTGTGATATTAGCTTAAGCACATTGTGGTTGTCTATATGAGATAAGATCACATCTTGCAACCAGTAATGGCAAATAATTGGGTCATTTCCAACGATTCACATACTTCTTCCTGTTACTGTATATGAAAATGAAGGGATCAAATCAAACCAAATAAACAAATAAATAAAGCAGTTGATTGGTGATGTCTTCAGTAGATTGTTTTTGCAGACTAACGGTACAAAATTCAAACATAATCCCTTTCATTGATATGAAATAGAGGATAAATAGGAATTTTTGCTCCATAAATAGGTCTCTTCTAATGTTATGGGTCATTATCTTATTGTAGGACAAACCCCTGACCAACCAGACTGCAATGATACAACATGATATGTCACGTTTCGTTACGTTATAACTCAGCTAGTGCCACATCCTTCTCTGTACTGGAAGACAGTAAAGCTTTTGGCCATTGACTATTAACACAAGCTCACTGGGTTGTTCAAGGTAGATTGAAAGTCCAAGGCCTTCCCTATTCATCATTCATACCACAGTTTGAATTATTCTTCAAGATCTGCAGTCTGTGCGTAAGGTCCGTTTCCCCCTCAATCAGATATTCTGGGCAGCAGGAGAAGCCGAGGGTCTGTTTTACCTGCCAGTTTTCAACCAGTGATTTCACAGAAATTAAGCATTGTGCTGTTATTTAACTCCACGTCACATATAAAATGTAGTTACATCAATCATAGCTCAGAGCAGAACGAGATATTATGACAACTGTCAGGGATTGATAGAGGGATAATGGGCTTCTAATGGCTGTAGTAGATCCATAAACCTGGCTGGTCCCATCCAGCTACACAGTCTATCAAGAAGATATCCTGCGGCTTGCTCAGTTGTCAGCAGAGGAGGTTTGAGTCCTAATGATCCTCCTCTCTCTCTCTCTGTGTGTGTGTGTGTGTGTGTGTGTGTGTGTGTGTGTGTGTGTGTGTGTGAGAGAGTGAGTGAGTAAGAGAAGTAAGTGAGGGGGAATTGCTGGCTTCTGAGTGTAGTCATTCTGACAAGCAAAGAGAGATGAGACGAAAGACGAGGGGTTAGAGCCTGGCAGGTGTACAGAGGACCCTTCGATACACTGATGACACCCCCACCTGGATCTGACAGGTATGGGTTTGGAGGCCTGGATATTCATACAACCCTCCTTGCTCCTCCCCCCTCTCTGCTCTGCTTGCCCAGAGCCCCGAGGGTTAAACATGAATAATAAATTCTGGCTCCTTATGGCAACTGCTCAAGAGCCCCTATATGCTGCTCACATGCCATACCAAATTCTGTCACAGTATGACGGCAGAGGAAACTGTTCTTCATTCTGAGAGGCTATTTATCACATAGGATTGTTTATATATATATATATATATATAATATTATTATTATTACAATACCAAGGGATGTAGTCTTTTTCTTCAGGATATTTTTTTGCTGTTTTACAAGCTTAGCTCCTCTTTGGTATTAAATGTGCCTCTTTCACCACACGAGTATTTGTGCTTTTGTAAACAGTTTCCTGTAATATGACAGCAAGAAATAGTTGAGCTTATAGTTAAAATCATTGGCTACCATTGAAAATTAATTAAAAAATATTTCCCACAAACCCTGTTACTTCCTGATAAAGTGTACAGGGACGCAGAACAAATTTTCTTTATTGTACCATAATCTGTACACATGTGTTCCTTCCCTTTTGAAGATTTCCTCTGAAAATAAATAAGCTGGTAGTAATTGTTCTGTGGGTCTATCTTTAATTTACTGGTGGAAAAAAAAAGGCTGGATGGACTACGCCCTATTGTTGTGCAGCATTGAACAAGAGTCCAGTAGATATCCATCCATCCACCCTGGTCAGGTCGCCAGTACATAGAGACAAACAAACATTCATGCTCACCAATTAACTTCTTGTGCAGGTCTTAGTACCCAGAGGGAACATTCACGAGTCACACACAAAGGCCCTAGACCCAGGTGCTGTGAGGCAACAGTGCTAACTGCTGTGCCCTGCAGATATTCAAATATATTGAAATGCAACCAAATTGCAACTACAACTACTGAATGTCTAAGCCTAATGTAGTGTATAATCTCCAAAATAGCCAGATTGTTTACAGTGACTCCAAAAACAAAAATTCAGTTTTAAAAATACAACATAATTCCTGGTGTTGCTCACTATAGCTGTAACATGAATAATTAACAATAATAATTCACATAAATATGGCCATGGCTTTATAATAGAATAATATTTCATGATATGTTGATGTTATAGTATATAACAGTGTATAATTTATATATAAGTATACAGGGTCATTTACTTGTTAGACAATTGATTTCTCACTGATACGACGCTGGAACAGTGTTTGTTTCTAACCTCTATTTTCTTTTCCTTATTTGGAGATGTCATTAGACGACTAACTAATGATTTGTGCATCGGGCAAACATTTGTATTAGTTTCTAAGTACAAAGGCTGAAATGGAGGATATACCCTTGGGATTTCAGATTATGTCTGACATCATCTGGCATTTAGAGCCTTCCTGTGAAAACTCAATAACAGTAACTATTAAATTATTATGCTAGTGGTCCAGGAACATAATTACAATAGATCATGCAGTAATCTGTGGCCTTTAACAGCGGCGGCATTTTGTCTGCTAAATACAAAACATAGCAACTCAGTGGTTATATGTTTGTGGTCATATAATGGTTTTGTGGACAACCAGATGTGTTTTATATGTTGCAGTAATATAAAATGTTTAAAGGTTATTTTGAGGGCTCAATATTTTATCTACCAGGCCTTTAATTCAGAATTTACCACCTTTTCAGAACTTAAGTTGCATCACCACAAAAGAAACCAGGCTAAAATAATTTTCATCAGCTGCGCATTTAATGTATAACAACAGTACAAAGTGAATCTTTTGCTTGCAAAATAGGAGTGTTTTTTATGTACAGTATTTATACAATAATATAGTTTAAAAAACATTACAGTTTAAACATCTGACAGTTTATTGCACAACACATTTATAAATTATCATCATCAAAACACACATGAAACAGATGACTTCTCTGTCATATTTCAACACTTAACAGGAAATGTATTTATTATCTATCTTATTTTACCTCTGCTCTTCTAGATTAACATGAATCAAGGTCCTGTGGGGAGTACATTAACCCCGCTGATACTGGAATGGTTAAAAAAAAAAAAAAGAAAAAAAAAAAGAAAAAGAAAAGCTTTCTCCAGAATGAAGTTGATAGACGGCCACAGTGACTTATTTTGGAATAATGAAACAGCCTCAAGCACAGGAAGATGTTCATCTTTCATCATCGCAATGGGTGACACAATCAAAGCTAAAACCCTGAATTAGCGCGGCGCTTCAAACTGAATTTTTTGTTATGATAATCATTATCTTAAAGTTTAGATATGGCACTCTATAGATACAGCAGCAAGGAGACAACAGGCAGGCAGGTCAAATATACACTGAATGCGAAATAAAAACGTGAATTATATGCCAAAACATGGAAGCGGTCAGGATGTAAAGCGAAGATAGCACTGTGAAATAGCAGACATTAATGAATGCACTTTACACAGACCAACTGCTGATCCAGACACATATAGCAATAATCATATATCCACACTGTGTACAGAATACAAGGAACACCTGCTTCATACTCAACTGCAGCTCCTCTTACGTCTCAAGATCTTATGGATTACAAATTCTTTTTCATCATTTCTATGTTTAATTTTCAAGTTAAGTTCAAAGTGGATTCAATGGGGAAAATCAATAAGGCATAAAAACCCTCATCTAACTTAATCTGACCAGATTACTCCTCAGGAGCAGCAGGTGTTCTTAATGACTTGTACACTTGGTGCATTTCAAGTATCATGCTCAATGTAAACAATGACTGATGAGAGGGGGGGGGGGGAGTGACACCATTGGCCAGAGTTAGGGTAATCTGATCCTCGATCAGGCTTACGGCATCATTAATCATGCTTTCTGCTACAGTTCAATTTGGTCTCCACTTATCTTTGAATGGCTGAATTAGCGGTCTATAGATCATCACTGTACAAAATTTTCTATCTTAAATGGGATCTTTTCCGTACAATGGCATGTACTATTAATAGCCTCTACAGGAGCATTTAACATGAATGAAACATGAGACATATTATATTTGGCACAAAAAGCCAGGGACTAGGTCTTGAAATATATCTACATATATTTCAGATTTGACAGTAATGCCCTTTTGGTGTTAGGTTATTAAAGCGGGACACTCACCTTGTTTGTCAGTGACAAATTCGATGTATGCTGTTCTATCCCCAGCAGAGTTGTAATTTATTAAACAAAAAATAATTTATGACGGGAAGCTTCAAGCGGGAAAATGAAAAGTAATGATGCCAGAGTCTTTAGTGTTCTCTTTTTTAAGCCTTTAAAAGGCAATAGAAAAAGGCTTAACAACGCAAAGTTACACATCTCTGCTCCCAATGGCTCCAAATGGCAATGCCACTCCAAGCCTGTGATATGTGGTCCAGCCAAGTGTCCTCCATCTTTGTCATATAAAAAGTAATTTGCCTTGTCTCACCACATGTACCGTCCCATTAAATTGGCTCCTGTCTTTGTTTAGCTCCTCTGTTGACTTTTCAAGTCGAGTCCGTTATCAAGTGCTGTTTTATGACATTTAGTATAAGCACCAACTACAAAGACAAACCATTACCCAGCGGAAAAGAATTGGCAGCAAATTCAGCAGCCGTGATAGCCCAAATCCTCTTTGTTTGTCTCTATAGGAGCATTTCAGAGGTTGGATGTTTGCCTTTTGGAGTTTCTTCTGAAAAAACGATGACACTGGATTCAAAAGTCGTGCTTTGGGACAATCTGCTGTTTGATGTATTGTTGTGGTTTGCGTCTGTACATTTGTAAGTGTGTGTTTGCATGTGTACGTATCTCTTTGTGTATGTATTGTTTGTTCTTCCAGTAGGTCCAGAAACTCTGTGGTGGCTCTGCGTACATGTGTGTCGATGTGCAATCCTTTATGCGTATATAATTTGCACATGGGAGTGCCACGAGTTACTGATGGGTTTAGAACTCCTCTGTTGTAGTTTGGTTTGATGTATGTGTGTATGCGCATGTTTATGGACTGCGTGTGTGTGTGTTTTGTGTCTCAGCTCTCTGCAGACATGACTGAGATGATCTGCTCCACTTTATATGCCAACTTTTGCTTCTGGGCCTGTTCATCCTGCTCTAGTGCCTCAATGATCTACAACACACACACACAGAAACACACATGAGCACAAACTGTGAAACCAGGGACATGATGTATATCACTGGTCAGCTTCAGTTAACATATCACAAGTCACATTATGAATCAAACAAATAGATAACAGACCTACGACAGATCCATTATAATGTGCATTTTACTGCATTGGTAAAAGTTGAGTTTCTAAATTGTATATTTATATGAATGAATTGTCTCTGATTGAATGAGAATTTAAAATATATTATGTATAACATCAAAATATCTCTGACTTTTGGGCTGTCAGCTGACAATGCAAGCAATTTGAAGATCGCACCTTGGGCTATGGGAAATTGTGACGGGCATTTTTCACTATTTTATATACACATCCAACAGACACAAAGCAACATGGGCTTTATGTTGTGTTTGTGTACAGCCAACTAATAGAAGTCAAATATTTACTGTCCTTTTAGCTCCAACAAAACAATCAAACTTCTGACTATTTAGCTGTTTAATTAATTGAAGTGACGTACTTAGAGCTGACCATTTACATTTACATTACACATAGTCATTTTATCCATTATAGCTGCTCTAATAGAAAAGATTGTTAACTTTAGTCAGCTAACCACACCAGAAGGACCTTTACAGCACATTTCCATGTTCTAGTGTATTGACCGGGCCTCACCTCTTGGCTGTACTTGCTGACATAAGCGTAGATCTCATGGAGGGCACTGAGCACATTGAACTCACTGGAGTGAAGGCGAGCCTGTTCAGCCAGATAGGCATTCATATCCTGATCACTGATGGCAGGCAGGCGGTTGATGTCAGCATAATACCTGAGAGGAGACGCACACACGCAGCCATTGTCAAGGGCACAGCAGAGCTTTTCTCTTCACTTGGCTTCAGTGTGTTGTTGTGAAAAGTCAAAGACGTCTGAAAATCAGAGCTGTTTTTGCAGGAAGATAAATGCGTCACTCACAAGTTCTGTCATTTGATAATACTCCCACACCAACTGTACTTATGAAGACCTTCACTTGGGTACATACAGTAATAATTCTATTTCTGTTTGTTTATGTCTAACTGCATTAAAACCAATCATTTGAAATTATAACTTACATCTGTATTTGTGATTCAATATTTTCTAATGCAAAAATTGCAGGGAGATCTGTTGTACCAAACTAAGCACTCAAAAATAAGAACCTGAAACGATGTGAGCATAAATAAATTAATCCGCCATTTCTGACAGCAACCAATGTCCTGATGCAACTGTTGAATTGAATAGTCACACCACAAATAAATTATAAGACACAGTTCTGAGGGAGAAAATCATTGTATTCATTTTATCCAGAATCCTTCGTAAGGCAAATCACTAACAATGACCTTTAACATAACAAGCCTAATCCTAAAACAAACTTGACTTAAACAAATGTCACATCTAACTTTTACCTAAAACACAAGCTCTGATTCACAAACGAGTCTGTAAGGAAGTGATGACAACCATAGAGTCCTTAGTTAAAGGGATTTTATTTTTCTGTCTAGTCATATGAGGACATTTCTTTGCATGTGTGCGCACACACACAAGTGCCCATATACCTACCTCTCTACCCAGCTTTTGTAATGCGGTATGTCCTTGGCGTAGAGTAGTTTGGTGGAGGGTGAGTCTTTGCCCAGACGGTGTTCAGACGTCGAGCACGAATCCATGAAAGTTTGGGCCACCACAGAGAGACAGGCGTCCGTGATGCTGCTTTTATGGATGTCAAACACAAACTGGGGATTCTTGATCACATTTACCCAGAAACGCAGTGGCAGGCTGCAGGTAGGACAAAAAAGACAAATTTAACTCCTGTGTGAAAGATTTTTGTTTTTAGTTTGATCATTCCTCTACTGACTTGTTCATTCAGTTTTGTTAAAAATACTTCTAAAAGATTTAATTCAGAGCTTTAGGTACTGAGGTGATATAAAATAGCTGAAACAACATGAAACTGAAAAGGTTAAGACAAAACGAATTGCGGCAACAATGATAATAAATAATACAATAAAATAATTATCACTAAAAAATATAAAGAAAAAGCAAGCAAATGAGGGTTTTAAAGGCAGCCACAAAGACGGGTCAAAGTGTCACGTCAGGCCTGTTGATGAAGCCACTGAAAACTCTTTTCTTTGCATATAAGTGGGTGAAAGCAGCGTGTCAGGAATCCTCCTCACCAGTTGCTCTTCCACGTGTGGCGAACATCCATGTCATGGATGCCGTGTCTGTCAGCCTGCTCATCCAGGAAGTCAAACATGTATTTGATTGCGAGAGGCAGGGCGGTGCCCCGGCACACAGTGCTGAACAGAGTCTCAAACAGGTCATCCACAAACTTCTGCAGTGTTCCCTGCAGAAGTAAAGTAGCCAGAGTTATTCTTAAATATAACTGTATGACCTCCTCCATTATGTTACCACTAGATATTATTACTACAATATGCTTTGTATATTCAACCTTTGTTGCTAGTAGCCTCGTCAGGTAGATCTCAGACACCATCTTGCTGCCTCTCTCTCCCTCTTTCTGGTCCCCATGGTCATGGTTCTTGACTAAGTGCCAAACTTTGACCCCACTCTCCAGGTCAGGGGTCAGCATGGGCACACGGGAGTGGGGGCTGTCAGGGCTGGTGGGGGTGGAGCGGAAGGGTACATCCACACCTAGGTGGTCAAATTTGAGATGTAAAAAAAACTAAATATTTCAAAATGTTCTTACTGCAGTTTGTAAGAAGAATGTATCTTGCAGTTTGTCTTGAAAGGCCTGTTTGTTTCTTAAATCTGAATTTAAGGCAGACTGTTTTCTTTGTAATCTACACGTGGGCAGGTTGGATGATGTGTGTTTAGACTGTATAATTATTTGCTGCCATTATTTCACTGGTTGTCATAGTAATGATACAGACAGGCACTTACTAAAGGCGTGCTATTTATCCGTGCTTTATTTTTCTGCTCCTCTTCTTGTTTTCATGTGTGATTTCATATATGTCTTGTTTTATTTTTCTTTCAAAAAAATCACTTAAACTTAATGTGAATGTATGAGCTGCAGTTTCAGAGATATGACTTGAAACACATTTTACATCAGTCAGGGATGCAATATATATGGATAAGAATGTATTTCCTGACCCTTACAGAACATTAACATTTATTGCATACAGAATATTTTTTATTATTCTGTCGTCTAAACATACTGTATGCTGCAAGTATGTATGCTGTAGTTTTTTTAGTTTATTTAAAGGGACAATGTTCCAGTCCAAAGCATGAAACTGATCTATTGCACAGAGAGTTTATAGCTAATTCTAATTGTCAACTTCTGTCCCCTAATTGTGTCTGTCCCCCTAAATAAAAGTAGTAAAGTTTATTTAAAACAGTACACTTTGTTGAAATACATCTATTTTGATGTATAGACAAAATTTGCCCTGACTTTGTAAATATTCTGTTGAATGTTTGTGAAACTTGTGTTCCATCTCCGTTTGATGTGCTAGTGTGTGACAATGTGCTTTACAACAGTGGCATGAGTGACAGCAACAGATGGTGTAGCACTGCTGTATGTTAGATGAATATTGAGCATTTGTATCTCTTAAACAGTACTGACCGTATCTGCTGATACTGCGTGGGAAGCTGGCTGAGGAAGGAATGTTGAAAGAGGACATCTGCTTGGGCACCAAGGCCACTACACAGCGCTCAGACACCTGGGAGACAAAGGTAAAGCCTGTCGATTATTTTTTTATGAATTCATAGCTTTCAGCTGGTGGTCAAAAGCAATCATGGCTAGAATTTATCAAACCTGTTGGATCCCCGTATTTGTGAAATTATAATTTTAGATGTTTTGATTGTTGGGTCACAATAATTACAATGAACTTATGAATGCCTGGCCTGTAGTTCAAGGAACATATTCTGTGAAAATCCATCATTATCAGTGACATAGAAGTACAAAAAGCACAGCATTGATTACAACAACTTCAACTACAAAACAGGACCAAAACAAAAAGTGGATTTTGTCAGTGAAAAAACTAGAAATCCTCTGCACTGCAGTATAATTCAGCTGGGCGAATGTCAGATGTCAAATGCAGCCAAGGTGAATGAATCAAAACTAGGTCTACCACAGACCAGAACTTGGATCTAGACTCACAATGGGTCTTGACAGTTTCAGTTTAACTAAATGAATTCTTAAGCTTTCTCAATTTAGATTAAACATTTTAAGCCTGCTTTGGCCCTGGTAAAACTCATCATTGCCTTGCTGTGAGGAGGAGCTGACAACTAGTATGTGTTTTTTACATTTTTCATGTGTTGGTACATTGTAACTGAGCAGTAGCTCCAGGTAAATACTGTATATGGTTGGTATATTGTTTGGCAGACGATGCAGGGTCATCTGCAGCAGGAGCAAAATTCACGCTACTGTTCTGCATGAGCTACAATGTAGCTAATACAAATCCAGTGTAGAAACCAATCAGACATTTCCAGACCTGGCAGAGAAATTGAAGATGAAAGAGCGAAATTGTTTATCTCCCTGACAGATAAGAGGGAGTCCATCCCTCTCTTATCAAAACCTGCTTTTAGCAGAGAAAATCTAGATTTCCTTTGTCTTTATCTCTAAGTTTGTTTGAACAAGTATTCTGAAATGTTGGCAAGAGACAAACAGGACTGTCAAAGGAGCAGGATGACTCATCTGAGGTTGGTGACCTGTGTAGTCATATTAATGAGCTGAAAAACGAAAGATGCAAAAGACACAGGCACACAAGTGCATGTTCGGCTGACTAAGCGTGCTAGTGACTGGGAGGCTGAAAAAAATGTTGGCAGGGGTGAGGTGAGTGTTATGAATATGAACGAGTAATGCTCTGTGTGTCCTCCACATTATCTTCTGTGACGTCCTTGAGCTACTAGATAATCCTTTTTTTTTTTTTTTTTTAAAGGTCGAAAAAGGTTTTGGGTTTGCGGATATAAAAGTGCAATAGGGTTTCAGACTCTTAATAAGAGCTGACTTGTGAATTGTAAGAGAAGATCATGATCTGCTGATATTTTGATCATCTAATAGTTGTTTTTTATTATTATAGTCATCATTTTTGACAGTGACAGTCACTGGATTCGAACACAGGCTGTTGCAGTAAGCCTTAACCAGATGAGCTTATGGTGCGCCTGGAAGCATTTACCAGTTGTTTGTGTCACTTGTCAAATAAAACGTCAAACATTTGCTGATACCAATTTCATAAAATTGAGTATTTTCTGCTTTTGTCTGTTTTTTTCGCACTTTGTCAGATAAAGGGAGCAATTTGAGTAAGACAGAGATTTTTCACAGCTAATTGAACAATTAATCAAGAAAACAAATCTATCAAAGTGATAAATAGAGCTCTTGTATTCATGTTTTTATCAGACCTGGTAGTGCATGAGTGTGTTGAGTCGCTTCCAGTCGCTCTCTATCTTGGTGGTGATGTCCTCATCCTGGAGGACCACACGAGCAGTTCTGCCCTGTCGCCACTCTGTGGAAAAATAGCATCAGTAGTGAAATTGTGACATGTGGCATTTTGGGGAATGTTTGTATGCCAAGTGCCTGACAGTTACATATTGTCTAATGTTCATTGTTGTTGTCTCTCACTGGGTCTTTGTGCTGCAGGTGAGGTCATGTTCACCTTGTGTACTGTGTTAGTTTGTTCCATCAACTCTGCAAGATGCCAAGCGTAGCAGCCAAAATGTCACCAAGACCCTGTCCTCTATATTTCTGCTTGACAATTGGAGTGATTATGATTCTGCAAACAAACTGCAAAGGACATGTTGGGCCCAGACTGCGACCAAAATTGTTATGTATGCAACCATTTTCTGAACGTCAGCAAGCTGCATTAGTGCAAGTGCATGTGTACTGTGCTAGCTTTTGTTCTTCCTCACTTGGTCAGTTCGTCTCTCCTGCCTGTAATTTCAAACATGTGAAACAATACATACATATAGATAGAAGACTAAACTATCTATAGCTTATTATTAAAAAAGAATGAGGAGAGAGAGGTGGAGGCTGGTGGAGAGGAAGAGCTAGTGAGAGGTTCTGACTCAGACACAGCTGATGATGGGAGTTAAGGTTCAGGCAAGGAGAGACTGGCTGAGCCAATGGCCAACACAGTACCTGTGGCTGCAGTACAAGAGGAATGTCCTGCAGTGTATGTGTTGTAGGCAATGTGTTTCATCCATTGCAGGTAACTCAAAACAGTTCAAGATTGAAATTTTGAAGTTGCGCAACAACAGTAAGAAACACAAAACCTACAGGTGTTGATGCATCACCCAAAACACAGAGCACCTCTGTGCTTCTCTTCAGCATTTAGATGAGAGTAATCACTCATGTCATCAAGTTCAACACTGGCTAGAAATATAGTGGGTGCGACCAACTCATGTGTTGGTGCGACCAACTGAGAAAGTTGGATTTGGGATCACCACTGGTACCAATGGAAACATTAGAGTGGAGCTATAAAATCCCCTAAAGGTATAAAACTACAAACCCAAAGCAATATCAGCTGCTACCGACAAGGTGTCTTATTTACTCCCTTTGAAGGTGTATGTCAGCTGGATTTGTGCCAAGTCATTCAGTGTTGGCTGACATGTTGTGGGCGTAAGCCTAAGTGTAGGTGCACTGTCAGTAAGGTTTAACGTCAGTGTTGGAGAGTGTTGCTCTGATTTGGGGATGTAAACAGGCATGGGGAGGGGGTTGTCTTCCAGAAACTGATGTTGAGCCCTTTGTTGATGTCATACGTCTTCAATGAAACACCTGTGATAACTCCCCAGCCATGCCCACTCTCAACTGTATTTTTCCCCTATTGTCAGTACTCTAACACATCATGTGTCATGCCCAATTATTCTTCTATGTTTTATCTCAGACTATATAATGCAAGTAGAATTAGTTAGACAGTGTGATTCCCCTCAGCGAAGTCTCACCTAGATCCATGTCTGCAGCTCGTGGGCGCTGTGAGTAGGGCATGTTCTTGTACACTGCATCCAGGATCTTCTCCTTTACCTGGGTAATGGTGTCACAGTTGAGCACCTTGACAGGGATTTCTGGGCTGTTCTCATTGTCTGGGTTCACACAGCTCAGCGTCTGGGGATCCAGCATAGAGAGAAGGGAGGGAAAGGATAGGTAGGAGTAAGAGACAGAGAGAGTGGTGTTGCTTGCTATGAAAGTCCTTTCATTACCTACTCCTCAGCAAACTGTCCTGGTGGAGAGGATTCTGGCCTGAAATGTAATTTCACACCTCCAGGTTGTGGCTGTGCAGCTCTAGCAGGGGCATTAAACAAGTAATGAGACACAGGCTCTGCGACACAGCGATCAGAGAGGTGTCATCCTGCTTTGGAGCTAAAGCCTGAGGGGGAAGTTATCCTGACAGGCTGGTGGTGGGAACCCTTACCCCATGAGACACATTTCAAACTCTTCCTGATTAACATACACCAGTCAGTCAATTCTGAAGCCTTAGTATTCTTGACTATATTCATCAGTAAAATGTATGTATCTTCACTATTTTACATAATTTCATCACCATTTTTTTCTTCAGTTTGGGGCACAAAGTTTTTTAGAAAAGAGCCTACGCAGCTTTTGACCTAAAATCCATACATTTACACAAGGTAGTAGCTCGGGGCACAGCTGCAGTAGTAGAGCAGGTCCAACATTAACTATAGGGACGGTGGTTTGTCTGGCTCCCCATGTCCATGTCTTCAAAAGTCATTGAGCAAGCCACTAAACTTAAAATTCTTCTTAGTGCTTGTGCACAGAAGAAAGTGGACAAAAACTAAATTACTGTAATGTTATGGGAAGCCAGATCATATCCTTGTCTCCATACTAGAGGTTTGTTATTGGGAATGAACCTGGGGTTTGCATTAAACTCATCAATGGCTTGGTCCAAGTCTATGGTCTTATTTTCATTTTCATTTTTTCATTTAGTTTGTTTCTAGAAACTTTATCTAGAATCTCCCTGAGCTTGATGAGATGGACATCTAGCTATGCAAGGTTATTTGCCTGCTGTTGTCATGTTATTCACATTATTCAAACATTCAAAGGATTCATAAAATTGCAACCATACAGCCAGGACACATGGCACCTTTCTGTGGATCTGTCTAGGTTCTTTGCCAAGAGAAATTAATACAGACAAAATCTTTTTTTTCTCTCTCTCTCGTCTTTAACGTCTTTATGACTCACCAGTGTCTTGTATTCAATCTGCTGTCGGATGAGCTTGTCCTCGCTGAGGGAATAGCGTGCTTCTCCAGTGATGGAGTCTATGGGTCCCTTCTCCATTTGCTGTTTGATGGCACAGAACAGCATGAAGAGAGGCTCGCCAGCACACTCCTTTGTTTTGGAAGGGAACCCAGGGATTAGAGTGAAAGGTGGGAGAAAGGAAAATAAGACATAAGGAAGGAGGTGGCAGAAAGGAGAGAGAGAGATCTGTATTCATCAGCGCAGACGATGAGACTCACGATGGAACTAGAGCCTGACACCTCAAAAATAATAAAACTGCGCCTTCTCTCCTTTTGAATTGCAAAGATGTAGATAGGTGTGACCCCCGTAGATAAACATTGTCCTCCCATTGTCCCTCCACATTGTCGATAAAGCACATCAATGTTAGGCACCTAAAAATACAGCTACACACAGCATCCTATTTCAAAATCAGTGCTAATGCAATTTTAATTGGCACCTGTAGCAGTAAGGTGTGAAAAAGATTTTGTTTTTACCTTGAGAAATTTGTGGAGCAAGAAGGCAAACCAATTTGTTAGCATCTTCTCTGCCACCGACTCTGTTCTGCGAGACAAGAAGAAAGCACAGTTATTTGTTAGCAAGAGACGTCCCACAGAGAGCTGGAGTGCTCTGATTATTCTTTTATAATTTAGGATGTAGAAGAGCCTGATATTGTTGAAGCCAAAAAACATGACATGGAGAGTTTACAGAGAATTACGTCCTTACTCAGATGCACGGTCTCAAAGGACACACAGTCCAATATACTGTAGTTAAGTGCTGCTAGTGCACAACATATTTGGGTCATGACATAAATGTGCAGAACTTAGAGGTCCACTTCCAAGTCCTCTCACTGTTTCTTCACTGCTGTGTCTGCACTTAGCTACTTTTACGTGAGTCCAGATGGGAAGATTTCATGATCTACTGTAGTAAATCCTTTAAATCATGTAACAGTACCTTTAAAACAGCTTATAAGCCTTTTTGGAACATCATAGCCAGTTGGTCTCTCTCCCTAACCTGCTGTCTCTGTCACTCCTTTTCCGACCTTACCCACATTTCAACCCTAACCTGTACTGACTCTGATGTTGACGGCACCCCATTAAATTTTAGAGTGTTTCCGCACGAGCAGCATGTTTGGGCTAACAAGTTCTTGTTGTACTGGCTCCCATGTGAACTCATCCTTATATTTAATGAGCGTGCTTCAGATTGAAAGAGCCCTCTTTTTACCAAAAAAAAAAAAAAAAAAAAAACTCATGAAACATTCAGCAGGCCAGTCTCAGCTCTGGGAAAACAATCAGCAGATAACCAGAGGTGGAGGAGAGAGGGAGAGAGGTGAGAGAAGGGAGGAGAGGAGAGGTGACGGGAAAAGAAACGTGAGCTACAGCTGAATGTTTCATGAGTGGCACACAGAAGATAAGTCAGACTGACAACAACTCTGCCGCCGCTGCACTCACTCTTCCCCATTAGGTTCTCTTCCTCTACTGGTCTCTCCCACTCTCTATCACTTTTACCGTTCCTGTCTTTCACCTGTCTGCTCGAGCACCCTGTTTCTTACACTCGTAACGGCTGTTTCACGCCGCTGCACAAAACAAAGCTGAACAGAGGTGGGCTTTCCTTCACTGCCCTAGTTACTCATCCATCAGAAGTGCGGTAACTGGGCTGGAAAGAACAATGCACAAAGGAATTATCTATGCCAAAAGATAAGCAGGGTTATCAGAGCTGGTCAGGATTGTGACATAGAGGCCTCTCGTTCAAATCCTGTGTCCGCAGTAGAAAATAGGTCCAATTTTGGTTCCTCAGATTCACAAGGCAATGCTTACACAATATACAATACATGACTTGTCCTCAGAAGTGAAACTATTTTATGAGTTTTAGAAGTTCTAACCTATAATACGCTTAACTTTCAAGTTCTCAAGAGCATCTTTAAAAAACGGGTAATATCTTCATATAAGGGAAATCCTTTTCTCTGAGCTATAACCGTTACCTAATCCCCAAAGACTGTGGTTGTACAGAGTGACTCCCTGCAACAAATGTGTACAATTTTAATATGAATTTAGCTTAATGGTCTTCTCACATTTTTACAGCTCTATATAAAGTTTATTTTCGCAGTGAGATATTGAGCTGAACAGAGTGGCCCACTATTGCAGAATGACAAATGTTACAGAATGAGAAATAAGACGCTCTGGTGGCTGAGTGGTTAGAGAATGTACGACGGGGGCATACTGAGCCCTGAGCAGGAGGTCGCCGGCTCGACTGGACAGACCATTTACTGCTTGTCAATCCCCCACTCCCTCTTCCCATTTCCTACCTCTCTCCCCTGTATCTATCAATAATGGCATAAAACGAGTGGGAAATAACTTAAATGGTGAACTGGTTTTTCAGTGACTGTTAATTACCTGCGGAGGAGTAGTTTGGGGTGGTTCTTGCTCTCTAGGTTGCGTTCTATGAGGTCTGAGAGCAGGTGTTTGAGGATGTCTGTGGCGTACTCCAGCCGTCCCTGCAGAGCGGTCATGATGAGCGAGGCGACGTAGCCGCGGTCACGCATGGAGAAAGAACGCTGCAGCTCCAGTGTACGGATGAATGTCAGCAAGAAAACCTTGTTATTCACCAGCTGAGCAAACTGCTTCAAGGCTTTCTCCACATTCACCTGTCCACTTCCTGGCACCTACACGCATCATGCATTTTTGCACACACAGACAGATGCACATGCTCATTAGAAAATACTCACTCAAGGATAAAACAAGTTATAACATAGATGAAGGAACATGACATATTGAATTACGCACAAAAATCCTCATAAACCATCTGTGTGCAAAACAGAAGCACTAGTGTGTCTATGGGCTCAATCCAAGTGGCAGTGATGTGCAAAATGACAGGCTCTTTTCAAATAGAGCAGGCCTTGTTCTGTCTTTAAGAATATTATTTTACAGACTCAACAATTCCCAACATTTGGTGACAGTGGCAAGGAAAACTTCCTTTCCACAGGCAAGAAAGCAAGAGGGAGAGAGAGAGAGAGAGAGATTGCGACAGTGTTGTAGGGGGAAAGACGACCGTGCCTCAATTAAACCAAATATCATTGGCAACAAAAACCCAGGACAATTTTTATCTTGAGTATGGGACAAGGTGTTCCATCCATAATTAGTGAAAAGGCAAGTGGTATGTTATTAGAATTTCTTCCAAATGACATTGAGAGTGCTTGAGATTTAAACCCTTAAGACCAGGTCACTAATGACAACAATCAAAGTAAATATAAAGACTAGGTTCTATTGAGTGTGAAACAAGATGACTTAGTGATCCAGATGTGGATAAGATCAAGATCAGAACAGAACAAAATGTCTTCAAAAAGCCTTTACTTTGACAAATTGGGCCATGAACACAACTTGTTCTAAATAATGCATAGCGATAGTCAAATTCAACTGACATGTAGATTTTAAAGGCCCCTACTGCATACCAGTAATTAATATTTAGGATTTTTGACACATTAATACAAGCATTTAACAAACACTTCATAACATCCTCATATGTTGTTTCCTCAACACTGAGTGATCAGGTGTAGAGAAATAATGTGTTGGAAAATCAATCTAAAAGTTTTGCATGTAAAAAGTTGAGTCAAAATACAATGGCTAATACCAAGAAAAGTTTGACTCAAAAAGGTACATGGTATTGAGAGAGGGATCAGAATCTGCTCACAAACCTTAGTTGGTGTGGATGCCATTAAACAGACTTCAAACCACAGTGAGTAGACTGACATTTGCTCATACTGCTCAGTTTGAGAGCAGTTTGACAGCACTTGCCAACAAGCCAAAAATCAATTTGGTTTTGGAGCCTGGAGCCTGAAGGTCAAGATGTCAGAAAAATAGTTGAAACTGGATTCAAGTAGTGCAGCCCTGCTTCAGGGGTCCCTCACCTCCAGCTCTCTGAGCACAGGGTGATCATCGATGCCTGGGAAAAGAACCCTCATGGCGTAAGTGCGGTAGTCCAGGTAGGGGATGCCAGCTCTGTCCAGATCACTGGTTAACTCATTGATGTCCGTCTGTAGTTCTGCAAACGCTGCACAAGATAACAATAACATTTAAAATGTTTTACATGTAAAGTGTGTGGTTTTTTTTGTTTTGTTTTTTTTTTTAACTCTTTTGAAGACAGTGCCCTAACACCACGTCTCTAAGAACTATTATTCATAAAAGATTGAACAATATTTATTGTTGGGTTTGTTAATTAGGTCTTTTCCTCATTATAGATAATTATGGGTTGACAAATTTTGAATGTCCTCAGAAACTCCAGGTACCTTCGCCCAATGTTAACATCAATTAAAAAAGAAAACAAAGGCGTTGCAAAAAATAACATACCCATAGCTTTCTATCATTAATGACCATGCAGCCAGTTTTTCAATTAGTCCCCAGTTGGCACATATAAGTAAATAAACGTATTCAAATAAATCATTTTGTAAAACCAGAATCATGAGTCAAAACATCAGTACTCAACAGATGGCAGTGTAATGCAACTACAAATCAGATGTTCTTTTGGAGTGTTGAATTTTAATCAGCAGGATTTATAATCTGTCTCACTCACCCTCCTTGCACTCCAGAGCCACCCGGGACTCCAGATTGTCCATCTGCATTTGCAGGCGTTTCAAAGTGAGATCGTTCTCATGTGACTTTCGTCTGTAGGCCAGTAGGACTATAATGACGATGATGAGGAGCAGCCCTCCTCCAGCTGCAATGCTGAAGATGGCAGGAAGGGTAAGCAGGCTGTCAGACCGGATGTGAACCTCTCCTGGGGAGATGTGGAGTCCCCCTACTTGGACCTGGACAACAAAATAATCAGAATACAGGAATAAGCATAGAATTTCAAGAGAAAAAGCTCAAATAATACAACATCAAAATATTGTTGATGGCAAATTAAATTGGCAACTACAGTCTAGGCACACAAGCTAATTTGTATTTCTGCAGTTCTTTTCATATTATTTGTAAGAGTGTCAGTCAATAATTCTGTAGGGGGAAATGTGCTGTTATTGGAAAAGGTACCAGACCATGAATGACAGACAATGACAGCAAGAAAGCAACTAACTGAAAGCTTGTCGTTGACCCACAAACATAGTGACGTACAGACAAACACTGACCCACAGACAGTGACCCACATCCATGCAGACAGCAAATCAGATGCACAGACAGACAGAAAACCACCGGACATTCTGAAAATGCATTAGACTGACCAGGACTTTGTGCTGCCCGGTGAGGTTTGGCGGTTCACAGAGTAACTGAGTGTCAGACACAGTGAGGGAACAGGGTGTATCCCCAATCAGCACTGTGTAATTCAACCGGGCTCCACCAGATGCTGATGGCACCAAGTTACGTCCCTGCGACATAGTTAGAGAAGTGATATACAGAGCATAACTGCAGAATACAACAACATATCAAATATAAAACACATTTAGGACCATGCAGCTCTCACTAAACAGTTCATTAAGATCATTAACAAGCAAAGTTCTGGTCTAAGGCTTCAAACTGAACCTCTTTATAAAGTGTGTTTTAACCACATTACCCAAAACTGCAGTTCTTTTACACTTTTCAGATGTTTTCTATTGGCTCCAAGACATCCATTTTTAGTGTCATGTCTTGCTGATCATAACTGTACTATTACCACATAAACCCCCCATAAATTATTACCAATTTTGAGCCATTAGTATAATTAGATAGCAATGACCTTAAACCTATGATATAATTATGTTTAGGAGTGTTAATGTGTAGCATCTCTAAGATCTGATAAAATAGGATTGCACTGATTGCTAAAGAAACAGTGGTGGATTACAGTAATGAGGACATGGCATAACAGATGTTAAACGAGACCAATATCCACTGTATCTCCAATAGCGCACATTCAGCTTCCTTGTCGATGCAAAATAGTCATAGGCTTTAAAGTATTCTCCATATATACTGCAGGGAATAAAGAACAAAAACATAAACTATGATACCAGCAGTAGGCCAGATCCCTTTGAACTTACTTTGAGAATGATCGGAGCTCCAGGTTTCTGCTCCAGAACACCTGATAGGCTGAGGGGCTCCAGGTAAGGGTTGGGGTAGTAGATGAAGCTTGTGTTGTTGTAAGTGAGCAGAGCTTGGACATTGTTGAAGACGAAGCCAAACTCATCCACGTGTTTGATCGTCTCCTGGTCTGTGTTGTACTCTGATTTCAAGGAGGGAGCGAAGCAGCTGATAGTGGTTGTGTTCAGAACTTTGCAAACCTGGAAAGGAATCCAATCAAGGGTTCAAGTTACACATGTACCAGTACACATAGTACCCCCAACCACACCTATCAATTGTGACAGATTATTGAAAGCAAACAATATCATACCCATATTTAATGCCTCACAGTATTGTTTGCTGCTTGACTTAGATAATAGATAGATAATTAACCTACATTTTCATAAATCAATAAGTCAATATTTTACCCTCGGAAAACTTATTTTTAGGTAATGGCCATCACTTTAAAAACTTTTTCTTCTAGCTCATTGGTAATTTCACCTCATGTGATTATATTAGTTTTAAAATAAGGTAAATAAATTGAGGGCTTTTTGCATTTTGATAAGTCAAGAAACCACCTGTGCTGAATGGATTTGAACAGATGTCTCATTTCATGTCCTAATGTGATAAAATTACTATTCTCATTTTTCAAGTCCAGATGTTAAGAATCTGATGGAGCCATGTAGTCCTGTTTAAATTATACATTGATTTAAAACCATAATATGAAATTTTCTGCATTTTAATGCAGAATAGATGCATATTATTATTATTATTGAACCATATTCTGTTGTGGTAACCCACATAACACAAGATAATAATTAGCTGTTACACCATTTCCAGCATATTTAACTCCTATCTATGTGTTTACCCTTCTTCTCTTACATTTTTGACCTTCCTGTAAGCATAACACATATGCTGATAGGGAAAAAATGACCTATTTTTAAACCTATTCTTGCACATATCTACCAGAAACTATATCCCCTGCGAAGCCAATCACTCTTTCACTCAATGTGGCACATAACCAATTTCCTGTTTTTAGTTATTGCTGATAACCAATAACTCTCTTGAATTAACACATTGCCTTTTTAATGCAGTTCTTCAAAACCCTCATAATCGAGCAGTTCACATAAATTCCACCGACTCCAGGCGCATTTCTAAGCTTCAGTTTTTATCTAAGTTTTCTCAGAAAGTTGTTTCAAGTCAATTAACTGCTTTTGTGTTTCAAAACATTTTTAAGCATATCCAGTTATGTTTTCAAGATAAGCGTGATAAAGAGACTGCCCTCATTAAATTTGCCAATGACCCTCTTTTAGCAGCTGATTCGGGTGAAAGTTCGGCTTTAATCCCTTTAGATCTCAGTCCTGCCAGTGACACTGTAGAACATTCAGCTTTAATTGACTGGCTCAAATTGTGGCTGGCATCATTAACACACCATTTATTTGGCTCAGGGCATACCTCTCAGACACAGCATTGTCTGCACAAAAAAATAAACTATTCTTTAACACAAGTTTCCTCATCTTGTTTTCCTTTAACATGCTTCCACCTTATATTAGTAAAGCATTTCTGTCCAACAATATCAGATGTACACATTTTGAGTAATAGTAGTAGTTTTTCCCCCCAAAATCGTATATACTAATAAAATATATTGATCTATAAAGTGTCATAAACTCTTTCATATTATATTTACCTTGTCTTCTGTCTATTTCAGCATCAGTAAAAATTGTCTTCAAAACCATGATCTGGTACAAACAAACGAGTTATATCTTTTGAAATTGATTTTTTTTTTTTTTTTAAACATTGAACTCTTTCAAGGTCAAGCTCAAACTCCCCTCCAGAATTTTCGACCATCCTTCAGCCAGTGTGCAGCCTCAAATCCTCAGGCGATCCTCTGACTGCTCTAAAGTGGAAAACTTTGAACCAGTCAGGTAACTGGACTTTTGCCACTGGGGCTCCAACACTTTGGAACAATCAATCACTTTGAAGCAACCTGCCTGAGGAGCACTGGCAGGTAGAATCAGTACCATAAATCACCTCCCAAAACGGAGTTGTTTTTCCATGCCAGATTTTTTTTTAAATCTCATTTTGGGATGTACCGTTCTATATATATTATATGTAGCTTTATAGTTACAACTTCAGCAGCAATGACATTTTTAAAACATCTGAGCATTGAAGCAACTGTTAGTTAATTTATTATCCATCCTGCAGAATTATGTTTTTCTGACTTTGTTCACAGTTTGACAGGTGTGTGGTTATACAGTATTGACCACTCAAAACTAACAAACAACCCCTAACCCATACTGTCAGCCTGGTATATAAAACCATATGACTGCTTTTGGCTACATTCAAAAAAATGTCAGTTTAGATTGGTAAAAGAAAAGTAGTAAATTGACCACAGCACTAAATTTACTTTGTTACACTCTTGGGCTAACTATGAATAAAGAACATCTTTACTGTGCCATTTTCTATTAGTTTGAGTAAGCAACATCAATAAAGGCTGAGTGCAGTATGTTAGCAGATCACTCACATTGACAGATTCGTGGCCAGCGTATTTGACTCTGACCCGTGGCTCCTGAACTACATCCAGGTTGGTCCCAGTGACTGTCAGGGTGGTGTGTCCACTGTTTGGAAGTAAGAATGATTAAAAAGAGAAACCACATTAATGCAGGTTTGAGGAGATATGGCTGGCATGGTAGCTCGTTCTTTGTTATTGAGGAGAAGAGCCAGATCAAACGACAAACCAGCTGGCTGCTATTTTATATGCATCCATGACTGTGAGTCTGGCATAGCATGAATACAGGTGCTGCTTGTTTACATATCTGCACTAGATGTGATTAAAATAAACAACACTCTCTAATCTTTGCATAACCTGTGCAGCAGTGTAATCTTAGAAAACAGCAGAGTAACAGGGGAAGTGGAAAAAGTAGAGACTAAGAGAAGAGTACAGAAGAATACAAGAGAGAAAGGAGGGAAAATGTTTTTTTAAAAAAAAAAAAAAAACTGGCCAGTCTAGTGAGCCTGACAGAGTGCCAGTCCTTCTCTTCTCACACTTCAAAGGCTACCTAAGCTTGTAGGGCCACATAGTGGGACTGCACATTCATGATGAAGGCTCTTGATTGCAGCTCCACAAAGCTCCTCCTGTCACTAGGCTGCGGGCCAGGGTGTCTCTCTGAAGTCTACTCTGCAGGGACATAGTGCTGGGTAATCCCACCCGAACCCACATTAAGTGCCATCTTTTATTTAGTGGAATACAGGTACGACACTGTTGAACTGTGATGGAAACGTTTATGCAGCAAATTCACTCTCATTGTAATATCGTTGCACTGTTTTGTGTGAAACCCATGAAGATAATTTTAATTAAATTAAGCATAATTCCCATTCGGTTGTGTAAATCATGTTGCTGTTATCACAGGTTAGATATTATCAACAACACCTCTGACACCTGACACCTCAGTTCTTCACATCACTCTCTGTAATACTGACATGCTGGCTAGGCAGGAGGGTGGCAAATTATTTCATGATTTATGAAATAAGAATACTCTGTACTGTACTTAACAAATGTATAGTAATTTATAAATATAGAATTGCAACTTGTGCATAATGATTAACCTGTATGCAACATTACAGTGGTTGACTATTCAAATGACATAAATTTAAAAAAAAGTACACAGCATCATGCGAAGGGCCGTTCAAGCTCCCATTCACACCTACTTCAAATCAACCTGAAGCCTGATCCACCAAATTTGCAAAATGCAAGCTTACAATTTCACTTCCCCTGCATCAATTATGACACATTTCTCTAATCCAAACTAACACCATACTTGCAAGTCATGCATGAAAATGTGAGAGCCCTGTTAAACTCATAAATTGAGATGCAATTTGCCAACAACAGTCATTTGTTAACCAACACTGTGGTCCGTGGAGGCGTTGCTCACAAGTTGCTTTTGTGAGACAGGACTAATGTTTTCATGTCTGTATTAGTTTGGGTGACATGAACAACAGCAAAACCTCCATTAACACTGGAAGGACGTGCAAACGCTACATATAAAAGCCCAAGCAATGAACCTGTATCTTTGCAGCGTTACCTGGTAATGCTCCACAGGGGTTCAATGCGCTGGACTGTGGGGTCTTCAATGTACTCGAAGGCCAGACTCCCAGGAACTTTGGCCCAGTCGACACTCAAACTGACTTGCACTGGCCCCGCTCCCGTCACTGATGGTGCAGAGAAGCACACAATCTCCGACATGGTCCTCCTGGTGGGAATAACAGAAGAGGGATTTATTCATGCCTTTGATTGTGACTGCCCACTTACTGCTGCAGTGGCAAATCCCTGACTTCAGGCAGTTATGAACCATGCACATTACAACGAGGGCAGAGGATTCATTATGGTCTGTCCCATCTCCTCCTCGTTACAGACACATTAGGAATGGAACACTGTAATTAGAGGGTGCTCTAGCTAATGGCTTCCTCGCCTCACCCTCCTGACTCCTACCATGTAAAGCATTCTGAACTTTAAATAGATATCTATAAATACACAGAGAACAATACCTACTACTGAGGGTTTCAACACTTCCTCGCAAATCATTGTTAAGACTTTTCATTTCTAAAGTGTGTTTCTTTAAATAGAGCAATCTATTACTGTTTTTAATAGAGATTAGACAAGTCTAAATCTTTAATATTGAGTCAAGGAAGTCTCATTTGTGTCTGTGAATCTGGATTTTGAAGGAATGTGAGGCTAAGATAGCATCGGTGGTTGCGTTGTCATCAGTCTCACCTGTACAGCTCACAGGTCTGATTACCGAAGTGCACACTGACAGTGCTGCCAGCACCCAGATTCTCCCCAACAATGGTGACTTTGGTGCCTCCAGATTCAGGTCCTCTGCCTGGGGTCAGTGCCAGCATCGAAGGGGTCTGTGGAGAAATTCATTAATATTTCATTCAACACAGGTCACACGCAAAATACAGTATGTCCCATTCAGTGCCTGGTTCTGGAAAGCTGTCATCCTACTGGCCTTGGCTGAATAAACCACTGTAGAAACAGTTTAAAAGGTAGACCAAAGAGCTTCTTTAGAAAACAAAATCAATTGAAATTAAAATAATTATGATGCACTGCCTCTTCAGAAGCAAACAAAAACATCTGAAAGCACATATTCCTTTCATATACCATAAACTTAAAATGCAGTGAACAAACCACTAGAAGTCCCTCATTCATAAGGTTTGAAAGAGTCTGATGCTAAATCTTTGTTGCACTTTTAAAAAAAATCAAGTTAATGATTTGTGTTGCATTGATCGATCATGCCTTTAGCCTAAATTATTACAAACACTTCAGAATAAATGGGCAAGGTAAATGTGTCTCAAAATTACCACAAATGAGTAAAACTGGGAGGACTGAGCACGCAGTTCTGGTCTGCATTCGCCAACACAGAGCTTTACTGGACCCGGCACACTTCCCTTCAGGGCCACAGCCATCTCACACACAATCCTGTCAAAACGGAGGACACAAATACATGAATGCGATTGCACAAAAATGCAGCCATGCAACAGATTATCTTGCATGCAAGTAATAACACCACCCAGGGACACAGACACACAGACACACACACACACACACACAGCAGAATCACTGTACGGTATCACATTTGTTATGAATTGCGCTGAGGGAAGATGGCCTCTGCTGGCCAGTGTGATTGAGGCAGACTTTCATAGAAGTTGTGGGTCAATACAGAGGGCCATCTTTCTTCCTAATGGGAAACCTATAACAGCAATATAACTCAAATGATAAACTACACCCCTCCCCATCTCCAGCACGATTGCCACCCACCATTACCTCTGGTTGCCATGACAACATAGGGGTTTCTTCAATAAATCAGTATTGCCTGTCAGGTCAATAAGATAAAGTGCACCATGAATAAGTCATTATAGCAACTGACCCCATGCTGAAATTAATGTTAGTAACAGCTGTAATGCCATGTTTTAAAGCACTGTGTGCGCCAAATGAATGGCCTTGCTGAACACACTGCTCTGCGCGAGAAACTCTGCGTTCCCCAATACAATAAGAGTACACAATGAATCGTCCCTGCCCAACCTTCTATTCATACATCACCAGAATTTTCCAATTTTCTGCTGGCATGTCCTTTTCTTTTTCAATTTTTTTTCTTTCTTTTTTCTTTTTTTTTTTTTTCTTTTACGAGGATATAAATAAAGTCCCTGCCGCCTGAGCCCAATCGCATTACATGGCTGTGAGAGAAACACATGGCTAACAGATTGTCCCTCCAGTCAGCTACATGCAGCGCATTTCAATTACAGCTGTGCCGACAGCCTCATAACGACAACGACACAAAGACTGTCTCTTCCTTTGGCTCTGCCTGCACCAGTGCAATGCAAAGCCCCCCTGATGAGACACCACTTGGCCCTGGCCTATTCACTCATTCATTCATATTTATTTTTTGTGTGTGTGTTGTTGTAATTGTACAGTATGGCTATGTAAAGTACATTATGGATCCATGTGTATCTGACCAGAGGAGGGGAAGAGTTTCTTACTGTTCTGCAGTGATATATCCCTCCTCCCGTGGGGTGCACTGCACTCCTGCTACCTCCACATTACCCTCCAGCTCAGAGAAGGACAGACCCAGGTTCAGGCCCTGGATGGTGACCAACGTACCCCCCTCCAGAGGCCCTGCCACTGGGCTCACCTGCATAGAAAGGAAACAAAATGCTAGTAAGACAAAGGCACGTTAAACATAAGTGGTTCTCAGATACAAAGTGAGGGCTGTAAAACCTGCAATGGCAGTGTATTTTATTGCTTTGGCTTTTACATTTTTCAACTCTTAATTTTTTAGAAATAGATTTATTTAGTAAGAGGCAGTAGTACCCCAGAGTTTCCCATATTGGAAAATGAAGTGCCATAAAGAGAGTTTAACTCCAAAATAATGTAATTAGTTACAGTTTTACTGGAGAGTCACATGGATTAAAAAGTCCTTCCAACCCAAGAGAAATGCAATTATGGTGAAACGCTAATTCTCGATAAATCCTGGTCTGAATTACGACTGAAGATTTTGAGTGCCGTCAAAAAAACGTTGGCCACCTCACTAAAAAAAATACTTTCCCCTTTACATGTATGCTATGTTGGACAAATGCCTTCTATCTAGAAGTACTAACAAACACAAATGGGTTTTCTTTAGATTCTCAATTCTTTAGATGTTTTCAAAAATCTAAAATAACAAAATTTGCATGGGCTCAAATTAGGGTCAAAAAGATTTTGAGATTGTAAAGTGATGTTCACAAATCATCCCAACATCTTTAGTTGTAAATCAACCTTTAAAAACCTGTAAAATGTATCTCCATGAGAAATTCGTGAATTTAGTGATGAACTTCACGGAGCACCTTTTGATTAACAGAACTATGAACTGAATCTTGAGATTCTTTAGCACAGTTTCAGTGTAATCTTTTTGTTATCAGAGGAAGCACACATGACATTTACAGTGGAGTGTGTGAAATATGTAACCCACATACTGACTGGGTTTACTCAAAAATCCTTGAAATCCACTGTAATTCAACAAACAAACTCTAATGAATAATGCAGTGAATAACAAAGCTTCGAGAAACCTATTCACAGTCCTTCCCACTGTAAAGTTAGCCACCCCAGCAGGAAACCTATGGACCTGCAGAGCAGAGCAGGAGCAATGCCCAAGTAACACTCCTTCCACTCCCGAGCAGCACCCCATAGTTGATTCATTCTGCTGCAGCTCCTTCAGAAACACTAATAATGTGACAGGGACATCAAAGACTTGCGGCTCTTTGAAGTGGGAGAGCCTTGCATCTCTGTGCCTGACCCTCTGTGCCTCATTCAAGAGAATGAACAGGAGTTTGTGACATAAAAGATCCATCACCACTCTCTAAACAGACTGAATTCGTTTAGCCGTCAAGCACTTACACTATTCAGCCGGTGTGGAATAGAATGTGAGATAGTCTCAGGTAAACAGACGCTTGGATGGGAAACTGGAAAGTGGCCACAGATAAAATTGGGGCTTGTTGATATATGTCAATTACCATATGTATCCAACATGGTGTGCTGGCACAGTGTTTTGTGACACAACATTAAGGAGCGCCAGATAGAAAATCAGAATTGAGACTGGATATTAACAAGCAATGAGCTTGTATTCAAAGGCTATTCAAAGGCTTTTGCCTACACATCTTGCAATAAAAACCTGAACATAGTTCAAGGATACAAACTGTACTTATTCTCCATGTGACATTATGCACCATATTATATATGTATAGCAACAAAATTATTGTAAATGGTCCCACATTTCCGCTGAAAGTCACTGTTACATGGGGATGAGGATGTGGAGATCGTAACCACAATCTGTTGGCAGGCAGGTAGTCTCAGGCTACATCCTTACACCCATACTATCAGCTTTATATTAGAAATGATCTGCGTCCATACTAACACACATACATACATTGAAAACACATGTATGCATGACCATTCACGTACACTGAGCATACAGGAGCTGGTGTAAACAGATTGTCTACTCTCAGTTGTCCTCACCTCATTGGTTGCAGAAAGTACTACAAGTGAGGAAAGTGAGGGCAGTTGTAGCGTTAACATGCAGAACTTCACTGCACAACAGCTGCTAGCAAAGACAACAAGGTCATTAACACTTGTAATTCATTACTCATGTTACTTTCACAATTGGTATCCGACCCAATCAAGGAGTGAAAACTCAAGGAGTTTGACTTTTTATTTCCAACGAATCACCTGTAACAGGACTTTGGTAAATGAAGTCTCCACCTTAATTTTCAAAGTTTTTGAAAGTTACTACAATGTCATGATTTACTACCAGCTGCTTCGCCTTGTTCAGGACTGAAAGTTTTCATTACTCTGATTCCCTGAAATGCTGTTGGAGAAAATAAATGGAACATTTGTGCACGCATCTGAAAAGCACATGCAGCAGTCACATTGCACTTGTGTATAACTCTCCTTATCCCAGAAACTGCTTGGTCCAAATGAAACTAAATTCTTAGCCTCTCTAAATACTTTGCCAAGTAACTCACATCTTGTGTTATAATTTAAATACACTGTATATTTAAGCTTGGTGACACGACTGACTGACGGACTGAATGACCCACAGACTGAGTGACAGACTGGGAAACAGCCAAACAAACAAACAACAAACCTCTGTAATGCGTGGGTTGGTGCACTTGACATTCCTGGCAGAGAGATCCAGCCAGCGGCTTGCGTAGGGGGAGATGGGAGGACAATGTTGCTTCATGGTGCATCGGCCCTCGCCGCTACACCAGCCGCACTGGAACTTCCTCTCCGCCCGCAGACACATGCCGCAGCTGTCACGCTGAGCGCTGCACTTGTAGAGGTGCACTGTGGGATAGCACAGAGGTCGTCTGGTCAGTTGTTACAATATCAGGCAATCTTACCTGGTAACATTGCTGCTTTTGATGTCATCATTTTAAAAGTAAACGAAATCCACAAAATATACTGTAGAAATACAACAAAAACATGGACCAGCAGAAAATCAATCAGCCAATCCGAATGCATAGTTAAACCATAAGTATTTTGAGTCATTCAGTAAATTCATAAGAGAGGCATGTTTGTGTAAATTCAAGTATTAAGAAAAAAAAGATACCAAATAATCCAATAAACCTTTCTTTGAAGTCTGTCTCTTACATCCTCTCTCCTATAAGTAGCCTATATTTATGCCCATATAAAGTAACTTACCCACTGGGGCCTGTTAAAATTTATGGCCATCACTGTATATCCTTGACTTTGAGGATGTATTTAATGTACCACCTAAAATGACAACTGACAAACGCCTTTTCTTGCATGATGATGGAGAGGTAACCAACAGCACCCATGAGAGCCTAAATTGAGCAAATATGAAGATTCACCCTTCACCCCTGCAGGTGCACAAGTGATTGGGCGCTTTTTGATAACACTCCCAGCAATTGTGAACTTTCTCTCAAGGCCTTCTGGGAGCCTTGAAATGCTCTCGATGACCCATCTATCCCCCGTGGATTGAGTGCTTTACACTTCTCTGGCCTGGCAGTGATGGATGGCAGAGTTACCTTTAATCTTCTCGGGATTGTCGATGATGAAATTGCCGTTCCATACGATGGAGAGGTCTACTGCCAGGTCACTGATCTTCACACCCTCGTACATGTACTGAAAAGCAGAAACAGAGAGTGAGGCAGTGTGCGGAAAGTGCATAAAGGGAGAGAGAAAGTCAAAGAGAGATAAGGGATAGAGTCTAAAAAAGATACAGAGAAAGACAGAGAGGGGGAAAATGAGAGGATGAAAGGGCAGCAGAGAGACGAGGCTTTTAACAGTCTGTCATTTCTGCCATGGTTTTCTGCTTCTCTCCTTTGACATGTAGGGACGCAAACTCTGGCTGGTGTGGCCAATCATCCACATCTGAGGAAAATGGCCTTTTCACTCATTGTCACAGAGTAACAAGGTATGCTTTGCATCGAAATGTATCCTGTCATTAGCATTCTGGAACAAAACTCCCTAGAAATCTCCTGTATTCATCCCAAACCTGTGACTTTCAGTTGGGAGGATCATATTCATGCTCAATGATGTGAACACCTAGATGTTTATCTGACAATATCCAGCTTACCAGACAAGGTCATACTGAAATAATGGTTTTCTCTCCATTAAGTCCTTTCCTTTCCTTTCCTTGCCTTTCCAGAATGCTTATCACTTTTCCTCATCAGTTTCACTTTCCCCTTCCTCTACCTTCTCCTCAGTATGCTCAGCACCTCAGGCAGTGTTCACTGATGTACCCTATGTACCTTGCCTACACAGCATCCAAGCTGTCTGCCTCTTTTGACAGCTGTGAGATTCCCACTGGGAGTGTTTGAGGTCATACCGAGCTGTTCTGGCACTGCACGCTGGTGCTGTTGAAGCGCAGCGCCGTGACACGATGGCTGACACCCTGCACGTGCACCACACACTCATAGCCACGCTGGCCCGACTGAGGCTGGGGAAGGTTTCTGGCCCTCAGGGTAATGGGTCGGACCTCACCAGCCGGAATGAGAATTTCCCCAGAGTGAAGTAGTTGAGGGCAATCCTATGAAAATAACACACAAACAAACAAATAGTTCTATTTATATTAAGAATCCTCAAATTTTTCATGTTTCCATGCCTCTATGCCTTAATATTCTCCCTGCATAATACATACTGTAAATATAATTTACATAAGTAGTTTCCTCTTAGGGGTATTAATTTACTAATGTATCTCTAGTATCTATATTTATATACAGTATGTGTCTAAGTCTAAATTTCTGTCTGTTTTAATATATGTTAAGGTGTCATATGAACATGAAAGACTAATGTAGCACAGGGATTAATTTGGCAAATAAATCACTAATCCAAATGTAATTCTCATTCATCTGCTATGTTACATCATAGTAAACTATGAGTAAGACCAGGGTCTGTTGTAAATATGTGCTGTATACTTTCATATATTCTTAAAAAGCCATACATTTTTTCTATGTAGTCAGTATAATTATTCCATCTTCAATCTGGTCATTGATAGTATATTATTATTGATACAATTCACCCTTAAATAGTTTTGAGCTTCTTCATGGCCCATAAAGTAGTATTTCACAGTGCCTGCATTCTGGCTCTAGGAATGACAATGACAGTTTAGCACCACTTTGGTCCAGACTGAAATATCATTTAAATTTTGTCACCATGGATATGTCCATAGATCCCAACGGACTAACTACTTGGCGATGCTTAAATTTTTCATCTATTGCCCTCAGCAGGTCAAAGTTTTCATTTATCCAGTAAAATATCTCAAAATCTAGTGGTATGATTTTTTGCAGACATTAATTTTTCCTTGATGATGAATCCTAATGACTTTGGTGATTCCCTGACTTTTCCTGTAGCGCCACCATGAGGTTGAAATGTGTGGTAAAACTCTCATTAGCTGACGGTTACTGTTTGTTGATAGGTTAGAATGAAATGAAATTGAGGACAGACTTTTTATAGCTTACAGAAAACCATGATGGTGACTTCATACCATGATTTTTCTATACTTAACAATGAAAAAACAAAAGCAAAAAAAAAAACATTCCCATCAGCTTCAGCTGCAGTCTGCACTCAATACAACCTCAAATGCTGCTAGCTGCTAGTCCTTCAGTCTGGTGGAGATGCATTTTTGAGTTTAAATTGTAGGTTGTGTCCTCAAAGTAAGAGTACCACATTGGAACAGATAAATGGAGCTCTTGAAAGCTACAATTTAATTAGCTAATGAAACCGTAACGCTGCAGTGTCTCCATGTTAATGTACCTCTGAGGCGTTGACTCTGCCCTCCTGGAAGGAACAGCTGCTTGGGTCGTGGGTGCACAGGTTGCGATATTTACACCAGTGGCAGCGAAATGTGCTGTTTACACAGGACAGACACCTGCGGGATGAAATGAGCGCATTACTACATTCTGCACTGAGCCTGCAAAATTTTAATAGCAGTGTAATCAGTTGCTTTGCATTTACACAGTAAGTAATTTGTTAAAGATTAATCCTCCTTCACTTTCTACCCATCATCTACATCTTCCTCCCCTGGGTGAAGAGGATTGAATAGAGGAGACTGATAAAGGATTATAGCTTTCTGCTGAATTTATCTTGTCAGTGTTTCATGGAAAGATGTCTGCAGTTTCCATGCAGACAGCATGAATGGTAGACTTACTGTCATAAATGACCTTGAGCATGAGGTCTTGGCAGGAAAACAAATATTCAAGTGTCACTGGCACTTAACGCACTTTTAAACAATTGTGTTATATTAGTGTTATATAAAAACTAACAGAGACAAACTGTGCAGTGTTAGATGAACAGAGACATCAGCTTTTCATTTCATCATCATGTTTTACAGTCCCTCTGTTTCTGATGTTTGACTGTAATGGAAACAGTGCATTTTTGAAGTCACCCGTGCAATCCTGGATTATAACAAACCAGAATGAAAGAGACAAATGAATATTTGATGAGTTGAATTGTGCAACATCTTTGGCTCTGATTCAGTCGGCTGCAGCCAGCGGTCAGTTGTGGATTAAAGTCGAAACAACCCTGCTGGACAGCCTTTCATGGACATTTTGGTCAACAAACAGGGAGATGAGCTGGGAGGTGAAGAGATGAGAGAATAGAGATGGCTGATGCACAGCTGTTGATATACCAAACAGAGCAGTTGGAGAGCTGAAAATTGATCATGTCCTATTTTTCTGTAAGGGGGAGTGTGGACTTTGCTGTGTATAATAGAGGTCTACCACTGTGCAGAAAACTGATCCATGCACTGATCCATCAGAGTTGAACGTGTTCCTGCAGTAAGTTGAAACCATGAGGAAAAAAACACCAGCAGCACTCCAATACTGCTGCTCATGGCGAGCTACAAATGTCAATAAATGTATTGCACCACCATTAAATTTTGATATTAATTAGCTGCCCAGGGCCAGTATGAACATAAAAATGTGTACTTGTGTGTGTATTTGTGTGTAAGAGCAAAATTTGGGGGGTTGGGTATTAATAGAACTGGACTGGCAGGGTGCTGCAAAAACTAGATAATTAATTATGGAGGGTGATGTGATGGTGAGGTGATGGTAGTGGTGAGGGAGGTGGAGGAAGAGGTGCTGGGCTAGAAGTGTGTTTGGTCTGAAATATTAATCACAGGAGTTCACATGATCATCCCACAGCTAATGGAGGCCGTATTGGTGCGAGGTGTATGTGATGAGTTTCCAACTGTTTTTCTCTAATGGCTTAATGTGGCTTTATCCATGTCCCAGTCAAAGAGCATTTTGAATAGATGACATTTGTATCCACAATGGGCTAATTTCTTGGGTTTGGCCATGAATACTCCATCAGACAAATGCTCCCTCCAAGAGTGAACTTATTGTTTACCCCTGTCAAGCTTTGGTGTATTCATGGTGCAGTGTAATTCACAGCACAGTGAAGGTTAGCAAAGAGTGCATGTAAGATCAGTTCAAATCTCAATAAGACCTGAAGAAGAAACAAAGTATTACTTTCCTCGACCTCAACTGCACCACTCATACAAAAAGTCATGGTAAATGCCCTTGAAGTAAATATCAAACATTGTGTGGTTTGGCTTCTTTGAAGATTCACTAGTTGTGTTGTGTTGCCGTGAAAACTCATAAAGTTGCTGATCTGCAGACTTCTTTTAAAGCCGACAAATGCTGCTAATTGGCATTCATCCTAATAAGATCTACCTTTGTAGCAGTGTTTGCAATTGTTATTCAGATAGAAACACTCTTATCATAGTTTACTGTTACGGTAAATACAGTTGACATTAGCATAATGGATCAAAGTCAAAACAGCTTCCCTGCTCAGTTATATTGGTCTGGTAAAACAGATGAGCATTTAAACAAAGTCCTTTTTAATTTACATTCTACTACCTGTCCTCAAGACACCATATCAAGGCTAAAAATCTAAAGAGGCTTATGTTTTATGTCTGACAACAAACACAACTCTCTGGCAAGGCCCCTTGAGACAAAGTCAAGTAAAAAGTGGGTGTGTGAGTGTAATGGCTGTCTGTATAGGGGGTCTTAAGGGGCTACTGGCCTCCAACAAAACATGCTCAATTGCACCACTGAAGATGCTCAGTCATGAGCGCTGTGGTTCTTCTGGACAGCCTCCAGGTGTAAATATGTCCAAATGTAATTAGCACAATATGTGTATAAAAATAATGGTTGTTAAATTTAAAGCTGTAAAAGACTAAGCTCACAAACTGCCAGTTTAAGCAAACCTGAAACAAACAAGCCATGGCGAATGCATCATGTTGATTTAAATGAGACCTGACAGATAAATTGAACTCAGAGGTTATCTAACAGCCCGATCTTAAGTGGGGTTGTGAGCATCAGTACATCATTGCCCTAAATTAAGTTGTGCTCTACCATCCATTGAACAAATCAAACGTGTGGGGGATGGGTGGTGGAGGATTGTTAGCTGGACTCACGTTTGATGTGTGCTGCAGTTGTAGAACTTCACCTCCGTGCTGGCGACCATTTGACCTGTCTCCTTTGAGTTTAGACGGAGCTCCACGCCAGCCCAGTCTGTGAGAGAGAGGAAAAGAGAGAGGGGGGCAGAGAGAGCATAATAAGTAAAAGGAGGGAGCAAGGGAATGGAAAAATATGTGAGAGGGAGAGGAGCATGGAAAAAGAGAGAGAGAGAGAGAGAGAGAGAGAGTGAGACAAAAAAAAAAGGACGTGTGAAAGAACAAAAACAATGAGCGAAAAGAGCAGGTCAAAATGAGAAAAATGTTAATACTTTTATCAGACTCCTGTAAAGAGCCACCTGGTGTCTGCGTCTCTGCAAGGGCATATTGCTGTTGTCTCGAGAAAACCCTGCATCAGAAACTTCAATTGAAGGATTACTCTACATGCTCAGAGGAAATACTACAGCTGCGTGGTACTTATCAAACTCTTTGGATAAACTAAAAATTGCAGGGTGGTCAATCTGAAAAGAAGCCTGTTTTTTATTTTGTCACTGTGTCTGGAACATTTGACCTGTTTTTGACCGGTCTTGTGCAGCATGTCTTCTATTTTTGGTTTGTTTTGAGACCTGATAGCTCACCTTGTCCCTCTGATATCTGAGGGACCTCCTTCCCAGCTGGGGACAGACACATAACTCTGTTCCCTTTGACATGGCCCTCCACTTGGGCCTGTTGGCCAAATGAACAAGTGATTCCTGCAGAAAGGTCTGGAACATTATTCACCTCCAGGAGAAGCTAAAAGAAAGAGGAGGAGAAGATTAAATGTGCTTCAGTACATGTACATGTGGTGCTCTGACAGATACATATGTTATTGTATTTTCAAATTACATAGAATAGCTCAACATTTTAAGAAATTTTAGAAAGTTCTGTCAATTAAATATGAAGCAGCAGCCAACAGTCAATTAGCTTAGCACAAAGACTGGAAATAACAGGGAACAGCTATCTTGGCTTTGTCTAAAGATAACAAAGTCTGCTCTCAGCACCTCTAAAGCTCACGAATTAGCACGTTATATCTTGTTTGTTTAATCCATACAAAAGATTACGTGTAACAATGACAAATAACTCCAGGAAGCTAATGCTCCTGGCTAAGAAATATATGCATATAAGCTCTCTGTAAAACCACAATATGTTGTTTTTGCTTCTGTTTTTGTACAGATTAATCAAAGATATAAAATATTAATTAGCAAGCAGCAGTGGTAGGCAGGATTTGTTACGTTTGGAGAGAGGCAGGCTACCTGTTTTCCTCATTTCCACTCTGGTAAGATAAACATCTGGTTCCAGCTTCATATTAAATTTTCAATTTAAATAAATTAGAGTGTTTTTCTCAAAATGTCAAACTATTCTCTTCAGATAATGTTCCCTAGCTCCTACTGTACTCACCCCTACAGTGCTCTTGGCTACTGTAGAAAAACAGTTGAAATAAGCTTTTAGGAAATGTCTTCAACCTTTTGGCAGATGCATCAGAGATTCAGACAGAGTAGCTCACTGCAACAGAAACAGCTATTTTCTCCTGGATGCCATGGATGTTGTAGATCCCCTACAGGGAGAATTGCCCTCCTCTCTCTCCCTTCACCTCTTACAAAATTAATCTTCTCTCCCAGGCTTATACTTACTGTATATGTGGCTATACAAGACTACTCACAGTGATTGCTCATAAACATCGGCTATGTGAGTGGAATGACAGTGCAGTGATTGGTGGACTGATAAGCAGACTCACAGGGACACTATGTGCTGATACAGCGATGCTGTCTGGGTGAGCGATAACTTTCACACAGCGGTTAATGTCAGTAGCGAAACGGAAGGTCTCCTCTGCCCTCTGACACCGATCCCTCCTCGAGCACCTGTGGAGCAACGGAGACATAATTAAAAAAAATTGTGCAGAAAGTTTAGTGATAAAATATAGCCAGAAAACTTAGTCACGCTACCCTTTGTGCTTAGCTAATTGGCAAATGTATGTCAGACCTAGACTGTGAACATGGTAAACATTACATTTGCTAAATATCAGCTTGTTGGCATTGTCAGTGTTAGCATGCATCCATTTGGAGCAGCTCCTATGGGTGGTATCAGGGCTAGAGACAAACAGTGCATATGGTTGGTTGGAGAACTTGTTGGTGCAGCCTCATAGAGTTGTAAGCATGGCGACAGAGAGTCGTGATACATTCATACATGAACAAGCTAATAGTGAATATCTTGACGAAGTTGAGGTGACATCAGTAATTTTGCACAACTGGCCCTTTACTGGTATTTTAGAATATGGACAAATACTACATATCACAAAAATGTACTTTAAACTATTCCTAAAGCTGTTTTGTCTCTATTAAACATTTTCATTCTCTTGCACATGGCTGTCAGGTGTCTGGTTGGATCAGTCCGTACCTCCTGAACCACGCAGGAGGTCGACCGATTGTCTAGAAACAGGAAGGTTCCTGGTTTGTTCCCCGACACCTTCAGAGAGGTTGTCGAAATGTCATTGAGCAAGACACTGAGTCGTTAACTGCCCCTGACGCTGCACCATCTGTGTATGTGTATGTATGAATATATGTGCGTATGAATTGGCTGAATGAGCCACACGCTGTAAAACGCCTTGAGTGGTCGATAGATCAGAAAAGCACAATTTAAATGGGGTCTATTTTTTCATCTCTTGACTTTTTTTTTTTTACTATGCTTTTCTGCAGAGTGAATTACAGTGAGTTCAACAGTAGAATAGACTTCAACTCCTAGATCTCAACAGGCAATTAAAGTTTGAAGTGAAGGGGTCGGCAGCAAAGTGTGACCTTTACAATAATCTTGTAAGTGAGAAGGGCAAAGTAAAATCACATTTACAGTTACAGCAAGAGGTAGATAGATTTTTATTTTAAAAACTTCAGGCAATTTGTCCAGTTTTAGAATTGGGAGCTGTTTTTGAGATAGTTTTTAATCTATTTTTACTGATACTGATTTCTTTGAAAGACACACTACAGGACTTTTTGCATGCTCAGATAGTTACAGGAAGTCTGCACTTAAACATAAACATTGTATTTATAAAGAGTCTCTCAGCTGTAGAGTTAAACAATATTGTTACTGTTCACATCAGCTCTTTCTTTTGAATGTGTAAGGCGTGCAGTGAGGGAGGACAGTACTTAATTCACTCTCAGATGCTGCTGAGGGGGTGGCACCTCCTGAGAGAGCTCAAAGAGCACTGAGGCCGCTGCTGTAATTACAACACAATATAAAGGCAGAGTGGAAACACAGTGACAGCTGTTGCAGGCTCAGCTCCTTGAGGCGAACCAGAGCCACAGGAGTATAGACAGTCACCTTCTGACCGCTCATCAGCTGAAGTGCTTCGGAAAAGGAAAAAAAAAAAGTCGCTTTCATCTCAGACGGTCTTTCATTGCCTTTTATTTAGCTTCTTTTATTCACCATGTTTTGTCTGATGGAGCCATTTATTCTCCTTTCCTCCAGGCTTTTTACATGTTCAGCTACACCCCCCTCACACTCTCTGTCAGGTAGTTGCTTTGGTGCACTGTGCCAGGGGTGGGAAAGTAAGATCCTGAAAGCGATGTACATGTCACTCTGTGAGAGTCATTCAGAGGCAAGAAAAAGACCCCAATCTGGATTTAATAGACAGAAAAAAAAAGTAGCCTCATTCCACAGCATGAGGGCTCATGATTCACTTTGGGTTACTTGAGGGAACAGCAGCCTATCTGTTTACTGATAAGTGTAAGGCATTAATTTAACTAAACAGCATAATGAGACTTGCAGACAAAGTCAGCACTCAGGAAAAAAAGAAAAACAACTATTTAATGAGGTAATTTAGATTGAAACAAAACATTATTTTTTCTTTTCACTTCAATGGCCATTTGATAACTCTGAGTGCTGCAATTTAAATAATGCTGATCATCATCAAGATATTGCTAGCTGAAACGCAGACGTCATATGATGAGACAGGGGTAAATCCATGGCTGAGGTCAGCTTCAAACACAGCGGCTGGTTCAGAAACACAGGGTTTTAATCTCCTGAATCCCCTTTGCTCCATATCGAGGTATTATGCAAGCCAACCCGGGGGTCAGATAATTAAGATGGAAGAGATAAGCTTGCTCCGTCAGGTCCAAAATGTTCCCCGGGTATGTAGAGGTCCAGTTTGTACACACGCTGTGCCTGCCAGGCTAATCCCTCCCTCCTCCATTAACGCCACTCGTTCTCTCGCCTGGGAGACAATAAAATCTGGTGGTCACGCAGTTTGCGCTGTCCCAAATAGTGCTATTTAGCCGGGATCACACTGTCCAACAACTACTGCCCTTTTTTTCCCCTGTTTGTTCCACCAGCTGTTGATAAGGGTGAACTCTGTTAGCTCAAATCACATGACCACATGTTTAGCTTTATTTATAGCTTTCTATGATCTGTTTAGTAAACAGTCATGTTGTGGTTTTAATCCCTTGGCAGTGATATGTCTGTGTCAGAGCATGGGAGAAGATAAAAGGAGCAGACTTACATGTTATACAAGACACACCAGCCACAGTGGGGGTCACCAGAGCTCAGGCACTCAGCACAAGTCCCATACTGCTCACAAGCCTCCACAGGGACCTGAGCCACCTAAAGCAGAGGAATGACAGGGAGGTTTACATTGCATAGGAGCACGTGTTAAAGAAAGACAGATAAATTATCAAAGACAGTAAGTGAAAACAGTGAAAACTAACCCTAAACTAAATGTGTTATTTATTTGATGGGCATGATTGCAGTGGTCGTCATCTTGAATTTATATCCCATTCAGAATATCAAAAGTCTTGTGTACATTGATCCCTATGATACAATCTTTTCAATTTCAATTTTTTTTAGCATTTTTGCCTTCACTGTAATGTCTACAATTGAGTCTTGAAGGAATGCGCAAGCATTTGACATTTCACAATATATGAAGTATTAAGGTATTTGCAGCTACTGAAACTAAACGCAGGTAGTTGACTACACAAAAGTTAAGTAGCTCTCCTACCTAATAATATATCATTGAATTTGATGAATGTAAACAGCCTGTTCCTTTCTGTGGGTATTTTCCGATTAAGATGTGATATGTGCTAATATACAGTACAGTGCATTTGGAACAGGCATCTAAGTCAACATTTTGCCTGTTTACAGTTTGCTATGTGTGTTGTACACAAACCAACAGTTTGCAAAGCTTGGGTAGAGATCCATTTCTGGATGGAAGGATAAGTACACAAATTTTAAACAAACAGTAAGGGCAAAAATCAGAAACCATACTAGAAAACTTGGCTTAAAACTTAAAGTTTGTTTTTCTGCAAGTGAAAGAGAGAGCAATACATATAGTTAATGCTTGAATAGGTTCGCTTGGTAATAAAAAGATTAAATCTCAGGTCTGATGCACAGAACGCAAATTATGTGATCATAATAAATGTTAGCTCCAGATACATTATTTTGTAGTGAAACAGAATAATAATGACATTGTACACACACTCTGAGAACTGAATCATTGTAATACAGATACAATTATATCCTTAAAAAAGATATACACATAATTCAGATGACACAAGAAGCAGGTTAAATATACACATATATGCTATTCATCCAGTCGATACAACTGTAATCTAAAGACAACTCACTTCAACTTTGTTTGACTTGCATGTTTAATTGACACTGCTGTGCAGAGGACTTTAACGCTACTGTTATGTAGATGTCATTGTATAATTTATGGAAGCCTCGTCACTCAACCGTATCCCGGAGGAAAACGTCCCCTTTTTTTCTACTTCTTGCTGCTGACACACATATTTGCAGAATGTTGCATTATGGTTCTGGCCACATGAGGAATTATCAGATTTTTTTTTTCTCTGATGGTGGAAAACACATAAAACGACACTACAGCCATTTTTTGCAGCAATATCCTTATTCTTATTATATATTTAACTTTTCTTGATAAGATTTTATAAAGGACCTTACACTACTAAAGCCTTTGTGGCCTCCTGCAATAGTCATCAATCTGTGAGGATACAGTATTTTGCTATCTCCACACACATAGGAAGACACAAGCAAAAAGAACATAGCCAAACTGACAGACAGACAACCACACACTCTACTAGTGCCGCCACTTCCATGTGTGAACGTCTGGCAAAGCATAAGCTCTCCATTAGCTGCTTGAGAGTCGCTGCTGTCGCACAGCCAGCACCACCCCTGCATACAAAACCAGGTTGGAGCTACAGCCTGAGCCTGGCTATTTTATACTTTATTATTCTAGGTCTGGACGTATGATGCAAGCAATTTCCTGATGTAAGCAATCACAAATGAAGAGTGGATTATGGATTAGAGTGTCTCCGGTGCTCTTGATAGCATAAGTGGGTGCTCTCTCAGGTCTGTGTTGGCAAAATGGATTATCTGCTGCTCCCCACGAAATAACTTTCTCTCTTTTTTCCTGCAGTTCAGAACCCATTCGGTGCATTGCATTAGCAAAATGATTTTGTAGTGTGGGAGGGGGTGAGGTCTCTAAGTCCATATCTGACGCAGTAGGAATAATCCATGAATTGTTGTGGACTAGAGCACGTCTAAACTAACAAAGTTGGTCCGTGACCGTAAGGCAGCATGACCTTTACAACAGGGGAGAGCTATGGATCTTCTGCTTTCTACTGCCCGGCTGGGAATCAAATGTGAAGCTTCCGCCGCACATCACAGTTGAATTGTTTAATGGAACTGACCTGAGCAGGAACACACCACGTTGAATCCAAATAATATCAAAAGACATGTCCTAAGCTTTTATTTCCACAGGATACTAAATATGATAGCAGCTCAGCATGCGGCTCAACTGATCAGTCTCCTTTTCTGTCAATTACATTGCATGGTGTTCTTGTTGTTTTTCTTTAAAATATTTTTGTTTTTGCTTTTCCCCTTAACTCAATACCGACAGTTAAGGGCATCCATTACACATGGGGAGAGAGAGTAAGGTACAACGGTGCAACAATCCCTGGCTGCAATTGCACAATTACCATTAATAATAATATGGCATGTGTCTTAATCACTAGGCCACCAGGTCACCTCAGTTCCTGTAGATACTATGACTAAGCTATAGCCTTGGGGTTGTATCGGATCCCTTCTGACAGTCACAAGAGAAAACGAGAGTTGGGAACACAACCTCCCTCAACACTGTTGTGTGTTTGTCCATGTAAAGTTGTTGTTCATTTAAAATGTGTGACACAAGTCTAGGCCAGCGTGGATTAGATGTTATCAGCTCAACAAAATGAAGCCAAGAGGTGGTCAAGTACAGATTTGGCTGTGATACTAGATGGATGTGCAAGGATAAAATGTGTAGAGATTACAGTAAAAAAAAAAAACTGTTTAAATAACATTAGAATATGGAGTTGGTAGATATTACAAAGGAAAAATCAACACTTAGGTCAGTTAGTTTTCTCCTGCACTGATATATTTCCTATGTGTGCTAACAAATTAGCAGAAAAGGGCTCAGCCTGTAATTGCAGGTGTGTAATGGCAGTGCTGTGGTGGATGCTCATCCATCTTGAATTATATGAAAATTAAATCACATTTAACTTAAAATGGAGAGACATAGACAGAACATTGGTCAATCCGGAGGTAATGATAGGACTTCAGCTCTGTATTATTAAATTCTATAATCGTGCAGGTTCCTGTTATTGTGTTCAGTGCAATGGACATTATCCAAATGTAATCACACTGGGGTTATCTTTAGATGTAGACTTAAATGATCAAACCTGAGTTGGTTGTGAAATCATCTACATCTGATGATCATGATGATGATGATGGTGTGCATGAAAACATCAAAACTGTTTAATGTTTAAATTAAACAGTGACATTTTTCACACTTTGGTGACAACCACCCATATACTGTGTCTTCCATTCATGATTGTTGGACTACTGACTTAAACCTTCATACTCAGTTCATGTTCAGAGCATTGTACATGCCTCATAAATCATTAATGACCAGATGCTGTATGTAGTAATTTTCTCATCAAGCCTTTGTTTGCCTTGTCTTCTCTGAGATAATTTCTTCAGAAGAAACTGATTTCATTTAGAGCAAACAAAGAGAAATCAATGAAAACTCTCTGTTCCTGAGAGGCTAAATCTCAGTCTGGCTGGTTCTGAATGTTTTTTCTGGATTGCATCGGCCGCCACATGGCTGCATCACGGCAGAGCTGGATGATGATTACGTCCACTTTTCCAGCTTTAGGAATTACAAAATCTCCATATTTTCAACATCTGGGGTGCCCCTTACACTAATGCTCGACCTTATCATCTTACCAGTTCACTATCACTTTAACGCTTTCAATCCTAATTTACTTGAACTTCACGAATGCTGTCAGATGAGCATACAGGCTTTTAGACCTCAGCACTGCTCTCAACCTATATCCTCAGCCTGGCTCTGGAAAATCCACAACTGTGACTGTTTGTATCACACGGTTGCTGAATATACCAGGTCATGTATGCAGGATTTTGTTTTTCGTACCCATCAAGACAAGAAATATAAAGATTTAATCAGAGAAACTGTTACATCACCCGTTTATTGTTTGTGCTTTGCTTTCAGATCAAATTTTATAGTACAGGATGTGAAAGAACTGAGTAGTAAGGCTCAAATATTAAAAACAATCACAACCATCTTAAAATTTTAATTGATACAAATTAAAGAATGAAAATGAAACCTTAATAGCCAATGTCTGGGTTGACTAAATATTAATGTTTCAACAGACCGGATCACAGATTGCTGTCATTTTTTAAACCCTCATTTTGTGGACAATCATTCTCCTTTGACTTGAACTTGTGCAGTGTAGTGCACAAGACATAAAAAACTGTGACATTTTAGACAGTAATCTTTTAATTCTATGATTACAAGCACCACTGACTATAATATCCTGTTAAAATTTTCAACTGGTTTGAATGAAGCACTACATGTAGTCACCAGGAGGTGGTTGGAGTGGACAGTGTGCAAACAAAGCACACAATTGTCACCGTTGTCCTACAATTTATGATTATATGGATATTGTATCAACATATTTACAACTTGCTAAACATGTTAATTTTGTCATTACATTAATTATGATTTCGTTAAAAGCATATTTGCAGTTAAATATAATCAGAATTCATAAGTGACAGGTTTGGTACAGCAGTGATTCTAAACTGAGTTTTGTGAGGTACCTCATCAGTTGCCAAGGTGTATAATGAAATACTTTACAATTTAAAGGAATTAATGAAAATAAATATGTATATTTATAATAATAATAATAATAACAACAATAATGCTAATAATCATCACAACAATCATAATAATATTGATTAAAAATAAAAAGTGCCAGCCAAATAAAAGATATTTGTCTTTAAGATGAATATTAAGAAACAAATCTGATTACAAATTCTTGTGAGGCTGATTTTAAGTAGTAGTTTATCCTCAACAATAATCAACAGCCTGACTGCAAATCAACCTCATCAGCTGTAAGTCCTGGCCCCCATTGCAATGACTGAGAGTTGTAGAAAAGTGCTGATAAATGACTGTAATGTCCATTTTCTGCCACAAAACTTATAGGACAAATGCAAACCTAGTGAAAATGAACAAAGAAGCTCTGCTGTAGCTCAGGGATTAAGGTCTGTTGGGGGACTTGTTGGGTTAAAGATAAAGATTTGATGATGGTAAATTCAACTGCTTTATATTTTTGACTGATTTAATATTTTGTTTTGCACTTTTTTCCGACATTCAACAATCAATCAATTAATAAAGAAAGTAATTGTCGCATCGATAATGTAACTAATTGTTGGACTCAGCCTTGCAGTTCTCCTACGATGAAATAGTACCATCATTGTACTTCAGTGGTGCAAATTTCTTTGAGATTAATCAAATTATGTGGATCAAATGATTTGGACTAAATCTGGGGCTTTTGGGGCCCCGGGGCGCTTGCTCTCTTTGCCGGCTTAGTAATGAAACATGACAGGTGGTGTTGGTAAAGGGCTACTTTAGCTCATCTGATAGAGCTGTGGGGTGAACATCAGACAAAAGGTTGGAAACCACTGCTGTACAGTACACTCACATACAGGTGAGGGAGGGAAGATAGACAGACTTAGGTAGAGAGAAATGATTTTACATTTTTACAGAGAGTGGCACTTTGAAAAATTGCCCTGGAAAAACCCTGCAGCAGTTCCCCCCTCCTTCTCTAAGGTTTAAAGCCTTAGCCATCATTTCACAGACAGACGAGTGACATTCAGTGAGGTTATTGTGTGTTTGGATACTGAGCATTTCTATTCTTAGAAATGATCAAACTAAAGGCACACAGTGAGAAAAAGGATTAACTGCTGTGAAGACTTTTTTTTTCATGTCAATAATGGTTTCCAAATGATGTTTTGTCGTGGACACTTACACACAAAAACACACGTATCCTCATGCATACACCCTGACTCCCTTTTCTCTCTCCTCACTCTTCATCATCATGCTAACCCTGCGTGTTTCACTCGGCAGGAGACAGAGAGGCTCATTGTTATTCCACAAGGGTCGGCTGATCTCAGCCAAATCTGTCTGTGCCTCACTCCTCATTCCACATCATTTCTGTATTGTTTGGCTCCCAGGAATCCGAAAATCTCTCATCTCTGGGATCTACTGGAAATGTGGGAAATCTGCAAGTGAAGCCCTCTCCCTGGGGGATTCCTTACCCAAGCTGCAGGAAAGTCTGAAGGGAAAGCTGAGCAAAGATGGAGAGGGAGACAGAAAGAGGAAGGCTTTACTCTGCTCCGAGCTCCTGAGGGCTACAAAGCCAGAGCTGTTCTAATATTGAGAGAAAATGCCTGGCCAAGCTGGGTTTGGTTTTTGCTCGGTTATTATGTGTCACTGGAGGCGGAGTGAAGAGAGTAGCTGGCTATCTCCTTGAAGGAAGCATGTGTCTCTCCTTGAACGACCAGAGCTCATCAATAAGTGATACCCTGTCTCTTCCAGTCTATCACACAGAAGCAAGAGCTGCCTTGATTTGTTTTAGAAGATGGTACCCAACACAATAGTGTCTCTATTCTTACTCGCTTCCTCAGATGACATCCCTTGTTCTCTTATACTTGGTGCATTTATAGGTTTTTCACTCTGTTCTTCAAACTCCCAGAAAAGAGTTTGCAGACACCCTGAAGTAAATGACACAACTGCAATTGTTCCACTGCCCTCTTTGCTTCTGTCCTGTGACTCTGGCTGAATACATTCCAGCAGTCAGAAGACAACTGAAAGCAATGATAGGGTTTTTTTTTTTTTTTTTTGGCCACACTGAAACCTAATCCCATTTCACAGTGCCATGCAGCCGCGCCAAAATAATCACTTGATGGGAGTTGAAAGTGATTACCACTGTTCACTCTTATCTCCAATGAGTGCAGAGAATATCGTCCAACAACAACAACAACTGCTCGCCTCTGTGATGCTGGGCCAAGTGAAGAGCAGATGAGGAGGTGGCGGGGGGGAGGGAGGGGGGTGATATAGCCACAGAGAAAAAAGAACGGCTAATGGTTTTCTATCGCGTGTGTGTGTATGTGTGTGTGTGTGTGTGTGTGTGTGTGACGCGTACAAAAGATGCATGCCCTGTAAGTCGATTCGCATGGATAAGTAATTAGAACAGTGGTCCATCCCTATCCGCACAGCCTGCATATTTAACAATCCCTACTGTAGACATACAGTTTGTGAATGTTAGAAAGTTGCCACATTGGATTTTGAGGATAAGTCACAATCATCTGCTGGGATTCCAAATAAATAGCATTAATTTACTATTTATCATAAATTGTGTTTGAAATGTTTTAAATCTATTTTACGGCTAATTGCCTAAATACACATAAGTATACTAATGCTAACGGTAATGCTTGTTTCTGTGCAAAGTCAAACATTTCTTTTTGCAATATCCTGATAAATTAAATCCAAATATATCCTTTAGAAATAAGAGCTACTTATAAGTTTTATGCCTCGATGCAGATGTCAATTTTTTTTTTGAGGTACAATCTCCACTGACCCAGTGGCAAAAACATTCCTCTACTGTACCCTTTCATGTCAAAACTTTAGTCTAAAAATTTTATGCTACACATACAATATCTCACTCAAAGACATGTCAGCATGGCGAACACTCCCAGTGTCACTGGGACTTGAACCCATGGGCTTCCAGCTGAAGGACGGTCTCGCTACTCGCTGCATCACCCCACTGCTTCGCGTTTTTCACTGACAGCAGCAGCGAAATGAGGGCGTTTCCTCACCTGATTGTCAGACATGACATAGAGAGAGTTCCTGTCCAGGGAGAAGGCCATGTCCCGGAGGATGGTGGTGCTATCCTTCATCACAGTCACTGTCTCGTACAGCACTCCTCCCTCCAAAGGGCCGTCGACCCTGATCTACGGAGACACAGACAAATACAGAGACAGTGAATATCATCCTGCAGGACAAAGCGGCCCAATGGTTACAATGAGTTTGTCTAGGGATATCTCCTCTATATCACTGTTCCTCCAAAACATTGGTGTCATGGGGAAATTATTCTTTAAATGTCAACAAAAGCATTATCTTCAGCTGAATGACCACCCTGCCTACTTTTATCTTGTTAACTTTTGTATGTTTCATCACTTCAAATAGTTAGATCAATAGCAATAACCATGAGAAGTCTTTCCACATCAGTCAGACTGTTTCTCCAGAATTTCAAAGAGTATGAAACATCTCTTGTACCAGATGTTTTCTTTTGTTCTATGTCGACAAATAATCTGACAATGACTAATCAGCTGTAAAGAAACTTTCCAGTATGGCAATCAATTAGAGCATTAGCTGATTAACAGAGAAGCTGCTTACAGTATGTTAAATGACAAGGAGACATCTTATTAATCTGTAGATGAAACAGAAGTAGGCTATTTGGAAGTAACTTTCTGGTAATACATAGTTCCCTCCTGGAAACACAACTTCACAGGAATCTGTTCAAATGGTAGACGCAAGTATGGTAAAAGTAGATAGATACAGTCAATGCGTACAGTCAGTTTCATCTCTGTTTGTCCAGTACAGAGATCCAGAATGAGTTTAGCCGAGCTTAGAATAAAGTCCTGAAGCAGGGAGAACTGCCAGCCTACACCAAAAAGAAAGTTAGTCATAATTTAGTTTTTAGTTTTTTAGTTTTTAGTTTCTTTTTCATAATACTGTGCTATGTTAATATTCATTATGTCGTTGCATTAGTATGCTCTAATGAAGGTCTGTGTGACTGAGAGCTTTCACAATAAGCTGGGCTTGCAATGGAGATAAGTGTGTGGAAGTGTGTATTCTTTTCATTTACTACATGTTTTGCATCCAGCACATTCTTGACTTGTGCTGGTGTGCAGTCAGTCACTCCGAAAGTATCTTCATTAGTGCCGCCAAGAAGCAGTACATTTGTTGTAAAGGTGAGACTGAGAAGACAAAAGAAAGAGAGTGAGCTGCTGCTACTCCCTTAGTAATCCAGCTGGCCAATGTGACTCTGACCCAAATCCACCCCTGAGGTTATAGCCATGACGCAGTTGAGATCTGAAACATGTTCGGTGAGCTCAGCCTTAATTTGACTTTGGAGTGACTCTCAGCCAGAAATCTTTTGGGGCTCATTAAATGCAAGCATGGAGAACAGATGCCCACCGGTGAAGGGTTTTCAATTCTCTTCTCCCACTTCTGCCTACAAACAAGATGTGCTGTTGCAGTGAGGCAAACAAATAAGCAGGTCTGTCTTTGTACTAAGTGGCTTACTGATGTTGGGGCTGTCGAAAGGCAGCCTTGTGAAGATTTGGAAATGCTTGAAGAGATGTAAAGTGGTGAGTAAGCTGAAAAAAACTTTATTATTGCCAATATAAACTACAAACAGTTTGTAGTTCTCCCCACATAATGAATGTGGTGGGAATTTTCCTCAACCAACCACAGAGACAAACCTCCTTATTTGTCTGGTTTATAGTGCCCAATGTGATTCCCACCACAAAAACCAGGCAGTGCTCCTTCAGTATTTTATTTAAAAAAAAAAAAAAACAACTCATCTTTCACCATTGGTGCAGGCATGACGTGAATTGCATCATACAGTAATGATAACTTGACACTTGAAATTTAAGTCAGAAGTGTGAAATGAGAGCAAAAGTCTGAATAAAGCATGATAGCGAGAGAAAAAAAAAATCCTCATTGGCTATGCAAACCCAGGTTGAAGCCCTATTTAAATTCCAGGGAGATTGGATCATTAACCATGTGATGCAATTACAGTAAAGCTGAATTAATTTGTCAATCATAATAATTAAAATAAACGCAAGATAATGAGGACTTGGACCAGAGAATCGCGGAGTGTTGCGAAATGTCGGCAGTGCGATTCTACCAGCCGTTCTTGTGTGAATCCTGATGCGTAGACTTGGGCGACCTCGCCACCCAAATCAAACCTGAATGCCCGGTCTAGCTTCCACACACATGGTGGCAGAGCCTCAGCAGTCTCTCAATGGGAACAGTCAATCAATACAAACTGATTACATGATTGGATCCCGTGGGCACCAAAACTTCATCAATCAATCATGCCTCCACCTTTCAGGCAGCTGTGCCTCTCCAACCATCAGCTCCGACAGCCAAAAAACGAAGAAGGTAGGGAGGAAAATCTGTGCAAATGTGTTTGTGTTTGTGTGTGCATGTGTGTGTTGGTTTGTGTGGGAGGGAGGGTAAATACTGGGGGGTTACAAGGAGGGCTGGGCGTCATCGTACACATACAAAAACAGCAAAACAACCTGCACAATTGTGACATGGATGAGTGTCTGTTGATTTCAGATAAGAAAAAGACACAGTTTGTCTCTCACCGGTCAGACTGTCATTACCTCATCGCCGTGCACAATCCTATCCTTTAAATAATTATTTCATAGACCAAATTATCTTGGAGCTAAGCTTCTTTCTCTTTCACTCATTGTCTGTTTTTCTTTCTCTCACCCCATCCACTCTCTTGCTCCTACTCTTCCTCCTCCTCCTGCTTATCCCATTGCTGCCACAGTCCCACACAGTAATGGAGACATACATAATTTTTTCCCACACTCCTCATTTCATAAATAGCTCAGATTGAAACCAGAACATGGAGGCATCTCTGTGGTTAAACCCTGTATAAAACAGTCATCTAGAGAAGGACAGACACTGAGCTGTGTGCGAGAGTGTGTATTTCTTTTTAAGGTGGGTATGATGAGACTGACCTAGGGGCACAAGGAGCAGGGATGAACTCATTGTGACCTGTCCTTGGTGTTTGATTTCATCAGATTTAAAAGTGGTTTTATCATTTAAAACAGGGCTGACCAGGCAGAACCCCCACATGGGAGTACAACAGGTCCTCAATCTCTCCTTAAGCCCCACAGCTCCATAATGAGAGTAAGGCAGGTTTAATTGGTTTTATAATGAGCCTGCTTGTAAAGAAATTACACACAAGTTGCCCATACACACACTCTTTCACCTCGGCACACCGGCACACAATTGAAGACACATATACACATTCATGTTTCAGTTTATTAGCAACACCTTGCTAAAACTAATGCAGTGAAATACAACAATGCTGCCATAGATTCTTCCTTACCAAGGTTATAGTGTTTGGTTTAGTGTTTAGTTTTTGTTGAAACTGTGTTAATGACGTGTCGATCCAGCTGTGTGAACATTTTGCAGGTAGTATTCTGTGCTGTTGAACTGCACTGTGTTATGTTGACAGGTATTCCTATTATTTTGTTCACCCAGTTCAAATCAATCATGGTATGTAGCTGAACCGCAGACACAGGTCTTTGTATAATGCAATAAAAAGCTCAGTACATACTGAGCTTTATAAATTTGAAAGGGAGTTTTTTAATGAAAAACTGTTCTACTAGACTAGTACTAGACTGCATTAGTCTGAACTGTGTTATAATAAGTGTTATAGAAGGTGTTGTAATAAACTGACAACTGAGTCTATGCTTGCATACAAGCACACTTACACATTGAGCACTCACACTTTTGTTTGTTGATCTCATTAAATTTGTAGATCACTTGTTTGGTCACATGTTACTGGTCTGACCCAATCCAGTAACATTCACCCAACCTTCAACAATGCATATTGTGCAATATTATATATAAGCCTCATCTCAGTAGAAGACAGACGAGACCAAAGACATTTTCATTTAAACTTTGCCCCACATACATGGATGTGTTTTTATTGTCCAGATCACAAGTATGATTGCACCATCTTGGTTTTCCCACACACATGCTGACAGGGCCGGTCCTCCAGCCCAGAGGGTGGGGGCAATGTACCTGAGGCTGCCCAAAACACCAAAAGCAGAATAACCTCTGTTTGGCTGCATAGTTACAATAACAGTTTAGCTTGCTTGCATAGCTATTTACATGTAAAAATAAATGGATGAATAATCCATCAGTCATGCTGCTCCCTCACCTGCTCTGAGAATTCAGTGATTGGACTGATCCAGGATCAGATATATGTTACAAAAGCTCAATGCACACAAGTGCAGAAAAATCGTACATGTGCAATTGCTTCCCTTCTTTTATCTCTTCTTTTAATGAGACATGGGAAACAATGGATAACTTCAGTCTTTCAGTGTGCCTTCAGCTGCCATTGCAAAAGGAACAGACCCTTTCTGCAGGTGCACTTCAACATTTGGCTAGAACACCACAATCAGATTTCAGTCCACCTCAAATACTTCATTGTTGCGTTTACACCTTGCTATCTCTTTGCTAAAAAGGAGCTATCTGATCCTGCCCAAGATGTATAATGTGACAAAGTGTCAATGGGGTATTGTTGAAGTAGTTAGGACACCTTCTTCAAGGTCAGTATAAAGGACTACATAAGTTCCAAAAACCTCAGTAAACCTCTTAAAATTAAAGCTGATTCCCCCTGTGTGGTCCATGTCATGTAACATAAGAACTTGACTGATTTGCCATCATCACCATAAGTTCATGTGACCTCAGTTAGCTGCTCATCTCATTCTGTCTTCCCAGACTGTCACAGCTGATGAGGATATATATTTAACCCATGAATAATATTCAACCCAATAACAGCAATATCCTCCCTGCCGCTGTAATTCCCTTACAGAACCTGCAATGGATATAAACAACCCAGCTTAGTACAGCTTCCACAAACAGATATGCAACCTGAGCCCATGTGTTCTTAATGAAAACAGCCTCCTTTTCTCATGGCTGGGTTTGCATCTTAAATGCTCGGCTGTACTCTCATCCTCTGAGAGCCAAAGAAAACAAAAAAACCCTCGAAACCCAAGATGTCACTTGGCTTGAGCCGGGTTGGCTCCATTGTAAAGCTGCCAGACTTTGCATGAGCAATACACTCATCAACATGTCACTCCTGTGAGTATTTACATGTGGAATTGATTCTGAGATTCATTTCAGGAAATGATTTTATTCATGCTGAGAGGAAGTGTACATGTAAATATCTGCAAACATCCACTGCGGATCAGAAAACCTTGTAAGCAGATGATTACTATGTTTATGTGGTCATGCTTATCCAATCTTAAAAAAAAAGTGTGTCCATATGTGGCCAGCCGGTCTGTGCCCTTCAAGTTTACCCAACTAACCTCAACATATGGATGATGTCCCACGAGGCATGGAGCACTCTACTCAACCAATCATTCCCAATCTGCCAATCTGACAAGGTTGTGTCCATCCCTGAGGACCAGTCTGTTCAAAATGAACCAGACACATGGAGTTGATTGGTTCATTTCTTCAACAAGAAGCTTGTCTTCTTGCTAGAAATCAGTGTGTCCTGCTGAATGCAAATATCTGACGTGCAGTGAGGTATTGTTTTTCACATAAAACCACTAAAAGTAAAGAAGTTAAAAGTTGGCAGGAAACCACACATAAATCTTCCGTTACACTGGAAAAGGGCACAGAATCAAAATACACGCTAGACTAGATCTAAAGTAGATGTACACAGACTGTAAGCAAGACAGATTTTGGCACAGAATTCAAAGTGGATGCTCCCAGGCTTGACTCAATATTGTGACAAGGGGCATGCAGTGACATAAGGGCCAGACAACTGTCCACATTTAAGGTTGAGTGGCTGTGCATATGGTCCGATGGTGGGTGACAGCTGAGGAGAGCGGGCATTGATTAGCCCATGTATCCATCATGGCTCTGTGAATGCTAATGAGGCAAAGCTCAAGATAGAGCTGAGCTGCAGCGGCTAATGAAAACGAAGAGCGTTTGGGGGACTGAAGGGTCACAGAGGTGGAGATGTGTATTACAGGACACGACTAATCATTCAGCCATCACATTAACTACAGTCACAAAGGGAGGGAGAATTGATCACAGCCACTAGATATTGTTGTAGGTTGGCAAGTGCCCATACCTAAACGCAATTACCAGCTGGGTCGAAAGAGAGGTCATGGCGTCTGAGAGTGTGTGCGTGTGAGTGCATGTGTGCTTTTGAGGGTTATTGTTAAAAGCCTCTCAGTTGCAACAGCCAAATTTTCAGTTCACTTTAACCTTCAGCTGTATGGCCAGCTTCCAAGTTTTCATACCATAATTTCTACAACTTGACCAGAGTCTCTGTGTGTTCACTTCTTTTCTGTCTCCTTGAGGACATGGTTTCCTGTTCTCTGTTTCCTGCCCTCCTCCATACAGCCCGCATCCCTCCAATCATTCCCATTGTTTGTCAGGTTCCCATGGCCCACCAACAAAAGCAGTGGGAGGGGGACAGTGAAACAATTCATGGCACCCGTATGGTCTTCATTTTCCTGACCGCAATGCAGTCACAGTCCTCTTGTGTGTTTCCATTTGTGTGACCGAGCAGGAGAAAGAAAAGAAAGAGAGGACATGGAGAGCCGGAGAAAGAGATGGAGCTGCTAAATAAAACAGTAGTCAGGAAAAGCAGGGAGGTGGGCACCTTTACGTGTTATCACAAAATTGCCTCTCTTAATACCATTTACCATTTCAGCTGTGCAAAGACATCTAATAGTGATCCGCTCTGAAGACTTTCACCCTAAGGTCCAGCTCTCTTCATGCAGTTATGAAAATCCTTTCAATTTAGTCTTTGAAACACACCTATTCTGCCAGTGCCCCTCCCCTCCTCTGAAACTCTATTCTAATGATTTCAATCACCAAATCTCCCCTTCCTGGCCTCTTTAGAAACCGTGACTTTGAAAAGTCCAAGTCATTTAGCCATGCACTGGAGAATTTCCCCACCCGGTCAACTCTCAATAAGCCATAATGAATCCACTATTTGCACATGAGAGTATTTGACTAAGGCTTTATTTGCCATGAGCTTAACATTTTCAACTATGTCTAGGGAAATACTGCTGCTGAGTAACTGCAGCCACTGAGTCAGTGTGCTGGTCTGTTATTATTTTGTTCAACACTGCACCCCCTTCGTATTACAGCATGTGCATCCGCTAGATTATATTTACCAGCACTGAGATACTTCTCAGTGATAGAACAGTAAAGACTTAAGAGCAGTGTTGAGGCAGCTCAAATTTGTGATGCTTCAGTTAAAGGACAGTCTCTATAACCGCTCCTCCACCCTTGCAGCCTGTCGACAGCATTGTCTACCTTAGGTGGAGTTCTGGCACAGATTAAAGGAATAATTATATATCAAAATATCTCTGCAATTTCTCTTGCGTAGCTGCACTATCGTTTGATGTCCCTCTGAACTAGTAACAAGAAATATAAGGACATAGACACTAGGAACATCTTAGTATAGGGTTGCAAAATCTTCTAAACACATTCACGATGTCAGAGAAGCATCAGGTTTCGCTCTGTATGCCATTGTTGTCCTTTTGAGCATTACTGTGCTCTGCAGAAACATTTCTTCAGAAAATCAATTCCACTCAGCACCTGTTATGTGTTTGAGGCTGCCACAGGGTAAGCAAAGGTATAATGTCATTCTACAGTGTGTTTGCTGCATACTTAGTTCCAGTAGCCTAGAGACAAAAAGCTTCTGTCCTTCCTAAAGAAAGAGAAATAGAATATAAAACCTTTGGAAAGGAGAAAGTGTCCTATACTGTAGCTTTTGGAGTAGGTTCAGTAATACTTATTGATTTTAATATATACGAATCTAAGCACAAAAGTATTTCTTTTATAGTTAAGTACTAGGGTCTGGATCATGGTGATAGAGCTGCATAACAATCATATATGACCAGACAACCTCTATTACAATGGAGACTCAGTAATGTGCTGCTTTTCTGTCAGTGACATCCAGCACAAACCATTTCCACTGCACACCTTCTGATTACTGCGACCGCCGCTCTCAATCACAGTGGTATCCTGGTCATTTATTAGCTAAGGTGAACCTTCCCATTGTTGGACGAATGCACAAAGAGGTTGAAAGACATTCACCAAATATTTAAGACGATAAAGTCTGGTTGTGAACGCCTGTCTGTCTGTACCAACAGGTGAAATCTGACGCTGATCAAAACCTATGCAACAGGTGTCTACAACAGGACTTTGGTTGGGTAGAAATCCATCTTAAGACCAAGCACTGCATCCTTTCTGCTCCACCACTCGCTTCTTCCTCTCACTGGTGTAAATTAGGAATGATCCTTGTTGATTCAAATTGCTTTGTTCAGCTCAGTTAAAGGCTTTGTTTGCAGGTCGCTAGTGACATCAGTCTGTTTCTGGTTCTGTCTTTTCTGTACAAAACTAGTCCTAGATAAATGCTGTTTATAAGGATAATTGCCCAGCAGCTGCCTGTCTGCAACCGAGTCATTGCATTATAATTGTGACTGTGTCTTTCAGTCTTTTGCCAAGGGAAGTAGTTAACAGGGAAGTAGCATGCAGTATGTAATAGCATCAGAGACAATGAGTCATCACATTCAGTACCTCCTCAGATTATTTCATGAAATTCAAACCCACTCTCTTTGCCTCCCTTGTCTGAGCATTTACCTTTGTGTAAGTTTTGAATGTTTCTTTAACTATGTGTTTAAAAATAAATGGAGCATGTGAATGTGAATGTGAAGAATAGACCAAAAAAGAAAATTGCATGTCATGACGGCTCAGCTTGTCCAGAGCATCACACGAGCAGAGCCTTCTCGCCAAACTTGAATGCTGCAGAAACCTTGTTTTGATTGTACTGACTAAAATGCTAATCTTGCTCTCACCAGGTCCCCATAGCACTGTAGCGTTCTGCTAACAAATGGAAGCTGTGCCGCTGAGCGTTGTATTTATCTGCACCTCCTGCCTTGAGTCTGGAACAGATTTAAATCAGGATCAGTTAGAGATAATGACTTTTACCTGGATTCGCCTCATTAGCGAACATCAAGCAAAAGTGTAAAAGCCCCCTTTGTATTTAAAGTTCCCCTCAGGTTCATATTACTCAGCTAAAATGAAGAAAACTGTAGCAGATGATAGAAATGTGCTGTTGTATCTGAAACAGGAGTAGCCTAATCAGGAGATGTTGATGGACACATCCATATGCTGCATGGAGCCTGGATGGTGAGACTGTTGGTTATCCCTGTCACCTTTCACCCTGGTTACACCCTTCCTGTGGCTGACTTGACCTTTGCAATGGCCCCGCAGCCAGAGTGATCCGCTGATGGCATTTATTGTCATGCCCCATTTCCACCAAGCCTGTCCATTAGGGGTTGATGGGATAGGATTGGAGAGGTGACCCTGTGCTTCTGAAGGCTCCTGGGAGTCTGAATCATGACTGCATGTTCTGTCAGTGTAATCACAAACTCTGGCCTTTACACACTCAGTAGTTAACGCTGTAATGATTGATTTTTTTTTTTTTCATCCTGCTCACTAAAACTTATTTCATGCAGAATATTTTCCCTCAGCTTTTCTTTTTATCTTCTTTTCTTTCTTTTTGAATCTATCCCTCTTTCTTCTTCTCAAATAATATATCTGCCTTTCTACCTCTGTATCTGTTGTTTCACTGTTTCTTCCCTTGGCCACTATTCTGTTTTTGTCTCACACTGTTTCACTTTCTCTTTTTCTCTCTCTCTTTGTGGCAGGCTATCTTGTCTTTTTCCCCGATGGCTCATCCAATGAATAAGCTGCAGTGATGTTATCTCTGCTCCCAGTCTGGACCTGTGTACGTGTGTGTATGTGTGTATGTGCGTGTACGTGTGTGTATGTGTGTATGTGCGTGTGTGTGTGTGTGTGTGTGTGTGTGTGTGTGTGTGTGTGTGTATGTGCGTGTGTGTGTGTGTGTGTATGTGCGTGTGTGTGTGTATATGTGCGTGTGTGTGTGTGTGTGTATGTGCGTGTGTGTGTGTATGTGTGTGTGTATGTGCGTGTGTGTGTGTGTGTATGTATGTGCATGTGCGCGTGTGTGTGTGTGTGTGCGCGTGCGCGTGTGTCAGACATCATGCTCCTCATAAGACTGACGCCCGCAGGCTTTGTGTCACAACAGTCCTCTCTCACATTTCCTCAGTCAGCTGCATGCTGTACGACTGTGCAGAGCCTACAGTGCTACCAAGTCAATCCAGTTGGATCAAAGACTGCCCCTTATACGAACGTGATTATCATATAACATTACAGTATATGCTTGAAATGAAACATGTGAGCTGAATGAACATCACAAACCTCTCAGAAAGAGGTCATCTTACATCTGTGGGTTTGTTGTAAAAGACCCTACAGATGCCTGTTTTCTTTGCATCAGCTCTTCCTCCCCTTCCTTATCAAGTTAAAGCTGCTGTTCCTCATACAATTTCAAACCTATTTTGATACAGCATAGGGGTCAACCTGCCTCAAACAAATTGCCTGTCAGATTTTCCAACAGTGTCAGAAACCACCTCCCCTCAAACCTTTCTAATGTTAGAATTGGGGAACTATGACCAACAACACTGTGCCTTTTTATGACACTGACAATCTAAGAAACACGCCCACCCTTCACTCAGTTATTAGGCAGGTGTGAAAATAGTCTCCAGCTGAAATGATAAGTCAGTTCGTTAATTTACTCTTTGACAGCTGTCTTCTTTTTTTTCCACTTTTCCTTCTTCAAGTTTTGAAAAGGGAATGTTTTTTCAGAAAATGTGTCCACAATTAACCTCATTTGGCCATTTTGTCTCCCCCTCTATAGCAGCAGGCTCCTCTGAATAGAATGGCAATAAGCAGTCATGGCTTCACTTTTTGCTGGATGGGCAATGCGTCATACAAACTACGTACATTTAAAGCATGCCATTGACTGTCAGTTCCCTGTATTCATCCTTAATCCCTCTTCTTGATGATATAAGCAGAGGTTGAGCAGCAGAAAAAGGCTCTAAACCATCGCTTACAGAGATTAGACATCAAACCTGGAGAAGCAAATTTAAACTTGGAACAAAAGGAAGCCAAAAGACTTTGAAACAAGGAACACTTAAGTCAGACTTTAAAAGACGAGGCTGGTGATATTCTATATTTTTCTTATTGTCAACAAATCCAATGAAAGGACCGAAACCAACAATGTGTTAGTCAATCTCCTCAGGCTCGTGGAATTCCCCAGCCTCTCTGTCGCTCTCAGCCCTAAGCTCATTTGTTCCTTTTGAAGAAAAATATCTTGAAAGAGGTCACACACCTATGGGTTTTTAAACAGGCCTCCTCAAACAGCTGGGCGCTGTAGTTTTTAGCAAACACTTTAGTGAAAAGTGCATTTGCTGTGGACTATTTTCAGATGCACACTTGGTGTAGTAGTCAGCAGCACTGACTCAAAATAAACTACAGTGCCCATATTTTTTGTAATGAAGGAACGTGTTAGTGTGACAATGTGGCTCACTAATGCCTTTTTAATAGATTTTGGACAACAATAGGCATCTGTGGCACAGAGGAATAAGCTATATCAGGCACTGGATACACAGACAGTATTAATAGTCTAAATGCATTGTTGGTTTTAGTCTTTTCATTGGATTTATCAATTTAAAAAAGTACAGTACATTATCTCCAGACTTATCCCTTAAATAACATAAAACTTAAGTTGCACTTTGAAACCCTCAGACCAGGAAAAAGAAACTCACAAAACATAAGACAGAATTTGAAACTTTTAAAGATTACTAGTAAATCATACTTCATCATGGATTCAAAGATTTATGGCAGCGGAATCAGCCGACAACATACAGAGAATACTCACTCAAGTTAAATGTGTACAAATATGAAAAAAAACACAGACATAATGCTCAGAATCAGTGAAGTGGCCCCGTAAGTGCTTCATAATGTGGAAAGCCATTCAAACCAAAATCCACCAGGACACTGCTAAACAAGAGCCACTAGAGCTGCATAATGTCGTGTTTCTTTCAACTCATACAAAAGAAAAAGAAGTGTGTCAGCAGTGATTCAAGTAGTCATGGATGGAGATTTACATTGATTTGTTCTCATCTAAGAGCACTGTGCTGCACGATTACTGCACCTTTGTTCAGCCGAATAATGCCCCGCTATAATCATTATGATATATTATACATAACCAGTTGTGGTAATTAGCTCATTAATTGAGCAGATTATTGCATTAATTAGTGTTAATGGATTAAAGATCATTATTTCGTAAATGTGCCATGGTTGTGAGACACCAAAACAGCTATGGATGGAGCTCGATGGTGCATTTCTCATGGACAACTGATTAATCACGCTACATGGTGACAGAAACCTCTAAAGTCATTTAAGACATTAAAGGGGTATCCCACAAATTTTACTCTTGAAGTTCAGTTTACATGTGATATATATATATATATATATCACTCCCTGCAGCATTGATTTTGAATATCGGATTTCATTTGGACATCAGGTTTTCCTTTCAGTCCCTTGGAATCAATGAGGAACGGATTATTTTTACTCTTATCATGTTGTACAGTTGGGTAATAAAACTGAATTAACAATTTGTCTTATTTCATTTAATCAGCCTGACATTGCGTTAATGGGAGGGGATTATTTTGATTTGTATCGCTCTAATGAATCAGTAGCAAGGCACGTATTTGTCCATGTCATTTTCATTTAATGTGGAAGCTGCAGTAGCAGTTGCTAAGAGCAGTTATCATTTTTGCACAGTTATTATTAGAATATGTCAGTTTGAGAGTTGTTATTCCTGTCCATTATGCCATTTTTGTGACACTAAATTCCAGGACGAACGAAGGAATGAATCCCACCCCGTAAACTGTGATTAGTTGATTGTTTTTGCCGAGCAACAGAAAGAGCTGCCAGTGGGTGCAACATCAGGCCTGTTTCAATAACTGCACAAATTTGAGAAATGGGCGATCTGGGGTCCAGGCTACATTTTCCGATTCTGGCATTCAAAACCTAAACCAGGCAAACAAAAATCTGAGGAGGCAGAGATGAAAATGGGTCACCAACAGCAGGCTCAAATCATTGTTACATTTTAAGTCAGTAAGTGATATAGTTTGTCACTAAAAGCCTGTAGGGTTGCATCTCTTGAGAATTAGCAATTCCCTGAAAACAACCAGGCACTCGTGGAGATTTCAGTTTTAAAAATTAGGGTAAATCCTCTCATGCTCAGTGTTCTTACCTTCTTCAACCGTCCACTTCTGGTGCCCAGGAAGACCACACTGTGCCCATTGTAGATGTAGGAGGTGACAGAGGTCAACCTGTCCCTGCTCTCAGTGAACACTGTCTGACCCGACACCAGCTGAGAACCCCCCAGGGGTTGGTTTATATCCAGGCCGCAGAAGTGATCATCGATGGGAACAGGCTGCATGGAGAGAGGGAGGGGAGAGATGGGAGAGGGGTTGAAGATTCATATGGGTGTGATTTTTTAATTTTATTTTTGAGAAAATATGAGGGAGAAATCAGGAAGAGGGGTAGAAAAGGTGAGAGTGTGAACAGAAGGACGAGTGAGGATGACAGATACAAGGAGGGGAGATGGAGATAACGAGAGAGAGGGAACAGCATAAGTAGGAGACAGAAAAATGAATAGATCACTGTAGACACTTGCAAATAGAAGAAGAAAACTCAAGCTGACTTCTCGTAAGCCTAACATGCATTAACCGCACAATTTTCAGGGTTAAAAATGGTTACTTCAAAAGAGTTTGGGCTGCTGCGTTTATCAACAAGCCTCGGAGCGGGCGAATTTGCGGAGCACACTAATTGCTGATGGCAAACATGAGAAACGCTGTGTGTTTTGCGCCTGTTTCTGTGATTTTTAGATCGCTTGATCTGACATCATACAAACACACAGCACAAGAGATGTCAGGTTTTGATTAAGCATCAAAGAGAGCTGCATGCTAAGCAGTCCTGTTACATCTACTAAAATGCACCTCAAACCTTTGCTAATTGCCTGTCACTCAGTATATAAATCTACCTTTTTAGGGCAGCTAATTTCTCATTTCACATCCCCTACTTCTTATGCACATATTAGGGCTCACTGTGCTTCTCCTTTCATCAAGTGATGTTCCTGAGCTTTACTGAATGTGATCAGTAAAGTGAACTCAGTATAAACAAACTTCCATATCCCAACACGGCCCACTCTTTCTCTTCTTTAGTCGGGCATTCAGTTTTGTAAAAGAAAATGCAAATGAGCCATATGCCGTCATTGAACTCTTTTCTCTTGAATCTAAATATTGTACACATGTTTAAACTGCCCACAAAATTGCCAGTCTAAAATTCTGCTCCTTTTTTTTTCATGTCATATATAATAACCCCTGGGAAGTAGCATCAGAAACTATAAGGGATTTAGCTGTATATGAGTGGTGAAATTATATTGCTATATTTGAACTTGCTCTAGGCAAGTGTTGGTTTGTCGGCCACTTGGCCCACTACTGGTCGCTTGGTTCTTATGACTTTTGCTTCTGTGTCGCCTTCAGTTTTTGTTTTTCTCTTGTGAAATGTCTCCACAGCATTTCAATAGGCAATCCTTAAATTTCATGCAGATATTCATGGTGTTGGGAGGATGAATGACTTTAGTAATTCACTGGCTTTTCACTTACACCAACAGGTTGAAATTTTTACTTATCCAGTGAAACTTCTTAACGTCTACTAGATTTGCCCTGAAAAAAACGGACATCAAGTTTACATGATATTCATGATGATGATGATATAATGATCATATTCATGGTCCCCAGATGATACCTGCTAAATAGCCACATGTCAGCATTATCATTGTGTGCATGTTAGCATGCTAACATTAGTATTTAGCGTAAAGCACTTTAGCTTAAAGTAACGATTTTGACTGGTGTCTCTTTTAAGTTTTCTAATATCGGCTTTTCTGTGACTGTTCATGTGCCAGTAAAGCTGGAGAATAAAACCATCTTAAAATCATCTTTTAAGCAATTATTGGGCACATCTAAAATCTTGGCACAGGTAAGAACATTTTTGAAAAACCATATCGATGCATCTCTGGAAACATTAGGCTGTTGAGCTTTCACACTGAATAATTAATCATGTAGCCAAAGAAGCACAGTATCTGATGACATCTTAACAAAACTGAACCATGGCATTTAATTTACAGTCCACTTTAGATATAAAGCTCTTTGGTTAACTGCACAGTGAGAGTTAATTATTGAATTATTATGTATCTCTACCCTACCTCAGCTGCCTTTATGAATAACATTACATCTTATTTGTTTGATGGCACGGTGGAGTGAAAGTACATGTTGGGAACCACCAGAGCGATGGATGTGATGAATATCATTGTTTTCATGGTTTGCTTTCAACTGGTTTCATGAAAGCCACTCATTACATTGAATTATAGCTTTGACAAAGGCACAGGCTTGGACAGTTGCACGAAAGCCCATTTCTCAAGATCAAGAACAGGTCTCAGAGGGTTCAAACAGTGCTGACAGCGAGTAGAGCAAAAGGATGGAAATGGGAAGGGGAGGGAGGGAGAGAGAGAAAGGGGAGGAGAAGAAGGCGGGAGTCAGCGCCCAAACCCCTGAATGAAATCAAAGCTCCATACAAAACTCCTCTGATTAGCATTGTGGAATTAATCTCCTCCAGCTCTTCTGCTCTCGTGCGATCCTGAAAACCTGAATGGTGTCTTCAGCACAGTGTTGGCTGCCTGCCTATCAGCTATTTAGGCTGCAATCACAGTGTGGATACACAAAGAGCCAACTTTTAGCAAATCTCTATCAGAGCAGCTCAACAACATGTGGGTTTTCTAGTTGATCCAAATTTGTGTATGCAAATGCCTGCAATTTTGTGAGGCAAAATCAAAGGGTCCACAAAATGATGGTGTGGGCCTTACTCAGTGTGTGTCTGTCTCTCTCTACAGTCTACCTACCGCCTTGGTGCACTGCACATCCTTTCCCAGCAGCCAGTGCAGCTCCAGGTTTCCCTCTCCCTGGTAGCAGGACTGCAGCCGCTCTTTGATGCGCGTGTTGATGTCTTGGATGGTGAAGACACAGAGAGCCGAGTGGTCTGGAGGGTCGTGGTATTGCTTCTGTCCCTTGGAGAACACAGCAAAGAGCACGTCCTCCTGAGCACTGATGTTGAGTGACTTTGCCAGAACCCTGCCGGCCTTGGTCAGGTAAGCCGCCTGCAGCAGACGGTACTCCTCGCCTCTGTGTACACACCCTACAGGAAGTGACACATAGGAGTGGAACTTTGTGTCACCTTTGCAGAGGCGGATGATGCGAGAGGTGTAAAACAAGTCACCAGGGGAGCTGCCAGCAGGCATCCCATTCTCTGGAGTCTCCGGCTGGACGGTCATGAAATAGACGAAGCTGCCGCTAGCGAAACCGTAGATGTAGTAGATATCAAAGTGTGGGACAAGAGCTAGTGTGTCTGAAGGGATTTTTATGAGTGATGAAACAAAGTCGGTGTGAAGCTCATAGTCCAGCATGGCAGAGGATTCTGGGTCACGAGGCAGCTTTCGGCTGGAGATAGTTGGGAAGTAGTCCTGCTTGCCTCCTACAGCTGTGCCAATATACAGAGTGGCATCCTGACCCTGCGAAGGCACAACAACCCCGTACATTGTCCCCGTCTGGTTGTCACTGGACAGGTAGTGTTCTTTTTTATGAGTGGGCTCAACAAGGATGAACAAGTCATCCAGCCTCATGAGCTTGCAGACGCCCTGGTAGAGGCTGCCGCAGGCCAGCAGCCGGTTGTGAGAGTAGTCGATGAGCAACAGTTTGTTAACATTATCAGTGGAGGCCAAAGGCTCGGAGCAGGGCTGGACAATGAGTGGAGGATAACATGCTTTGTTGTCATACTCTGGCCCCGTGTCATGGGACACCAGCAGCGTGAGATTAGCCGACAACTTGTAGATTCGGTTGACAGCTCCAACATACAGAGCCCCAGTGGACTGATGCACAGTAAGGTGGTTCAGAGGCCACTCCCTCCGCTCTGATTGGAAGGTGTTCATGGTCTGTCCGACAGTCATCTTTAGATTCACAGAGATTAGAGTCAATAGCCACAGTGCCAGGGGCCATGACATGACCTTTAGAGGACCGTGACCTTTAGTGAGGCCGCAGTAAGTCCATCCTTTATCCAAGCACATTCCCATTCCCACAAGGCTCCAAAAAATACACAGCTCAGACAAAACACCTGGGATTGTGTATCAGCAAGGAGCAGGATTGCACTTTAACAGATGAGCTGAAGTGCAGTCTTGTCCTTCGTAAGTGATCTTCACATCATTCTGAAAGAGAAAAGAGAGACATTTGTTTTAAAGATCCTTGATTCTTTCAAGAGTGAAATAGAGCTTCTAGGGTATGATTAGACACTTCATCTAAAAACCTTGAAATATATTGCCTGTGCTTGTTTCCCCTCTATCTCTGCTTAGTCAGACACATGAGACATCAAAGAAACAAGTAATCATTTGTTCAAACTGTCTCCCCATATTTACTAACCCAAGAGATGGTCCAATATTCCCCCTATCAGCAGGGGAGCTCATTATATTCACCGCTCTGTAAGAGAGAACTAACTGCAGCCTATTACTTGAACAAAGCAGTGACACACTGTAGCTGTGCCTTCCCTCTGTTTGGGTGGCTAATTAAATGATCCAAATGTATTAATTATGCGACCATATTTTGGGCTGCCTGTTTTCCTTTCTCCCCTCTGCCTTGTTCGTTTAAATGGTTGAATCCAAGAGGAATTAATCACTCTCCACTGCGGCCGACATTCCTAAATTAATCAGGCTTTTTCCAGGGATGGAGGCAGTCATTAGAGATTCAGAGCCAGGCAGCATCAAGGCTCACTCTTCCCTTTTTAATTTCATTAGCACATTTTATGGAGATATTTCCAGGGGACAAACAATGTCTCTCAGACAGATGATGGACTGGAGGACAGATGAGTTAGACACACAAACACAAGGACGTGTGATGTATTTACAGCTTTTGTTTCCCTTGTCATAACTACTGTGAGATGTATGTTTTACTCTTGTGCAAGGTGATTTTCGTGTAGATGAAACAAAATGAGCTAATTTGGAACAAAAAACACGTTTTTATCTCAAAATAAAAAAGACAGAAGGCAACACAAGCGTCATAGATAAAGTGGCTTCACATACGCTCTTACTTCATCGAAGTCCATTAATGGAGTAATAAAACTGTCTGCATAGGAGGACAGGCCATAAATTAAGACACCTACATCATCCTAAATCCTCCCTGTGCCACTCCCAAGCCTTCCCTTTATCCCCCTCCTTTATCCTCTCCATTACCATACCAAAGGCCCCTTCACACTCTTATGATAATACTTTTTTTAAAAAATCAGTCTACCCCCCTCAGTGAAATGCCTCTAAATGTCCTTTATAGATATCCTGCCAAATGCTAGACAACTTTAGCTCAAAGGCAACAGTCTCTTTTGGCCGGAGCTAACGCAAACAGGGTGTTTTCTCAGCGAGATTTCCTGGTATAAGTAAAGGTTAAATGAAGACAGCCATGTCAGATCCTAATGCGGGGGTCATGATGCAGTGGGTGCTCTCCATTGGCTGACTAACAGGATGTCCGGCTGAGTTGAGCCAGAGCCAGGGATGGAACGGATGGACTGACACTGAGCTGGCTGGGACGACTCCAGATCCACTCCAGCATCTCCTGTCCATCTGTCCCCACCACACTCACACCGGGGGAGAAGTCACTCGAGTGTCTCGACCTACTCTGCTCAATTTGGCAGGCTCAGTGTGAGCAACTCTGCCAGTAATTGGCCACCGAAGAGTAATATCTTTCACACACTCTACTGCTGCATTTAAATCTGAAGTTGACCGTTTGTTTTTCTTTATTCTATTTTTTATATGCAACATTGCCACAAACATGTATGAATCAATCATAGTCACGCTCTGCTTTTTCACCATCTTTAGCTATCTCTGCTTTAAATGTCAGGATGACAGAAGCCTCTTTTTCTATTTTCTTGACCATTTTTCCTGACTGGACACAAACAACTGTGTTTGCTTTTATTAGTTCTCAGAAAGCAGAGATTTGGCAGGACATGTTGGCTCTAATATTTACAGATTCTTTTTTTTTTTTTTTTTTTTTGGCAAAATGGTGTCTAGCAATTTTTCCTCCGAAAATCCCTTAAATCATCTGCTTCGCAAGCTGATGAGTCCTTGAACCAATTTTCATGTTGTAGTTACCATAATTCCCATTCATTCATCCTTTTAATGCGAAAGCCCAATGAAAAGGGTATTCAGGCATTTTGAAATATTTTCAGAGAAAGCAGTGACATTTCCATACTGTGATGGCTTCTGGGTGAAGTAAAATACAAACTCTCTGCAGTATTCATCTGCTTGTTTTCAGTAAACCAAATAGCCCAAAATGCTGGTCACTGGAAATGCGTACTCTCTGGAGTGCAAATGCTTTTCTGAGTCTTTCTTCTGCTTTTTAATGAAGGCTGCTTCCCTCTGAAAGAGGATGCTGGAATGGGATGTAATTCAGTAAAGAGCTGTTTGAAAGTGGGCCTGTTAGAGCGCACAAATCTGACTCATTCCTTTGTGCTGCCAAAAAAAGAGGTAGAAGTGATTTTGTCTTCAAAAAATCAACCAGGTTTGTCTTTACTTTGTGACGTCCAATGGAATTTCATTACTTTGAATTTTTATCCTTTAAATCACACCACAAGTTTCCAGGTGAATACCTTTGTTGTCATTTGCTTTGTCATTTTATCAGAACCAAAAGTACTGTCCTTTTCCCAACTAGAAACAATAAATAAGACAGCTCTCTTGAGCTCCAACAGCAAATAGCAGAGCAAATGATATTTAGGAAGACAGGCTTGAGACTGGCATGACCTTAAACAGCAGACACCAGCAGTGCCACCCAGAGGTTAATTCAGTGTTGAGAATCTCCAGTCAAACCCTCAGAGGAATTACAAAAGACGGGAGAGAAAACAACAAGAGAAAATAGGAAGTGCTGGTTGCAAACGGACTTGGGCAGGCATGCAGGCAAGCAGCAGCCTCATCGTTTCATTCATTTCTGTTCTGCCGGCTTTGGTCACGTCTAAGGCGTGCAGTCATGCTGCTCAGTGTTTACCCTGGATTATAGAGACAGCTCTTCGCCCTGCGCAGTCCTCCCTGCTGAATTCTCCGCCTCGCCACTCAGACACGCTCCAGCCGAGACGTGACTCATTCACACTCACACACAGGAACATGGTTTTGCTGGGGCCTCTGGGGACACCAATCACAATCACAACGCCAACAAGGAAGAAGCCAGCCTCTTGTGCTCCACAGACGCGACCCTTTGACCTGGATCAGTGGATCAGTGGAACCAAATCCATCCTTTGGGTTCAGCTGTTAACAGGGTGAAATGCTGTCATAGCTTCTGTAGCGCCCGGTTAGGCATGATTCATGGGACAGAAGGGATGGTTAGCTTTTTTCAAATCTCTTGTTTGTTTGACCCATCTGCCATCAGAGATGAACTAAAATGTTCATAGGGGATATTTCTTTGTTAGGCTGTCCATGTGCATCATTTAAACAACTCAATTAAATTTGATTGTATGAAGCAATGCTCTGTCAGTGAAGTAACAGGAATCTCATCAAACATTTTCCTCATCAAATTCAGAAATTCTAGAAAATTCAAATGAGCTGGTTTTAATAATGTCACTGAAGATATTTAGAAACCTCATTAGTTGAGTTTGGTGGTAATTCTCACATTTTCTGTTGGAGTGAAGAGTGAACTTTTGTGGGCACAGACCTAATGGGGTTATAACACCCCATTAAAACCCAGTGGATAAAGTCTTTAGTTTAGTTCTTTTAGTTGGAACTATCTGTATTTTTGACATTTTCACATCATATTTTCAAACACCAGAAAAGAGATGATCTTTTCCCTTAAAAGAAAGACAGATTTAGCCCAAGCAGCATGGTGTTCAAGTTTATCTTGTTTACCTTTTGGATTATAGATTTCTGTGAGATCGGGAGCACTGTTGGCAGACTGTGCCATGATCTTTCTAAAGGTCAGAAGAAGCATCTCTGTTCTCACACTTAGTCAACAATGGGAGTCATTGTCACTCGCATCAGAGGTGATAAAAACATTTTTTTTGTTGTTCCTGTTGTCTGGTGTGGCCTTTAGATTTATAAGGCTGCTCAAAAGCAATAACGGTATAAGACCATGTGGGCGGAAAAGTGTCTCAACTACACTAGTCATAAGAGCTTCTGTCCTCACTATCTCAAACCGGCTGCGCTGTGTTTTTTGTGTCAGTAGATTTTCTGTAAATGAAGCTAAGTTTATAAACTTCCTGCTTGGGCATGATGATTCACATTGGGTGAAAGAGTTTTTGACTGCAGCACTTCTAGTTACTGTACTGTGCAATGTTTGTACCTACAGTATGTAAACTCACATGCCCTGATGGGATACTTTTGTCTGGAGTTTCCTGCAAATCCACATGGACGAGTCATGGGGGGAGGGGGTGAGCCAGCATTGTACACATTACACATGAATGAGCTGGGAGGGCGCCAGCCGCAACAGAACGTGACTTCCAAATGAATAAATGAAGGCAATTAGTAGATCTGTTTACAATGTTGTGGAGACAGAAGTAGGTCAAACGTGGCAGAGACAGGAGGGAGGAGGGAGCCAGCAAGCCAGAGCCAGGGGCTGTCGCGGGTACCTACAGTGATGAGTCGGGGAATTAGGACATGAAGATGCCGTCTTTATTAACAATGACTTTTAAATGAATGTCATATTGAATCACAAGGGATCGGTAGGGTTTATTAGAAAAAGCAGTGTTTTGTGATCAGTCCAGCGTGTTTTTATCTGTGGCTGTGTTGTGGAGGGGCAGCCCTGGGCGACGGGCTCTGCCTCGTAAGGCCTCTTCACAGAAACACAGACATGGGCCTCAGAGGGCATAATGTGTAGCATGGATGCTCACACTGCAGATACCCACAGGATATCTTCACTTTGAAGCCACGCAGTGAAATTCTGTGACAGTTGGCCTGTGGTTAATTTTCATCATTATGTTCTACAATGTAAATTCAAACAGCAGCGCATCCTCCAGACATTGCTCTCAGTCGAGGGGGGGAAAAAAAATCTTACAACCCATATTTAGATTAATGACACTCGCATTTTGTGATGTGAGTATTCTCTGGAAATCATCTCAACTGTTGAAAATTCATTTAGCTTTTTTGGCAGCTCATCTGGCATGGTTTTGTGTGTGCCCCATCTTGGATTTATATGAACAAAAATGAGCCACGATTGCCCTTTGTTTCACTCTTGTTGTTCAGTTTATTGGTCAGCGCAGATATTGCAGGCTTTAGGACTCTCTAGCCAGCCACTAATCTTGATGGTAGAGTAGCAGAGGTTGTCTGCGGGGAACAGTAAAGCAGCACTATGTCATTGCAACACGCTCTGCTCCTAATAACTGCAGGATACTGCAAGGGACCTGGGCCAAGGCAAATGTGACATAGGGGACCAATTCCAACACATCGCCACAACACAGTCAGCAGCCTCCTCTGCAATGCATGCCATTATCTCTGGGCATATGCATTATACATGCAGATACAGTACTATATCTGAAATTGCTGTTAAGAGCAGGGACCACATGAAGGGCACTGCTGCCACAGACAGATTTAACCATGCATGCCTTTCTCCTCCCATCGCTCTTCTCAGCTCTGTCTCCTCTTCCATAAATCTCATTGTCGTTCTTCCCTGGTTAATGGTGACCTCAAGCAGGCTCCTCTCAACTGCTGAAGCCCTTGCATCGCATATATGATGAGCATGGAGGGGAAAGTCAAAGTGACCCCCAGCACAGTGATGAAAACCCATGCAGCCTGAGTGCAATAGAGGGTCTTCTATAATTCAGCGACCGCAGAAGAAGACAGAGCGAGCTGCGTTTTCTTTCGAGCCACACAGCATGTGCATGAGCGCCGTGCTGCAGCAGCTGCCCAGCACCCCCTCATCCTTAACATCACTTAAGTGTGAGAAGAAGAAGAACAAGGAGTAAACAGAGGAGTCTGGTCGTGGCTCAGAGTGATCTGTGGACACTGCAGCTGAAGAGAATAGAGAATGAGGGTGGTGAAATGTGAGCTGGAGCTTCAGCCCTGAGACAAGTACAGAGCACCTCCAGTTGTGTTGTATACTTTTAGTCATCTTTATTTGGCTCAGTAACTAAAAACCTGTTATTCGGTGTCTATGGCTGTAATTTTATTGTCTGCTGCCATCTTCCAAGTCTCTGTCTTTTTTTCTTTTTTTTTGTCAGAGTTGACATTGCTCTTTCTGTAGAACAAAGCTATATTTCTGCTCACAATGATCCGGTTACAGATGTGCAGGACTATATTGCTTTTGCATGCATAAATCATGGAGACCTGACAGGGAAAATGCATTGCATTTGTCTGAGCCTAGACTCCAGAGAGTGTATGAATGAGAAAAAATAATCAAACACAGTGATGCAGAGCATCCATGTGAAGCCGTGAAGCACATATGTCCATATTTCCCACACCACTGCACATAGAAATCAAAGAACTTATTCCAAAGAAGCCTGTATGTTTTCTCAGTTTCCTCCCTCTTTGCCCATATGGCTTCGTGGGGTGGAGGATGCCAAGGTTGGAGGTAGCTGGCACGAATAATTACGATCAAAGAAATTACAGTGCAAAAGGAACAGCTGCTACCTCCACTGCTGACAAATCACTGTGAGCAAGAGGAGACGGCGATTGACAACAAGCGAGGGAAAGAGAAACAGGAAAGAGGAGGAGAGATGGTGCATGTTATACTATTCAAAAACTTTCCCTCTAAGTATCTGCTGCTCCAAAACCCATTTAACATTTAATCCGCAGTGCAGATAAGGCCTTTGGTGGCCATTCACCCAAAAGCTGTACAAATACAAGCATCTGCCCAGATTATCTCAGTCTGCCTCCATGGTCGGCCTTGCTTGTCCCTAATTCTAACCTACTCTGAAACTTTATCCTGTTTCTAAGTCTCTAACTGTGATTTTGGGCAAATGCACGGAAATTTCTGAAATGTTCAGAAATAGACATAGCCTGGTTAAAAGAACAGTACCCTAGTGGGCCAGAGGTCTACCAGGATTGCAAACACGGGTGACTTTCCTCAAATAGAAATCTACTGGAAGACAAATGGGGCACAGGTTTCTTAAATCTTTTTTTTTTTTTTTTTTTTACAAAAGCTCCTTCAGGGATGACACATACTGGGAAAACATCTCATCTACAGTGAACACACAGCAGAGAAGATTTCCCTTCGCTACAACCTGTCCTTCTTGACAAGACTTGAGCCTCATATTAAAATTGAATTCTCTAACTCCATTAAATAAGTCCAGTCCCACCTGGTTTGCGGCTGCCAAGGGCTGAACACTGCAGCAGTCTCAGATGTAGTCCAGGTGCTCTGGGCTTCGGGGACATGTTGTAGGTAACCCGATGGGGACCATTTTGCAGATGTTCCTACTAAAGAATCACATGGGGCATTTATGGAGGAACTGATCACTTACTTTTTGGTAAGACCAGCCCAAGCAGCTCATTCAGCAGATGTTTGCTGTCATCGCAAGTCATAAGGGAAAAGCGACTGTAAATCATAGAGATCTATAAAATTGAACTTTCATAAAAATAAAAATATTTGCCATGTGTCTACCACATTAAGACCTATTTCCACATGTCTAATGTTTTAATTTCTACTGGAAATTGTCACATTTTGATGAATAAGTTCATTCACATGTTCCAAAACTTTTTAAGTCCCCTCAACGTATGCACACTACCATCCAAACCTGACATAGTGGGCTAGTGGGCTAGTTAAACTTGCCCAGATATTTCGAATTTGGTTGTCCGTAGTTTGATTCAAACTCCAAAAATGCTGAATCCAGTGCTCTCGAGGTAGCATCTTTTTTTGAGACAATAAAAGCCTATGTTTTTCAAACCCAATGCCCCAAGTTTGTCAAATAGTTTCTCCAATACCTCATCCAGAGCAACAAAAGACACTTCACAGCTGCAGTAGTGTAGTAGTGGTCTTTGTGATGAGTAAACTGATCCTCAAGTATAAAACCACTGGAGGGAAAAGAAGGGATGATAAATTCTTCAACCTTAAAAATAATGTGTCAATACTTTTCCAAGAAAAAATATATGTCTAAAATAGACATCCTTCAACTTTGTCAGCTTTTTTTTATAACCATATGTCATCTGCTTACACCAGTGCCAAAGAAAATCAAGCAAAACACACACATCAGCAAAGTTATTGCACTGTTTGTATCAACAACGGTGTGACAATCTGGAGGCGATGCGCCATATTGCAAGACCGCCATCACTGCATGCTGAGCACTGCCAAAGCTGCCATCTGGCAGGTGAGCTGTACGATTTCCACTTGTACCTCTCCTCCCTCTTAGTTCTTTCCTCCACTGTTTGTCACCACCTCTCTCCCTCTTTCTCTCTTTTCCTCTGTCTGTTTTGTCTTTATTAGTCTCCCTCACTCCTGATAGACACAGTATCTATTTCCTCTCCACTCTACCTCTGCACCATCCCTATTCTCCACCTTCATCTACCTGTGCATGCGCTTCCCTCCAGGCCTGGATCAGACACTGAAACGAGCAAAAGCGTGAAGATTGAAAGGGGGATGAGGGGAAGAAAAGAGTGAGGACAATAGCATATCAGCAGTGCTTGATGATCTGCAGTGTTTTGTTGTCTCTCCTGTCACTGTTGGTTTAATATCACTGTTTGCGTCTCTTCTCTTTTTGTCACTTCCTCTCTGTTCTCTAATGTACACAGTCACATGCAAAGACACAACAGTGCATGCACACACATACAGTATAACAAACACATCTATATGGACATGGACACATGCAGCACAGGCACATACATGCAAACACTAACACACATTCACACACACACACACACACACTGGGGACTCTGCTTCTTCTTCTTCCTCAGGCTGTAGTATCTGAACAGTCGTGTTTAATCAGTGTCTCCGTGGGCAACCAGGGTAGCGGCTGGGGGAGGGGTGGAGGTTGGAGGTGGGGGGTCTCCAGCAATGGGTAGAAGCATTGAGCTGCTGCGCACTCACACACCGTGTAATTGTGTTACATACACTAATTCGCCTGATGTACTATTGTGGCGACTGCACGTCGCCTTTGCCCCTGACCCACATCGTGCACACTGACATTCGAATGACTCCAGAATCAATGACATGGAACTGGTGGTCATTTAAACCAAAAGCTGTTTTTCACAGTGCAGCTCTGTACTGTTGGTTTTTTTATATATATAATGATAATTATACATCTTCTCCAACAACACGGCTCATTGATGTCTAAATAAGACTGACATATCATTTAACTCCTGGTGTGAAAGTGGGTGAAAAATGAAAAAGACAGATGTTGTAAATTACTTCACCTACACTGGTCCAGTGTGGCCTCCAAGGGTCAAGAGACTCCCTGTTACACTTGCAATTCCTCTATATTCAAAACTACAAAAATATCTATGACAAATATTTATATAAAACTATCCAATATTACACTCAGCAAATAGAAATCAATGAACAGATCCAAGAGAGGCCCATTTTTATTCTTAATAGTGCTTCATTCTTGGATGTGTCTTCTTTTATAATCTACTCTGAATGAGTTGACTCCTCATTGTGGATAACTGAATGTCACATTAAAGGATGAGTTCACCTAAATTAGAAAAAGCATCTTCTCTCTTAAATTTAGTAATATCTATCCTTTAAACTGCTACCAAGATCTAAGGTGCCTGCCTCTAAAACTTCAGTGCCTCAAATGAAAATTGACAGAAATTTATTTGTGCCCCTCAAAATATTTAAAATTAACATTTTTAAAACCTCATTCACAACTTTTCTTGCCAGAAAATGTGTCCAGGTTACATGGGATGATCCACAGACTCTGGATTACATGAAACTAATTTCTTTTAAAGTAGTTCAAATGGAAAGGGAGGTCTGTGGATTATCCCGAATAGGCAGGATGTTGTGGAAGAAACATCAGATCAGTTTTTGAGTTTTTCAATTGTCTTTCAAACACATTCAGCACAAAAATCAAAATGAAACTTATCTGTGTGGCAAGAACTCGCAAGGATTAGGTTGAACATATGTTTTTTTGTATCTTACTAACCCTTTAAAAATTGGTGTTCTTTTGGGGTGTTAACCCTCGACTACATTACTAAAACTCTTTAGATGAACAGAAATCATCACAACCCAAACCCTAGTTTCATTTATTGCTGTCAAATGCTGCAAAAGAGAGAGGCAGAACTAATATGGAGATTCATTTAAAATTCTAAAATTAGCAGGCAACTGATAAAGTGCCGGAGCGCATGACTGGCATGAACACGCCAAGAGAGAAACCTCTCTCTCTCTCTCTCTCTCTCTCTCTCTCTCTCTCTCTCTCTCTCTCTCTCTCTGTGCGAGAGGCTTTACCCACTCTGGAGGGGCCAGGAGAATAAAAGCTAGTCCAACTGGCCAGCCAGATAAGCCAGACCAGAAAGAGCATAGAGAGAAGAGGGGTTCATCTGGTTTGCATGAGGGGGGAGACTCAAAGAGCCCTGAATCCAACAGCCAGCACTACACCACCCCTTGTCGCCCCCCTTCTCTACTACCACACAAACAGACCAGGGCTCCAACAAAGATGCACTTGGTCAACAGCATTGTTGGGGTTGGCACTGCCACAGCTGCGTGCGCTTTAGCTTCTTTCAGGCTCGGGCTCCATCTCAGCACCTGCCCAGTCTTATCAGGGTCCCAGTGGCTTCTGCTCTGCCCTCCCTGCCAAGGCTGCACAAGCTCCAGCTGCAGGAGACGGGGCAGCAGCGGAGGACCGACTATCTGCACTCTGAACACTTCACTGGTATTCTCCTGGTGCCCAGAGATCTGATGGCTGCCACACAGAGTATCCCACATGTGTAAAGAGTTCTGGATTAAAAAGATCTGCACAGCCGGGCAGCCACAGCAGGCTTTGTCTAAAGCAGAGTCAGATTTTATCCCAGCAATAACGGAATGATTTGAAGCAAAGCTGCACAGCTCTGCTCTGCCTCCTCTGCCTAGTGCTGAAGCTGAGGCATTTACAGTCGCTCTGTCTTCAGAGCATCAGCCCACATCTGCTGGCTGTCACAGGTGGTCAAGCAGAGACACAATCTGATCCTTTTCCCATGCAACATGTTCTACTCCATCTCGATTCAAGGGTGCACAGCGTCCCTTAACATCTATCACTGCGTCCGAGGCGCGAAAAGTCTGCCCAACTTTACCCCCCTGCACACCGCTGGGCTGCACTACAGGCTGCTGCCCCGCTACAACAGTGAAGGATGGACCACTCACCTTGAAATAAGAGGAGACTCATTCATGAGTAGCGCGGATCCGGGTATTTCGCTGGGTTTGGTTTTTTTTTTTTGTTTTGTTCTGTTTTTTTTTAAGGGTTGGAAACGTCCCCGCGCCTCAATCAATCAATCAATCAATCAATCAATCAATCAATCAATCACTGAAGGCGCACGCGCGTGTGTGCGTGTGTGTGGACGCCGAAATAAATAAACTGCGGGTTAATTTAATCTCCGCGCTGCCTGTTAAGTCATCTGGACAGAGCAGAGAGCATCTCCCCGTCAGCCGCTGAGAAGGAGACGGTATCAAGTGACCCTCCCGCCTCGTTCAGGGATTGATCATCTTCTGTAACAGGCTGCCACATAACCTCTCCCTCTCTCTCTCCCTCTCTCTCTCCCTCTCTCTCTCTCTGGATGCCGGTGCTATACATGAAGTCACCCATCAGTTCACTTGCACCTCACGTACAGTGCTCGCTTTTAGACCCAACCTCCGTCGCGTCATCCTTTGGCACAACTTGAGCGCAATGCAATGCCTCAATTTCTGATATTAACTGCTCCCCTTAAAGTGAGTTCGGGTTGATGCATTAAGGCAGATGAATGCTGATAATATAATTAATTATATAGAGATACAACCCGATGCATGTAACACAGATTGAACAGAAATAGCTCACTCTTCAAAATAGATATAAAATTAGGAGGCAGCCTGCCTGTGTTATCAGCAGCACACAGGATGAAGATAATGTCAGTGTCTCCAACAGGTCTGGTAATGTTTGCCCTCCACGTACATAAATGGGTGTGTTTTTTTTTGTTGTTGTTTGTTTGTTTGTTTTTTGTTTGTTTGGTCTGTTGTGTATTTAGAAACATGTATCCACACATCTTCTGAAGTCAATGTGACATGGTTTGGAAAGAACGTGATATTACAGTTGATTATTAAAGTCTGTAATAAAACCGTTCACACATCTGACAATAAATTTACGTGTTTATTTTTTTTCCATTCAAAAGTCCAGATAAATGCTCACAGCAACATGCAGAAGTTTCCTTTGAAATACTGCCATCTATAGGTTGAGTGATGTAACCACATGTCTTTGCAAAGCAAAAGCTGTGAGATTGAGCCTTTGTAAAGCAGCTAGAGCCTCATTATGTGAGTCATGTTTGTCTCCTACCTCAGGTAAACGCTCAGAACATGTGACAAAGACGGTTGTAGCTGTATGATTCATGGGGAGCCACGTCTCACACGGCCAACAGTGTTTCTGCATGACCCTGCACACAACCACAGAACTGCTGACATTGTTGAAAAGCTCAGTCGGCACTTCTGACAGTTTTCTTCATGTTGGTGGGGAGGGGGGGGGCACACGGGGTCCATCGGCCAGCTGTCTGCCCCTCATTATGTGCCGTTTGGTGGGTTGGAGATGAGTGCGAGATGTCAGACGGGGCTACCTGTTAGGGCCGAGCAGCTCTGGGTGGCCGGTGGACTCCCTCAGGGCTGACCAGATGGCAGCTGCTTCTCACTGGCACAACGTCAGGTGCTGTGGTCATGAACTCCTGTTACACACACACACTTATGCATCACCACAGGGAAAAAAAGGGGGAAAAACACACACACACACAAGCCTGCAGACATACAAACAAATACAAATATGTAAACACACGCTTCAGGGACTGTACATGCACATTAACAGTGCTGGAAATAGGTATGCAGATGTACAAAGGGCTGGAGGGAAAGTGAGGATTCAGGTGAGAGGAAAAGTAGAAAATAGAAAAGCTCAGAGTGATGACAACTGTTTCCTGACATTTTTGTTGAATAGGCTTTTAGAGAAGTGTGAGGATGTGAGTTTTTCTTCTATTTTATTAGAAAGTTCCTTCATGTGCTCAATTTCAATTTTTAGTCTGTTTGCTGTCAGTTTGGAGAAATTAAAGTTCCTCTTCAAGCTCCAGGACACACAGACATACGATAGATTTTATATGCACAGGCTAAAATTAAATACATTAATATACACAAATATTAAATACAAGCAAATAAACACTTAGAGCCAATAAACACTTAATTTGCTCTGCTCTCGCAGAGAGCAAAGTACGCACCTACATCATTTGTACCTTAATGTCACACTAAGGAAGCAGAGGACACCTGAGTGGTTAATGCATAGTCTTTGCACACCACTGGGTATGAGTGAAACAGGGGAAGTACAAACTGAAGAAAGTCCAGCACCTGAGGGGAAGCAGAGCTCTATGTCTTCATCAGCGCCTGTAATTAGTTACGTAGGTAACCACAGTGGTCACTGAAACGGCCCTAGTGCGTCTGGTGTGCGTGATATTTTGCTTTGGCATTGTTCTGATATGTTCATTATGATTATTATGCTGTTGCTTCAGGCTTCTCTCACAGACAGGGCCCAAGTGGAGCAGCCGGCTAGATGCAATCTACTTCATGAAAATTACCATAACAACACAAAGCTGTGGAAGGAGGCAAAGGGAGGAGGCGCATGCAAATGGCACGGCATTGAAAGAAGACCGCAGGCCCAATCAAGCTGTCATAACATACAGAATAATAACAACTGAAAGCCATTAAAACCTTTCACTCTGAACCGTTACACCTCACTGTGCAAAGAATAGGGCTGGGACGCTCTCGTATCTCTCATTTTCCCTGAACAGCCACATATACGCATCAGGCTTTATCCGGCTCACATCCATCATCTCCAGATTACAATGAGACGTTCATCAAAAGGAGTCTTGTGCTGCAGAACAATTATCTAACCCCATGTCAGTTGTTCCATCTTAGACCTCTCATAAAAATTCCTCTTTCCTGTTGCGTTGCCCATATAAATGTTTTCAGGCATGTTTTCCATCCCAAAGGAAAGCAAAACCAGGTTCATTCAGGTTAAACTGGTGGCTTGCACAGGAGTTAATAATGTGCTTGTGTGACTGTTTCAGATCCTCAGGGCAGCTGCGAAAATCTGGACAAGCCGGTGAAAATGTGACACTTTCGCCAATGGTGGTGTCTTTGATTGGACTGTTAACTTTGCCCAACATTCATGCACACTGAAAATATTCTGTGTTTTTTGTTATTCTGAGACAATCACATTAAAAGACAATGAAGGAAGACAATTCATTCTGCTCAAAGGTGTTGTGCCATAGAGCTCAATTGTTGTCCAAAAACCTTTAATGAACACATTGAGCCACAATATTGCATTGCGTGATACGTTCTTTTATTACCATAAACACAGATACCCTAGTTTATTTTGACTCAGTCCCACATACTGTTGTCACAAATACTCAATAGAGTGCCCAGTGTGTATTAATCCACAGCTGGAAATAGTCCTCCGTTACTATAAATAACTATAGAGCCCGGCTGGTCTAGAAAATTATTTGGTCTTTTTTAAAAATGAAACTATGTATTTGTGTCCAGTTTTTTAAAGATTTCCATCTTCAGTAGTAGCAAATATGCTTGAGGCAGAATACATAATTCCCTCTAACTCCTATATGCTGGTCCTTTAAATGCAGACATTTAGCTTGAATGTAAACAAGAAGACCAATATCTTCTGTAATCATTAGGTTGTATACCAGTTAACATTTAGTTTATACTGTTACTAGCTCCATACTGTATGTTTTCAAAGCATTATAAGAGGCAGACTGATGCTATAGTTGTAACCTGAAATGCTGATGTATCAGCTACAAAACCTGCTGTGTTCTGTGATGCAACAAGGGAAGCACAGACAAGCAGCAAATGAGAGCAGCAGTCGAAATCCAGTGCTCACCACCAACCTGAGAGAGACTGCGATAGCTGCTAAAGGCCCCCAAGGTACAGTCTCAAACCCTCACACCTCTATACAGCACTTCTATGACTTCTTTTGGTTTCAACAAAAGCAATGTACTGAGATCTTCACAAGGCTGTTATTTACAGCTTTACACTGTAAAAATCTGAGGCCTGAGCAACAAACTGTAGTTACAGTTAAACTCCTACTGCAAACAGTGATGGCCCCCTCATAACTAAGCAACTGCACACGTGAGGCTTTTCAAGTTTGGATTTTTCCACATTTTGAAAACACTATTCAAGGGGCTCCAAGAGTAATATTTGGCCTTTTAATCTCTCTTTTTTTTTTTCCTTTTTTTTTTTTGGCCTTCACAAAACCAAGCAAATGAGCAAATGTGTAAGGAATTGATTACACAATGAGTTTAAATGCACTAATTTTGGCAAACTAGCAGGAACCAATTAATTAAATCTTACTCTTTATTTAGTTTGTTCTAAGCGCAAAAAAACACTACATTAGCTGCTTGGGTTACAGTTTATTTAAAAAGTGTTTACAACTTTTACATCACATAGTTTTCCCCCTCTGAATAGATGCTATCAGAGCATGTGACAATAGGATCTGTACGTCTTTACTGGATTTGGGGAAATTTACACTCCAGCAAACCCATCCAACATTACCCAAGGTAACGCTAGGTTTGACAGACACGTAGTCCTCCTCCTGAGAACCTTTTCTTGTGTAATGCTAAAAGTGAAAACATACTTTTTGAAAATAAGTACAAGTTGTCAAACTAAGCAGCCAGGCAGGGTTATGTTAGAATGAAATTACCGTCTGATCGTATCATGCTTATAGTAACAACCCCTCAACCATCAATACGCAAACAATGTTGTTTCTCTAATTTATTCGGTGTAAGATGGACTTTTTACCTGGGACATGCTGCTTTAGTGTAATACCACATATGTATCTATCAAGTGTAGATTTAAACCCTCTTTTACAAGATTCTCATTGTAAAAAGTTGACACTGTCTAAGGCTGTACTATTAAAGCTGGTACAACCAGCCAGTTATTATTTCAAAAATCACAGACTAGAAATGAGGAGCCTCATTCTCTCTGTTTCCTTCTAAATTCAAGGAGCCATTGTTTGAAAAATGTGTAATAATTTCAACCAGTAAATCCCTGTTATCACTATAAACTATGCAGTGTGAGGATGGAAAGCCTCAGGGGTAAAGGAGCAAAGTCAAATTATATTAAAATCTCTATGACCAGTTTTCACATTTCAAGAAAGGCACAAGATGCTTTAAAACACACAGAGCCAGTACATGGAAAACAGCTGATTAGCTGAGCAGCCATGTGGCGGGGGTCACTGGGTCAGATGATCACGTTGCGGTTTAGGAGGATGACAACATTTCACAGGAGCAGGCGCAACCTGAGCTTCCAGCATGGTTCTCTCATGATGTTCCCATGTTTGCAGGTTATGAATCTCTTAATCAGAGGTTGGATGAAAACCAAATTAAATTGTTTGGTGTATATATAGAGTTAAAAACTTACAACAAGAATAATATAAATAAGAAAGTGACAATAGTAATAATATACCAGAGATACTGTTATACTGCTGTTACAGCTCTCTCTCTCTCTCTCTGTCTATATATATATATATATATATAGAGAGAGAGAGAGAGATATATATATATATATATATATATATGTTACAGCTCTCTCTCTCTCTCGCTCTGTGTATATATATATATACAATATATATATATATATAAGCAAACAGATCTCAGGTATTATGCACTCTTAGCTTTCTGCTCTGTTCATATTTAGCCCACTCTATTCATAAATTAAATTAAACCTGTGAATTAAAAATGAATGACAGAGACTTCATTCTCAAGTTCTTGACAGACTAGAAATATGACAGGGCAAAAGATTTCTGCCTTTCTGAGTTTTATAAACAATCCACCTCCTTCGCTGATTGAATTAAGAGTAAATTGACCATTTTCTCAGTTACAACACTGAGTAAATGAAGTTCTCTGATCTGTTTATGTGCGCACAGTGTTTATCATCAGTTTATTACCCTCATTGATTCTGGAGGTATTTTGCAGGATGCTGCAACCCATAGCAGGAAGGAGGGGGAGGCAGGCAGTGTGTGAATGTGATAGGAAAACACTCAGTTCACCCATCACTCATGCATTTTCATCAGCTGACATTTGCTGACATTTTCTGGCTTCCCATTTATTCCAGCGCTCATAATGCAATGAGTCAATCCTGTAAATACTGAGAAAATGAAGCAGAGGTGGACCAAAATGGTTTTTGTAATGATGTTGTATTAAATTAATCAAAACTTGAAGTCATTAATGTAGAATTAAATGCCACATTTAGAGTTGTTATGAGGTAGTGATCATTCACCCTTTATATATCATTTCATTCAGCCACAACTGACAAGAACTGAAGGCACTATGTTTTCGGGTCCATCCATCTATCCATCCATCCATCCATCCATCCATCCATCCATCCATCCATCCATCCATCCATCCATCCATCCATTCATCCATCTATCCATCCATCAATCCATCTGTCCATCCGTCTGTCCAAATCCTTGCCAAATTCTTCAGATTTAGCAGAAACATTCACCACATCATTGGACTCAAGGATAAACTGATTTTGGTGGTCAAGGGTCAAAGGTCACAAAGGTCAAGGACGCTGTGACCTAACGAAATGTACACTCATACACTTGCTAATTATGACACAATTTAACACAAATTTCAAAAGATCAATGTTGACTGACAGAAATACACAGCGATTAGTTAGTGTGACCTACCACCTGTGAGTTTGTCTGAAAACTGTCTCCACTTCACCTCGTGATGTTTCCAGATGACTCATATTGCCCTGTACAAGGGGCTGGTCGCACAACACTGTCTGGTATTATTGTACAATATCATAAATAAAATGTAATTAAAATGCTGTTAGGACTTACATACATAACTAATGAGTGGTTTTGATACTATGCTACAAATGCTACTTTTCCAAGAGAAAATGATTTGATGATGAGAAAAAATTGATGACAAACATTTTTCAAGCAAGTCTCTCAAGCGTTATCCTCCTCAAGCCAAATGTATAGCAAGAAGGTGCCACTACCTTTAATCTAAACTCTGATATAGTAGCATCTTGCCTCCCACAGGGTCTATGCTCAGTCTTGAGCAGACAGTTTTCTTGGGTAACCTGTAACTTTGAAGATAAACTCGGCAAAACATCTAATTTCAGCCAAAGCTAATGTATTTTTTGAGGTACTTTGTCATATGGATGATTCCAGTTTGCCCAAAACACCAGATGGCACCTTGTGTTTGCAAGGTTTCAGGGAACTTTCTATCCATCTTATTTACTGACATGTCTTTGCCTCTCATTTAAATGAGTTCGCTTCGCTCCTCTTTTCCACACTTTTGAGTTTATGGCTCCATTGCTCAATTGTGAATTACCTGCATGCTTGGCTTGAGCGTGAACTTATCCTGCTGGGACGTCTACCTGTTCCTGTAGGTCATTCCCTCTGCGAACAGGTGGACACAACTTGATCATCTCACTCAGCATTTCCCTGTTTCCTGTGGAGCAGGATGCACTCTTTAAGCCAAATTGCTCTGGTATCCTGCCCACTGCCCATACACAAGCCCTGTGTATGCATGAGTTCTTCAGAAAAATGTCAAGCCATTTTTCTTTTTTTACCTGAAATGAATGATTAGATTTTATTCTTAAATCATACTTAATAGTGAAATTAACAGATCTCATATTTTCAAGCAAGCAAGTCAAGGAATATTAAGAATGTGTTAAAAGTCAACACTCAGTGCAGTGTGCATTATATTTTAAGAGCACTTCCATATTTAGACCAAGATCAGACCCTTTTTTCTTAAATGGGGCTTTGAAAATCTTGAATATGTTTGACCTTCTTTACTGGAATTCATTTGCATCTGGCTTATTGGATGAAAGTAGTTTTGTGTGCCACGTAATTGGCGTTTTCTTGTCAGAGGAGGATGCTGCATGTGTAAATATTCAGCAGGAGCAGGCTGAAACCTTCCTTGTGGCTGCAAATTAATGTGGTGCAATATAAAATGGGGTGTAAGATGGAGTCTGTCGGTGTGGTCAGAAAGGGGCAGAGGTGCATTGTCGCCGAGCTGAAAGAGAAAATGAAGGAGTGAAGAAAATGTCTATCACTGCCATTTAACCACTGCCTCAGCAGGATTTCTGAATTGCGCTTCTGCAAATGTTCTGCGAGTTGCCCACTGAAACTTCAGCACAAATGTCAGATTTTTTAGGTTTAATTTGTGCTACAAGAAATGTACCTCTGACATTAAGTGATGATAATTCTTAAATTGGCCCCTGAAAATGGCTGCTGAGGAGCCCAGCACGGGCATACATCGGACACTGGCTCAGTACAATGTGTGGTGCTGATTAGATCTCTGCAGGGTTTCTCTCACTTTCAGCCTTATTATTGGATTCTTTCACAATACACAGGGACGATGGAGCCTGTGCTCAGAATAGGGTTTAATGTGTGGTGCCTCTACCTTGGCACAGGAAATCATTGCACAGTGGTTGAGCAAATAAAAGGAAGCGAGGCAGAGCAGGAGAGTGTGCTTCAGCATCCATCCCTGGTTTTTGGAAAGGATTTTTTTCTTCTGATCATTAGAATTATTAGATAAACTACAGCAGAGCAAATGTTTCAGGAGGTGTTCTGAATTCGAAATGGCCGTTGCCTTTGCTTTCTTTTCAAACTGTGAATTTGAAATCGGCATCCGCGGTCATATTTATCGGAGCACAAACATTTTCTGAATACCTGTTGTTCCAGGCAATGGTGGTATTGGGCTTTTCATTAGAGATAAACTGTAACTCTACAGGTACATAAACATGAAATACTGTAAGTGTCCACAGCCATGCGAGCCCCTTGTGAGGCTATACCTTAGCACTTAATGCTAGTGTCAACAAGCTAACATGCTCACACGGACACCATTAACACAATAGTCACTGTATTCATCATACTTAGTTTAGACATCTAGCATGCCAACATTTGTTAATAAATGACAATAAGTACAGCAGAGGATATAGAGTGAGCTTCAAATTCAATTTTGACCTGATCATGGCACAAGAAGAAAGAAGAGTTGAGGTTTTTCCAAATTACTGTGGCTCAGGAAGTAAAATCTGTTGTCCACTAATCTGGAGGAAGGTGGTTCAGTTCCCAGCTTCTTCAGTCTGCATATCGAAGTGTCTTTGGTGAAGATACTGAGCCCTGAATTGCCCCTGATCTATTCAATGTGTGAGTGTTTATGTGTGTGATAGAAAAGCTCAGTGCGCATAGAAGATGTGCTGTATGAATCAGTGTGTGAATGGAGCTTGTAGTTTAAAGAGCTTTGAGTGGTTGATAAGACTAGAGAAGTGTTATATAAGTGCAGTCCACTGACTATTAACCATTTATCCTGAGGGGCAGTGAGACATTTCAATCTGAACTAAACTAGTGGACAGACTCTACAGATGCACCAGTAGCATGGAAAGAGATCTTGAGTCATTAAGTCCTGAGTTGGGCAGGACTACATGTTAGTAAAATACTAAAGTCATGCAGAATTGTCTTTTCCATGAGGTTCATACATGACACCAACCAACACTGAAACACAACCTTGTATTTAAACAGGTACTGTGTTTTGGGGTCCTTGTTTTCTTGAGCATTTCCATTTTATGCTACTTTACACTCCACTCCACAACCTGTCTCAGAAAAGTAATGGACATTTTACCCCACTACATTTATTTCACAGCTTCGGTTAATTGTCGTATACGGTTACTTTGCAGATTAAGACTTTACAGTCAAAACATATGGTCATCTGATATGATCAAATGCATTGTTATAGATTAAACCACCCAACACAAGATTTAATTGCACAATTCAATTTATTTAAAAGCTTCCCCTCGACCAGCTACAACATTAAAATGCTCCGTGCTGTTGATGCATCTGTGATAATAATTCAATAATATAATGTATAATAATGGAGCAGTGCAAACAGCCTGTCTGCATAATACCTATATATTTGAGTAAAATTTAGATACAGGACCTGTAAGTGTTTGTTCTTAAAGGCTGTATAACTACTTTTACTGAAATACTTCTCCCACCACAGTACATATTCAGTCATAACTGTTTTTATGCACAAGTATGAGATAAAATGAAGCTTAATGAACGTTATCTCCCCAGTCGCTTAATCATAATAACACCGAAAGGCTCAGATGTTAGAGAGGCATCAAGTTAGATAAATGGTATTTTAATTAGTGTGGAAAATTCCTGACAAGATATGAGCAAATGTGCCTTAAATAACCTGTTCTCCTGATCATGAATCTCCTTGTGTCCTCTGCAGGTATAGCAGAAATTGAAGAAAACAACAGCGGTGGGGGAAAAAAATGGGTGCTGATGAATCTTAAAATCTCAAATGAAAGTAATAATACCAATAATGAAAGTAATGAAAATGCATAAAAAACATTCAGGTTGCAGGTAGCCTTTCATCTGCCTGCTGTTGTATATGCTTTTAACATTACAGCTCTTTAATCTGCTTATTGGCTCCGTGCCATGAATGCACTTCACAGATAAAACCCCTCTGATGGACACTTTGTCTGTCAGCCTTTTATTAATCAAAACACCCTAGCATAATTATTTTTATTTAAACGAATGCACTGTCTGTCACTGTCAGCCCAATAGATAGGGAAAGCAAACACATGAGTTTCTGTATGTCACTTCCAGTGCCACAGACTCAGTCATCTTCCTCCACGTTGCATTTTCAAATTGCCAGTTGAAAGCAATCAGGAAAGTTTTGATGAGTATATATCTGCCTCTGCAAAGTTCTGATGTGACACATTTACCATCAAGAAAACACACAGCTGAGGCCAAATCTATATTTCCTTTAATAAATAAATAATTTCCGCACTGACAGTCCTCCCTGGCCCTCGTATTTCACACATCATCCCTGCACTTCCTTATCTGGTTTGACGTATGAATTAGGTGATGCAATGTGTTCATTTTCAGAGGTGAGGCCAGTTTGTGTTTGCTGTCACACAGAGTCACTACTGGAGAGATGATGACCCGTGCACCATGCTCCACTGGAAAGCTCTAACAAGTGTAGCGTGGCACCCGCCCCGGAGAAGATCTGCAATATCAACCATCTGATCAGCAGGTCAGCTGGGATTTGTATCGTCGGCCTTTTCTGATGAAGAATCATTTCCTCTCATCTGTCTCTGAAAACACAGTGTGTCCAAAGGCTGGATTGTAGAGGACATCAAATACAGAGACGTGAAGGGAGGGAAAAACACAGACACAGTGCTGTCATGAATATATGAAAAAACCTCTTCAGGGAGAAACATGTTGAGGCAACGAAAAATGGAATTTATGTAGGATGTCTTCAAAGATTTCTTTCTTCGGATTGATGCAAGCCTACAGACATTATTTCAAGTAAAATGACAATTTAACATCATAACACTGTTCCCTCTTTGCCTGCTGCATTTCCCTCCCCGTCTCACTTTTTGCAAAATTTATTTTATTTAGGACATGCAGAGTGATTTAAATATTTCCTGTGACACTGGCTTCCTGTGAACATGTATTTAGTGTTTGGCTGCGGCTCAAGCTGGTTTTGTCATAGCCCTGCTCAGTGGGACGTACTATGAGATGAGCGCAACCCCTCCCCCACACTGGTTCAAAATAATTGTTGTACGGGATTATACTAACCTCTGTTTAAAGCAATGGCTTTTGAAAGATTGTCTTATTGTCCCTATGGAGACACTCGTGTGTCTGTCTCTGGAGCTGGAGGTGCTGCTTATTCCTCTGTGACACAGAGCTCCATTGTTTTACAGAAACTGTTCGCAGCCCATTCAGCCACTCTGTTGCACTGGGTGTCTTAATTTTAATGAACTAACTGCAGTGTTAAATGTGTATTAATCCGCAGCTGAAGATCCCAAAATTGGACCATTTACTCTAGTTTGAGTGAAGTTTGCTTGAAAACTACTTCAGGCATCTAGCTGCTTAAGGAAATGCAAACTGTTTTTCAGATACTTTTATAGCCAAACCAATGGTTTTGGGGCTGAGTGTTTTAAATACAACAGGGTAGTTGGAAAATATTAAGTCAGATATGTTTATGGACATGGAGCACCATTTAAACATGTGCTGCAATTCTACAATTAACATAGGATTACATGTCTTAATCACAGGATTTCAAGCTTCGACTGCCTGTATCTTGAGCGAATCCACATTCATATTCTCCCAACTAAACGACGATCAACTTCTGATGCTGCTTTTCTCCCACAATAGCTTCCACGAGTCTACTAATCCTGGGTTTTCTCTGCTAAGACATATTATCAAAGGTTAAGCTACCTCGCAGACATAGAGGAAGCCCATAGAATTCAAATTTGAGTTCAAGTTGTGTGAGGGAGCTAATGAGAACTGAGGGATTATCAGAGTTATTGGCCATGATCAGGTCAATTGGAAGGTAGTCAAGCATCAGGAGGCCATGATGTCTGCCGGAAGAAGGATGACTGGAAGTGGGGGAAACTGCAACAGAAGCCCCAGACTGTCTCAGTGACGAGCAGATGCTCTGGGTCATGCACAGTGGTAATTCCCAGAAAGGTCACACAAAATGACACCTACCGGCATTAAGCCTGGCCCTGCTCTCTCTCCTCTCTCTCTTCAGAGCTATAATCTGTCTGATTCGTTTTCCTCGCACTGCTTGTGCCATCTCTCACACTGCTTTCAGCCCCACTAAAGCCACCCCTGACAACAAGAGGGCAAAAAGGGCAATCTCTGTCACATTCCTCAGCTGTCATGTTTCTCCAGCTGCATCATACCTGGCTTAAAGGCACAATCTGGTGGCATGTGTAACACCGGGGAAATCAATGAAAATTGATTTGCTGGTGAATGTGTATAACATTCTATTATTTTTTTTATTACCTAAGAAGGAACAGTATATCAAGGATTTATTATAGTGTTAGTATTACAATGCTAAAGCAATTTGGTCAACTCCAGCAGTAAATTGGCTTGTCACATAAGATAGCATTACCGAGATGAACGGAAAATGCCAGGGAGCACATTAAATTAAGAATGATGGGAAATATATTAACATTTAAATGAGACAGTCACGGTCCAGTGGGATTACAAGTTTTCAGTGTTTATGGTGTGGAATGATGTATCGTGAGGAAATCAGAAATGCACTTTAGTGTGTTATTACATGCCTGTGTGTTTTTTTCACAACAGCAGTTTACTAATAAATAGCAACCTTATGAAACTGATGTGATAACTAATCATCGTGATCGGCCCATTAACAACAGGTATTGTGCAATATATAAATATGTGGAAAAAGCAGAGCAGCAGCAGAGAGACTCCATAAGTTTGCATTTCTGTTTACTTCATAAATTGCTTCTCATATTAGAAATTATTTAATCGCGTGAGTATTTCCCTGAGATCACAGTCCCTGATGCCCCCCTGTTACAGCTCCAGCAGGCTATAAGCAATCACAGCAAAACACGTCCAGAGGGGATGGAGAAGGAAAATGAAAGCAGCAAGTACAGGCAATGACCTTTGCAGACTCCAAGCATGATAAATGTCAAAGGTTTTCTGTTTTTAATTTGTCAGAGTTTCCAGAGAAGCCTGACCTATGCCTACTTTCAGCCACAGCGTTCCCATCACAGCAGTCGCTGAAGCGGCACCTCAAAACCTATTACTACCCGCCTTTGCTGAGGCTGGCGCTGTCAAAGCTGCAAATTAGCCCATTTGCAACCTTTCATAATGCACTGTAGCAAGGAACAGCATGTTTTTCTCAGGGAGGGCCAACTCTGAGCGATGTAATGTATTGCAAATGTGACATATTGCAGACAGACCAGAGAATATACATTCAAATTTGGCAGGTGTCACTTTTGTGCTGTTCTACAATCCATTATGCTTTCATATGCAGAATTTGGCCATTTTTGTGTTTGAATGTGTGGGATGTTGATACAGAAAAACAGCAGCATTATAAAGAAAGATCTTGGTTTGGTGCTTTTGAAAGTACACACATCTTTGAATTCCTTCTCACTATGTCATCAGTATTGATTTAATGGGGATATCTCACAATTTCCCTGAAGTACAATACGACATTGTCTGTATCAACTAAAAATGTTTACCTATGTGCCTTACCTTGATCTTACTTGATCTTGCTACGGAGATAGCTAAATTACTTCAACTCTGCTGGTTATTTTGCCATTGCCTGCTTTCTTTTCAAACTGTGAAATATTATTTTAAGAAAAAAAAAAAGAAATTTGCAGCAGCAAAACAAATCCAGAGGTCAGAAATAAGGACTGGCACTGGCAGATCACCACACGGGGATACAAATTTTGTCTCCTCACCAAGAATCCATGAGACTCATATGTTCAAATCAATAGCTGTCATTCCTGTGCTGCAGCAGCAGGAATACATTTTGTGTGAAAAGCCGAGCCATGGCAACCTGATGAAAATATCTTTTTCCTTGACTAGTGCAGGTGCATTAAAGTAGCTATTGACGCCAGAAATTAGTTTTCTAGCAACTCTGATTCCAAGTGTTGGAGCAATTTATTATTATTATTATTATTATTATTATTATTATTATTAATATCAATGTGTCTTTGGTCACTTGGGGAGTTTGCAGAAACGCTACAAACACACACACATACTGTCACTATCGTGTTAACGTGTTGAACTTGTCAGCCAACAGCTGCTTATTTACACGTCCAGCAGACATGGCACAACATCAACACTTATCTGCAGACATGTTTCCGAGCACTTGTTATAACTGCAATATATTTAGTCTCTTTTTAGCTCTCTCTTTTTTTTTTTTTGTCCCTGGTGGGACCAAGTATCTGCCAACTGCTCCACAATGTGCATCAGCTCATTGCTAACGTTGTCATTTGTTTCTGGACCGGCAGTGAGCTGAAAAACTGTTGAGTCAGCTGATAGTCCTGTGTGGGTTTGCCTCTACAAGCCTCTATTGTTAATGTAAAAATATCGATTAGGCAGACTTAAATGCAACTATGAAGAAAATAGTCCTGGGCTGTATGTACACATGCAGGTAGCCTACAATATGAAAACATATGTAAACATTTACAGCACAACACAGCAATTGTATCTGTGAGGCTAAATGCTAACATAAGCATGCTAGCCAACATACTAATGTCAGTATAATGACAAGTAGATTAACCATCTTATCTTAGAGTGATAGCATGCTAACACTTGCTAATTTGTATTAAACACTAATGAATACATCTAATGGGATATGGTTGTTACCTTGGGTATTTGGTTATGAACTGACACTAAATTTCCTGGTGATTAATCCATTTACTCACTGAGTAAAGTGGTGGACTGACTGACGAACCAACATCACTATCCCCAGAATCACACTGCTAACATGGCTAAAAACACATAAAATGTAAGACATCGACTTTTCTTTTTATTTTAAACCAAGAGCAGACATCTGAGTGCCACAAGTTTGATTACTAATTTGTGAAGTAAGGGCAGGAGCAGAGGATTCGTCCCCCACAAAGCGTTCTTTGTTCCTGTCTTGGAGTGCTTGATCAATGAACTGCTAGTAATCATTAAAAAACCCTCTGGTCGATTCCACATTAGACTCCATCTTCCTTATTAATGGACTTTTCTTTTTCTGCCTGCACCTAATCTGTTTTTCAAAAAAATGAGGTCCTATTTTCAGATGAAAGTGTCATTTGAATGCTTGTCCCTCTTGATAGTCTGACTGTTGCTCAGAGGTCTGTTTTAGTTGTCTGATGGAGTTTCAGCCAGCCACCAGACTAATTTTTCAGAGCATCTCCAGGGAAAGGCAACGGCTCTCAATGTCACATTACAAGTCTGATGATATCTCATAAACACCTGGGCTGAAACTCAAACCTGAAGATTTAAATGCAAGAAGTTTGACCCCTCACACTGCCGGACAGATTTATGCTTAGAGGTCGCCTTTTCTGTCAAAGATAGAAAGAGAGAAACCACAGAAAAACTTCTCCTGTCTGGAAAGCAGCAGAGCTCGTCAGCATGCATGAGGCTGCGGTACGCTGACCTTCATCCCATAACCTGAACCTTTCTCCCCTCCTGAGGCCTGATGTGCTGCTGGCTTGGACGTTTTCCAAGGTCAGGTGGAGGGCCTCGATCCTGTAGGGAGGTGATGAGGTGATGTGTCCAATGCCCTCTACTGTTAATGAGTGTATCTTGAGGGACCACAGGGGGTTGGAGTATGGCAGAGAGTTTGAGGTAAAAGCATCTCACACCATCCACCTAAGATGTTTGTGTGTGTGTAGGTGTGTGCGCTTGTTTAAAGCTGAAGAGATTGAGTCTGGAAAGGATGCACAATAGAGGAGGGGTCTTATTTTCATCTTCCTTCGCTTGCACAGCTGCGAAGATCCACAACAGGTTAAATGAAAATTAGAGCCAAGGATCACTGCTGAGTAATTATCTATGAGGGCAAACCTGCAAGCAATTATTTTTCAGTTTATTGATTTACATGAAGTGAGATGGATAACTCTTCTTTGTATGATCACATCTTCTGTTTTGTCACCCGTTCAGCTTCTAGATATCAACACTGTTATAACTAGTCAATAGAGTGAAAGTAAATGGATGAACTATAATTAAATGTGTGAACAGAATAAGAAAGAAGAGCTGACCATAAAAACCTCGATGCTGGTGTGGTCTCACACTATTAAAGGAATAGATCCAGTTTGTCTTTAGATAAGGTGGAGATACTGAATCTTGGTAGCTAAGGTCTATGCATCTCTGAGGAATTAAAAAAAAAAACAATTTATCGCGAGGATTTTGACTTTGATTGAGTCTCATGTATTTCAACAGACAGAAATGTTTGATGATAAGATGGTCTTCTCAAGGGGTAAAAGGAAGAACCACAAGAAAAGGATTTCAGCATCAGTTTGTCACTCGACCAGTTTTGTCCAGATTAAAGCAATTTAGCAAATATTGAATGGATTGCCGTGAAGTTAAGTACAAAAATCAATTTTTCTGTAATGAATATTAAGTTTCCTGTTTCTAATTAGAGTATAATGTGGTATGATAGTGTCCAAATCTTCAATCTTCAAAACTTATTTTGGATCTAATGTGTACTTAAGGCAGTTTCATAATTATGAAATTATTATAATTTTCTAATTTAATTAGCATAATTAAGGTGTAGCCTATAACGTCTAAATAGAGTCTAACTACGTTTATTTACTGTCTAATAAAGTATATATTATTTATAGTTTTGTGTAATTTAATATGAAGTATGTATTGTTACATCTTATTGTTGTTTGTTTGTTGTTTAATTTAATGATTCGATCAGGTTAAAATTATTGTGGCCACCTAAATTTAGATGGTTTTCACTTGCCTTGGTGCAGGAGACAGTCACCATCAAATCTACAAGTCTTGCTAACCTGTAGTGACACACAGTCTTCTGTTTATCTAATACCACTGTACACCAGTATGAAGACACCCTTGATGACCAGCACCTGCCTGTGAATTCAAACATAATCATTAGAATAGTTTTCCAATGCTGCGATGGACAAGACTGTGCTGGGGGACAAAGTGCTATAAAAGCTAATCTGGCACTGCTGCTGTGCCATTGATCGTCTGGCTTACTGTGGCGCTCCTCCAGACATATAAGTCAATACATTATTCAGTGCACTGAGACTTCCATAAAACCTGTGACACTAGAGAAAAGGAGTGGCCTCCGCTGTCTACTTACCTAAAAATATCTTTATCATCATGAATGGAAAGCTGCTTTTGAACTTCTGTTGTCCTCTTGCGTTTTTTTTTTTGTTTTGTTTTTTTTAATGGTTTTAGTTTTAGTGAGGTGCCAAGAGTCCAGCAAGATTTTCATATGTCAAACATCACTGCATTGTTAGAAAATGTTCTGTATGTGTGTTGCATAATTTTAACGCCTGTGAAAATGCAGCAACAACAAAATTAAATGGTGGCAACGACACATATAATGACAGAGATATGTGAGAATCATGAATTGACACATTCATCACTGTTCAGTTTTGTAGAGAAAATGCTCTTATGTTCTCCAGTCTTATGAAAACACGCTTCTAATGTGGTCACTCTACTTCTATTTTAATGTGTTTCTCAAGTGTTACTGAAGTGTGTCTGTGACAAGGCTGAAAGAAATGCTTGATTGGAAGTGTTTTTGCATTTGTTTGAAGGAGACCAATTAGGAGCAGCAGAAAGTCCAGTCGTGGCCAGAATTAGCCTGAAACTGTCTGTCAAATATTGTTTTTGACAGCATGACGTAAGAATTCTCACAAAAGCTTAAATAAATTGATATACTACAAATTAAGGAGAAGAAAAGTTCTGTTAGTAGGACCACTTTAAACCAGTCAAACTAAAATGTCACAAATGCGGGACTTTGATTTATTGTATAAATATGGAGCTATTTCACTGCTGCTGGCCTTCCTTATATGCCATTTTGAAAATGCAAGCACAAACATTTCTTTACAAAATCATCCCCAAACTCAACCCTAGGCATGGCTGGATTACCAAAAGGGAGAAGTGAACAATTGCCCGAGGCCTCCAGACCTCTAAATGCCCCCAAATTCCATATTCACTGCATGTCATTATTATTTTTATTTTTTTTTGTTTTGTTTTGTTTTGTTTTATTTTCATGCAGATTTCCTTGAAAATGTGTCCAAGAGAAGTATAATATCAACTGGGCTCTCTTTTGCCACGTAGCCTTGTATATAGGGGAGTCTAATTTTAAATTAGAGTGACCTAAATGAAGTTGTGTTAGATCACAGTACCACAAACTGGCCAACATATAGAAAACCAGGAGTCCATTTTGCCTGGGAATGGAGCTTAGCACTAATAATTTAACATAATTAATAATAACACATTATTATTGGTTAGTAGAAATATAATGTGTTGCTATGCCTGCGTTGAGTTATCATTTCACTTAGGTCTGCTGTTGTAATTACTTCACAGTTGGTTGGACATTGAAAAGTCTAATATATGGAGGTGCTGGATTCTGTACAGCATTAATCACTTGGACCTTCATTAGGTGAAACTTGTATAGACAACAAGTTCTGTTTATCTCCGTGTAGCTACACACATAGCCAGGGAGGGAACACCAGTAAGAGGGTGATTAGGAGGTTCCCCTCTCAGCACTGCACCGGCATCATTCAAATTGCCCCTTTATTGTAATACCTCGAAGAATCAACAGGTGGTACTCTCACCTCCCCCATTTCCAAATACTTAAAGGTACACTGCCTAATTTTACTATATCACCTCAGTCACCCAAATCCCTAAAGTGTAGCAGGAGTTCACGGTTAGTTTTGAAAGTCAACATTCAAAAGTCTGGTTTGACAATGTGGGATTTAAGGGCGCAATGGGGCAGATATAAGAAAGCCTGTGTGTGTGTGTGTGTGTGTGTGTGTGTGTGTGTGTGTGTGTGTGTNTGTGTGTGTGTGTGTGTGTGTGTGTGTGTGTGTGTGTGTGTGTGTGTGTGTGTGTGTTTAAAACAAAATCATCTCAGCCTCCAAAGCACTGAGCTGCACTCTGCTAATGCAAAGTCTGAAATAGCTGTGTGAATGCTCCACTCAAGTCTTTAGTAATTACTCTGACAGCAGCTGTAAGATACACAGAGGATCCATCATATCTATTATTCAGCTTTAAGTGGGTGGAGTGACACCACTTGTTCTGAAACAGCACAAGGAGACTCAATTTTTCATAATATGTTGGAGTAGCACTCCTTATCATCACATGCCAACAACTCCCCACTGCAGGCAGTTTGTCATCTTGCATACATCCCATTAATAGCGAAACACTGTGTGGTATGTTTAAGTGCTTTGTAAATGTATATACAGTATTTGGATAAATGTATTTTGTACATGCCATTACAGACAGTAATTTTAGGTACACAATGTTTCCATCATTTTCTCCACACTTTATTCTGCACTTCCTTAACCTGTGTGAAGGGTGGGAGTAGCAAGATGAGATATGTGTGGCTGTTATGTCAGCACATGCCCATGTTGTATAACTTTACAAGGTCTGTTGCTCTGAGGCACGATAGTAATCTACGGCTATTTAATAGAGCAGTCATAAATGTCTCCAACAGCTTTGAATTTAGAGTTGTGTTAAAACATCCTGCCGCTTTTAGGGGCTTTTGTGATTTACCCCGACATACAAACATATTGAATGATATATTTAGTTTACCTCACGACTCAAACTACTTATAAAAATATAAATTATATCAATATTTAGACTACATGAGCTGATTAGCGGACTCTGCAGGAGACTCGTGAAAAGCAACAGCAACAGTGACAACTACCAGCACCACAGGACAGAGCCACACTTTGAGTAATGAGCTTAACAAACTCTCTGACGGGAGACTAAAGAGGTGGACGTGACGTGCAGAAGCGTAGCACCTCAACAAACTTGTTACTGCCGAGATGCCGAGCTCTGCAGGCTTGCTCCATCTTGTCTGCATACCACAGCAAACTCAGGGAAGTGGTTTGTGGAAAATTCCACCTATGTGGCATTTTAAAGGGAAGATTGGAAAGATAAAGGGCAGGATTCCTGTTACTGCTACAGTGTAAATTTGACATTAAAAATTTTGTGTCACATTTTGATTAAAGGTCTCTGTTGTATCTGCTGGTTGGTTTGTGACCCATTCTATATAAGTGATATTTACCATTTACCATCACGTATTAGTCTGACATTTTGGGAAATGTGCTAATTCATCTCCTTACTAAGAGCTGTGATGGTCGGTCGATACCACTCTCATGTTTGTGTGGTAAAGCTACAGACAGGGGTCTGTTAGCTTATCATCTTAGCATTGCACACAGACTGGAAACAGCGGGGGAAAAAAACTAGCCTGAAGTCTGTGTTGGTTGCCTGGCAACTTCAAGATAACAACATGTTTTCTTGAACAGATTAAACAAGAAATAACATGTTAATTAGTCTTCGGTCTTTATGCTAAGATAAGCAGGTGCTGCCTGTTCCATCGTAGTTACTGCACAGACACGAGGGTGGTATCAAAGCTTCTCATTCTACATTTGGGTAAGAAAATACTGTACTAAGTGTAAATGTTGAACTGCTGTTTTGACACTTGACCCTGTTTCAAAGTTATTTCACAGTTCGTGTTGCACTTTTCCCCTGAAACCTGAGATAGTCAATCCATTCTCTGCATCTCTGAACAGTAACTCCACTGAGAGCTCTCAGCCTTTAACAAATAGAAACTATAAAAACTATGAAACCTATATTGTGTACACATAAAATTCAAAGTCAACACTGAGCAGGGATTGAAGTGTTGAGTGTTGCATGAGATTGGAAATATCACAGTGGTTTTAAGTCATGTATGAGTGTTGAATTTGACATCTGGTTCGGTGTTAAGGCATTTTAATCACAGCACAAAAAAAAAAAAGCATGAAGTTGCAGATACAGCTTCACTATTATTCCTGGAGTTTAATTCAACTTTTAAACCCCCAGTTTGAGCCCCGCTGTGTTCACTGCCTTTTAACCACAATCATTTAAAGAGATTAAAATCTGGGCACTGGGTTTATGCATTCACTCAGCATTCAGCATGAATCAGTGTCCCTGAGGGACATCGGATTGGCTCATCAAAGGATAAATCTTTGCAAACTGACATGTCAATGAAACCCTTTCCTCCTTGATATACATTTATTTCTCTCTTGAAATGTATCTCTCTCTTTAAAAAATAGATCTTGATCTCAGTAAGACTACCTGAATAAGGATAAAGCCAAAGCTAATTCACCCCTGAGTAATAAATTATGAGCCACATATTGGGAGAGCACTGACATGCTGATACTTGGTTCACGTCAGGGCAGGTCTCTGCTTTCAGTCTCAGCCAATTCAAACTGTAACTCCCATCTTTCCCGTGAAAGATTATTAATATTCAATTATTTCTCAGAAGTTCATATGGCAGCATTTCCATGCCTGTCTATACTGTTTTTTTCTCCAACTCAGCAACCCAACCTTCTCTCTTCTTCTTTTTCTTTTCCTTACACTGTGATGCACTGCTGGGGAGGGAGCAGTATTGTGAATGTCTTTCAAGTGTCAGCACAGCGGTGCATATCTAACCTGTAGTTGCAGCAGGCTACTGCCCTGGGGCCGATGAGCATGAACCACCCCACGCCCCATACCCCCACCCTTCTTCAGTGTGGTCCATGTCCAAAATGGGTGTAATCTCCTGCTGTAGATTATATGGACATCGCTGTGATAGAGTAGTGGTTCTTCTGTTCGTTCTCATTTGGACATCCATCATTTTCTGCTCTTTTATGTGGGTTTTGTTGGAACTAAACCAGAAGAGACTTTGTCTTATATCTTCTCAATAAACAACAATTACTGATGATTCCATCCATTTTAAGGAATAATATGACATTTTGTCAAACGTACTTATTTGGCTATTGTAACAAGTTAGACAATCCATACCAGTCTTACCAGTCTTTTGTTTTATGCAGTAAATATGAAGCTGTAACCAGCCAGGCAAGTTTATTTATATAGCACCTTTCAGACAAGTCAATTCAAAGTGCTTTACACAAGTCTTGAAATACACTAAAACAGAGCATTAAAACAGCATTTAAAATACAACATACAACAGAACGTTAAAATAAATAATTAAAAGTAGGAGACACTATTTTAAAAGATGTGCTGCAGTGATAAAAAGATAAACTAGTGAATGCACAAGATTAAAAAGATGTGTGATTTAATGGGGAGCTGCAGCAAATCGCAACATTTTAGTCCCTGATTTAAATAAGTTGTTCAGAAAGTTTGATTAACAGGTGAGGAGCATAGAAACCAGAAGCTGCTATATCTTTCTTGGCTCTGAGGAACACTGAGTAAACCTGTCCCCGATGACCGGAGAGGTCCGGATGCTTAACCGTACAAGTCTTAGTTTTTTATAGACAAGTGGTAAGATTTTAAAATGTAAAGCCTGGCTCTGTCAAAGATAACTACTTGTAAAACTACAATATATGACATGTTAATTGGGGATCTCTAGAGGTATTGTTGGACAATTGGTGGACTTTGGCAGTGAATGAAGAGAAGCTCTCTTTTCCCCGATTCCTCCTCTTTGTGCTAAACGAAGCTAACCAGCTCCTGGCAATGTAGAGTACAGGTACATGAGTGATATAAATCTTCATATCTAACTCATCTAATCCTTTTTTCTAAATGTCAGACTATTTCTTTAATGCGTTGTCCCTGGACTCTAGTGAAATCAGGCAGTCAGAGCTGTAAGCTCAACCATTAAATCCCTGAACCTGCAGATTTATGTGGATATTAAATCTGGCGTCTCAGCCACGTCTATAAAACGGCTGATAATCAGCATAAATGAAGAAGTTCTGCTGTGTTTGTCGAAACAGAACAGGTCTAACTTTCATCTCAACTGTGTACATTTTCTTCCCACCATACTGTTCCTTGCTTTCGTGCAGTGCAGCATTCCAGGCAAGTTGAAACTCGACCGTGCGTCTTCACTCTCTGAGGGAATCAGTTAAACTGGGTGGATGCAAGGTGACACAAATACAGCTGTGTAACTTAAGAACACAAAAAACTAAATAAAAAAATTTATTTTAAGCTCTGGTCACCTCCTGTCAGGTACAGTTTAGAGCACATGACTTCCACATAATTTAAATACATTCTTTATTTATGCTCTAAAGAACACAAAATGGGCACTGCACTGAATTAAAACCATGTTCAAGATGGGGTTTTTTTCTGTCCTGCACTTAAAAAAATACTAAATGAGTTGATTTACATATAAGTATAGTTTTTCTATGGCATTCCCCATCAGTGGCTTCACTCAAACAGGGAATAAATCCTCTAAACAACACGCCTAAAGAAACATCCCTTTGAAGGAAAGGCAAAGACGGTATCAGCAAACTTAAAAAGGGCTTATTATGTTTGTCATTTCCATAAAATTTGGGGTTTGAAAGTACCGCGGGATGTGTTTATTACTGATACATTTTCACCACAGTAATAAACCCCCAAGTTTCCAGTTGCCATAGTCAGTCAAAGCTCTTCTTAACTGGAAAAAACATCAAAAAGAAGATTTTTATGGGATTAATAACCAAGTTATAGCTTTGCCCGGAAAAATAACATTCAAGGTTACTGGATTAATTGATCTTTTAGAAGTAAACACAATGATGGAGGTTTCAAAATGGATTTGTCATTATCAAATCATTTAGGAGGTGAATGTGTTGCTGAATCATGATTGTTATCTCTGTTCTCTTGTATTACCAATTGAGTCTTCAAATTATCCCTGCATCACTAAAAACATAACAAATTCCTACACGTTGCACACAGTGATTGTTGTGATTCAATTTGTGATGTTTGTGTAATTCAGAAGGTTTTCTGTGGGGGAGGAGAGGCTTTTGGTTTAACATCCGTTTCCTGAGTGAAAAAAGGCTATATTAGGGTGTGGACTGGCTTCAAGGCAGAGGAGGGGCGAGGTTTAACCCTGATGCTGCTTCACGATTGGTGGACTCGGGGGACAAAAATACCTGTACCTGCTGCAGGTAAACAGACTGACATCAGGCACAGCGGAGATGGATCGGCTCGCAGGATTTACTGCACCCCTTCAGCTTCTTTTACCTGGCCAGTCTGGACAACTTGTCAGCTTTGTGTCTGTGTGTGTTTGTGTCCACGTATTTGTGTCATTTCCACAGGTTTGTGTTGTATATTTCCAAAACAGAAGAGTTACTATTTGTAGGTTTATTTCTTTGGTAAATGAAAGTTGCTGGGGCAATGGTTGTGTTATTTTTCCAGACAGTTTGTGCATTTCACATAACTTGTCTTGTCAAGCAGGTGAGTTGAGGTTGAACAGATGACAAAATGCACATTTAACTTTCTATTGCAGTTTGTGTTGGTGGTGATCCAAGAGTGAGGCATTAATACAGAGTTATATTTCTCTGGGCTTAGTCTCCACATGTTTAACAGCACCCTGCATTAAATGGCTGTGTACGTCTCCAGAAGGGTGAAAAACAGGAGAAAAAAACAGGTCCTGTCTTGTGCAGGGAGAGGCCTGCCTGGCACACCCATCACACACACACATGCACACACAGAAAAAGAGACATGAGCCTATGGAACCAGTTTTTCCATGTATTTGTTTCTTTTAACTAATCTGCCACTTCTTTCCAACCAGAAACTGAGAGAATGGCATCACTGAAAGCGTTGAAGGGAATCATTTCAGTGATTTCTCACCGGAGGCACCAGCAAACTCGCTGCTCTAATGAAACCATCCATGTATTCTATCCTTCATTCCACCGGAGTCTGTGTAAAGTGCCAATCAGATTTCAGTGGTTTGAAGAGTAAGACACATGGAATTAGTCATCTGGAGAGAGCTTTGCAAAAAATGTAGTCACATCACCACGGTTTGTAATGGTTGCAACTTTTAAAATAAAGGTGAATGTTGCTTGGTGACTGAAAGATATGGCCTTTAATATCCTTTGATGTCAACCTGGTGTTGAATGCATCAGTTCTACACAAGCACAGAAAGAGGACTTCTCCTCCTCCTTCTTACCTGCATTGCGACAGCAGTTGAATATCGCTGTGCTGATTGCACTTTAGAGTTACTGCAGGATCACAGAGTGCTGGCAGCCCTACTTTGTGTCTTTTAGACTGTCACTCAGAGAGGTTGTTATGTCCTCACCCTGTCTTTCTGCCCTCACTTCTGCAAGACGTGACAATTACATAGTGACTCCTAAATTCCCACGTTTCCACGTCCACAGCAAACTCCTCAGGGCTTGTGCCAAGATGTAGCTTTGTGTCCCCAAAGCCTGACCACCCTCATAGAACTCAGACATCCATTGTCAGCATTGTACTGCGTAATTAAGTATTGAGTAATGAACATCTTTTACATCTCTTCTCTCTGAAGAGTATAGTTTTCCCATCAGGTTTTTAACCAATTCTCTGTGGGACAATTAACCTGCCTCATTAGTACGGGACATTTCCAGATTCTGTTCAAAGCCTTAATTATAGCTAAATGGGCGGTTGGAAGTCATTTGACAGCTACATTGAGCCCTGAGTCACCCAGCTATATATCTTCCACCCAATTAAGATGGTGAAAACATAACGAATAAACAAATTAAGCAAGATGGTGCCAGATAATCAAAGATTTATACAAACTAGTAATGAGTAACAGGGTTGTTAAGGTAGTTTTTCCCCGTAATTCTCATCAGGGAGACAATAGGTCCTCTCACTGCCCACAGGTACACTAGCTTGTCCAAAGTTACAGGTGCTAAACTCTCATAAGTTATTTTACAATATGTGTGAAAAGTCTCATAAATGAAAGGTTGTAATGCATATAAAAAAAAAGGCATCATTATTATGAGCTACACCAGAGATGAAAAATGGGTCTCTACTGCAACTTGTATCACAAAACTTAATGTACCAAGTATATTACAAAGAGAGAATGACTCACATACAACACAGACTTTAGTATAATACAGTCCTTATCATCTAGGCCTCCCATGTAGCTCTGTGAGTAATCAGCCATCCCAGCAGGCATCACATAGTAGAAAGACTTGTGGCTTTCTCCTGAACAGGCTTCTCCTGCACCACACACCTCAGCCTGCCATTCACCTTCCTGTTGGACGCAATGATGACCACAGGGCTTAGTGCTGCATACAGCGAGGAGAAGAATATGCGCAGGTCAGAGATTAGTGAGGAGCTCATGGTCCTCCTCACAGTGAGGGTGTACACCCAAAGCCCATTATCCACCCCATACAGGACCACATACAAGGTCACAAGCGTTACCACGGCTTTGGCAGCTCGTTGCTCGGCCCCACCACTTCCTCCACTGCCACCACCGCCACTACTGCTGCGGAGTCCCTTCACCTGCTGGCTGTGCTTGTAAAGGAAGACCAGGATGATCAGACTGGCAAGGGTCATGAGGGCCATGGGAACCACATCTCTGCCCACCTGCCCTGCCCCATTGGCCTCTTTGGACAGCTTTGAGGGGAAGTGCACATAGCAGAATTTCACATTAATGCCATGGTTTATCAAGGTGGAGTTATTCTCTCTGCCAAAGGAGAAGAGTATGGCTGCAGAGCTCATGCAGGTATTGAGGAGCCAGAGGAAGAAGAACACAAAGCCCAAATTGTTGGCGACCAAGGCGCGGGCTGAGGCCCAGCGTGATCCGAGAGGGGCAATGCTCAGGCACTGGTAGGCACTCAGAACAAAAGTGAGCCAGATGGAGAGGGAGCGGGAGGTCCTGTAGACAAAAATCACAGCTTTACAGCCAATATCGCTAAAGATGTTGGCTAGGCGGAAGGAGGCCAGGGTCTCCAGCAGACAGCGAACACCCACCACCAGGAGGTTTGCGCAGGCCAGATGCAGTATAATGGCATCTGCTGGGAGGAGGCGGTTCTCCTGGTGCACCAATAGGAGGAATGCCAGGATGACTGCAGTGTTACCTGGGACTCCAACAAGGGTGAGGGACAGATAGAGCATCCCACGAACAAACTGTTCTGATGACATCGCTGCAGAAAGAAGTGTACAACAGTTTTATCAAACCAATAAAATCACCTAGATTATCATAATATCTTGATTTGTAATAGGTATTTAAATGTTAAGTAATCTCCCGCATTCAAAGTCTTATCAGAAAAACTCTTGTACAAGGTTACACTCTTACCCGTGACCAGTCACAGCTGATGAGGTGTGGAGTGGATCTTGTGTCTGATCCCTCTCTCCTGAAGTAGTCAAGGTGTTTTTCTTCTTATACTTGCAAACAGGTAATGGTTGTTAGATCTGTTTTTCATGGTCCATTGACTTCTCTTCCCTTAGACTCCAATTACTTGAGATCAATTCAGATGACTGCCTCTGTCCCTTCATTGGGCTTCAGACAGACAGGATAACACAGAGAAAGCTTGGATTTACTTACAGGGTACATAGATCTAACCAGTGTTAATTAAAGAATGGTATCTGTGAGCGTCATGTTTATACTCAAAAAAAGATTAAAACCATTTCTCAGTGTCACTGATTTACTGCTTTTTTCTAATTACTGATACTATACTTAGATTTCCTTATTAGACCTTCCAGTCTACTTTCGTATTTTTTATTTCTGCAATCAATTTTCAAATCCTCTACCTATTAAAGAGACCTTCCTTGTGTTGGTTAGTCAGAGACCAACACCACAGTGTCCTCCAGTGGAGAAAGCTGAAACAAAGTGAAAGCCAGAGGACGTTCCACTCAGTCTGCATGATCCATCACCTCCAGTTTCATTTGTAGAGCGCGACATAGCATCAAATTTATGATTGTGTAATTCATCCAGAGCAATAAAAGTTCTAAAAATGGAATTAAACCTAAACCATGAGGATGTTGTAAGGACAAATCAGTGTGGGTGTGCTGCATGATTTAACTGCAACATATCCCACAACTGGGACCTAGTAATGAATATTAAACCCGTTTCTCATAAGAAGATGATGGGATGTGGTTTTCACTAAAATTAAGAGACTACTTTTATAACACTATAATGTGACCATAATGAAATTAGTGACTTTTACAATGACCTCATCAAACTTATATTTTGAGCACATTTACCAATTATTTTTGTATGTTTACCTACAAGTTAAGTGTAAATTTTGTCCCTGTCCCTCCACTGAGCAATACTAATGAATGTATTATTTTTTAACAATATCAGAAAACGTAAGTTGTCTGATAGGAACATATTGTAGATATAAAGACAAATGAAATCAAAAGTCACGGGAGGTCACTTTTGCCCTCCCCTTCCCCTGAAATGCAAATCAAGAGTGTGAGGCCTATCAATATCAGAGTGAGAGGCTGCTAAGCCAAAAGCTTCTTAAACCACATTTTTGCTGTGGGACAGATTAACTGGCACAGTGAGAAATGCACTGAATATTCCCTCATCACCATCTGAAGATGTTGCCCTCCTCTGCATACTTAAAGATGCAAAAGGTTCAAAAGTGATATTTCTCTGAACTAATTCAAGTTGAATGTAAACAGCTAACTTCATAGAATAGAGTTTCTGTGTCTTAATTTAAGATAATGAAGTGATAATGTGAGAGTCTAATATTGCATTTCCATGTCTGAACAGTAACCAGGAGGGTGCAAGTAAAAGATTTATGATATGGTTTTAAATAACACAAATATCTCAGAGGCTGTTATTAATACGCATGTAAAATCAGCAACTGACTGTCTGATGGTGTCTGTCATTGAGGTAAAAGGTGGTGTCGTCCTTACAAACATGAGGGGGGCGGACTATTAGAAACACCACTGAATATAATGCAGTCCAGTCCAGCACAATCACAAAACAGTTAATTTAATGTACACCTCTATGAAAGTGTCAAAAAAACTGAACAATATAGGCCCTATTAACATAGACTTGATGGCAGACATGTTTTGGACTCCCTAGACTGTAAATGTGTTTTTAATGAAATGGCCACTAAGTGTATTGTATTGCAGGAACTTGCGTCAACTCTAAGGGTATTATTGTAATGGAAGCTGTTATTGTAAAATTAAAAATTAAATTAATGTAATGGGCAAAAAAACAATTTACATCAGCCAGAAACAATGAATAAATAAACACTCTTGTCAGGGGAGGAAATGCCTGCTATTAAAAAACGTGCCATTCAGGATGCTGTACATGTTGAAATCCCCTGAGCAGAACATGCTTGAACTTGCCATTTTAATTAGCTCTCTGAACATGTAAACATGTTAAAAACACACAGGGAAATAACATATCTAATGCTTTATTCCAAGACTTATTCTCACGAGATGTCCATCATCTCAAACGACACTCATTCAGCACACAATCTTAATTTTACAACATAGATAGATGCTAATTAATCAGTATGTTAAAGTGCTTTCAGTGTAAGACACATTTGCCAGTTGCAGTTTATATAAAGTAGATCCTGCTGGATCTGGGTACATATTACAAACTTCTGTAAAAGCAGCTGTCAGCACTGAGAGTGAAGAACATAAATGAGTAATGGCTGGTTGTCCCCATGCCCCCAATTAGTACAGACATGCATTGTTATATGGCTAATTGTCTTGCTCCTCTGTGTCTTTTAACATGCTCCCAGGACATGAAGGAGGAAAGGAGTGCACACAGAAGCACCAGCTGTGCATGTAAAAGCCTCTTGATGGCTCATTCAAGGCATCATCAGGCTGCTTTTTGCATCAACAATAACCACACACTGTTGTCTCTACGGGGCTTGTTTAACTGTTTTTTTTTTTTTAACTCCAGGGGGAAATTGCATTAAAATATTTCAGAAGATTGACAAGCAGCCCCTCTGCCTAAAGTAACTTGAAACTAATGTGGAATTTACCAACAGGAAAATATCATTCAAGGTTAGAATTCACAGAAGGATTCACATATGTTATTTATATGACCTGAGGCAGCTCGATATCTTTTTATGACAATGAAGAATTTCCTAACATTAAAGCCTAAATCTAATTTTGAATGCTGTGTTGATCTACAGCCTGGAGCACTTTCATTCATATTAAAAAAGGAGGGTGATCTGCAGGTGCATGCCACATTTGTTTGATATTTGATCCAGAAAAAGTGTCATTATCAGTGTGGCACACAAAAAAAGTGAAGGTGATGGGGATGTCAAAATTTGAGATCTCCTTTAAAAAAAAAACAAAAAAACAATAAACAGTAACACTGTTTCCAAACAATAAACCAAGTCCCATATGTGCATTAAAACAGGTTTTGCTTGCTGTCATCATTTATCCTGTTTGTTCATGCTGCTCATTAAATTATCTCTTCATAACTTGCAGGTGATGTAAGATAAAGTCAGTCTTTGTTCAGTCTTATTCTTTAATATGCTGTAACTTTGGAAGAATCTGTCTTAAATTATCTATTTGAAATGGCTGAAGCCTTGTGTTAGCTTCAAATAGGGGACGAAAACATTTTTGCACAGAACAAGGACCTGGACTGGAAGAGATCTATTAATCTTCAGTGTAAACACGGATGACAGGAAGCAAAAAAAAGCATTTGCTGCACAAATGGTTATTGTTTTAAGACAGACATGAATATCTGTATGTTTCCCTCAGGGCTGTTGTATGGCCCTCTGTTTGCCTTCTGAGACCATCTCAGATTTAGTGTGTTAGTTTAATTTGCCAAACTGGGCTGAACACTTCAATGTTGGGCAACAATCTCAAGGGGGAGGGAAGACTATAAAATGAAATTACACGGGCTATTAAACCCTTAATGAACAGACTTTATTTTCATCTGCAACCTCAGGTAAGCATCATTTTGAAATTAGAGATGATTATTATTATCATTATTATTATAATTGTCTGTTATAACCAACTTGGAAGATGCTTGTTATGTGCAGCATATTTATAACAGATTTGATTCTCTGTCTGTTTTGCAACTCATGACGGGTGCAGGCCTTGGTGTCATGGATCTGTGTGTGACCATCAAAGGGGTTTCCTTCCTCTTGCAAACAGGTATGGGCATCTTGGGGAACACTGTGGTGCTGCTGGCATACGGCCACATCATTTATAACGAACCCAAGCTACTTCCCGTGGACATGATTCTGTGCCACCTGGCCTTTGCCAACCTCATGCTGCTACTGACCCGCTGTGTCCCTCAGACCATGACTGTGTTTGGGCTGAAAAAACTGCTGAATGATTCTGGCTGCAAGGTGGTGATCTATGCCTACCGCATAGGCCGGGCTTTGTCAGTTTGCATCACCTGCATGCTCAGTGTGTTTCAGGCAGTGACCATTGCCCCTGCTGGTCCCCGTTTGTCGAGGCTGAAGCCCGCACTTCCCTCCCTGGTCCTCCCCACTTTTGCAGGGCTGTGGCTCCTCAATATGGCCATATGCATAGCAGCCCCTTTCTTCTCTATGGCCCCACGTAATGGCACTGTCCCTGCATTTACCCTCAACCTGGGCTTCTGTCATGTGGACTTCAGAGACAACTTGTCCTATGTCATCAATGGGGTGGCTGTCTCTGGGAGGGATTTTGCCTTTGTTGCTCTGATGGTGGGCTCGAGCGGTTACATCCTACTGCTTCTCCACCGCCACAGCCGACAGGTGAGAGGGATCCGTCGCTCTCAGGGTGGTGGAGCCGAGACCAGGGCTGCCAAAACAGTGGTCACCTTGGTGGTTCTATACGTGGTCTTCTTTGGGATTGATAACGTCATCTGGATTTACATGCTGACAGTGGCTAAGGTGTCACCAGTGGTGGCTGATATGAGGGTGTTCTTCTCCTCCTGCTATGCCTCTCTCAGCCCCTACTTCATAATTTCTTCCAACAAGAAGGTCAAGGCGAAGATCATGTGTGCATCTGAGCAAGACCAACCTTCAGCGGACACTCAGGAGTCAAATGACAAATGACTCTCTATATCTAGACAGGCTGTTGACTCACCTGCAAGACAGCGGAGTTGTCAGACCTTATCATTTTGAGCATTTGTGCACAGATGACTGTCATTTAGTTGAGCGATGGGCCCTTTACAAAGTAGTACTAGAGAGAAGTGTCTGCTGTGGTGATTGTTTTTTAGGCCTATTGGTATGACTACATATAAATGCACACGTGTCTGTACATTGCATGAGAAAAGCACATCACTGGAGCTAAAATGCTCAGTGAATTAGTCAATAATTGTTCCAGCCACTTAATTGTGAGGATTTTCTGCTTTTCCATGTCTCTGTTTGTAATAGGCCTAGAAAACTCATTAAGTTTGGGGCTGTTGGACATATGAATGCAATTTGATTTTCGATAAATCTGATGGTCTAGTTTTTATATTGTATAATTTGGCATACATTTCGCTTAATAAATTTTTAAAGCCTGGTTCAGTTTTTTTCTTTTTTTTTAAGAGTCAAAATGCTTAAAAAAAACCCCAAACATTACAAAGGTGACATCTGGAATTCATCCACCAGAATTATACACCTGGCAAGTTTTGAAAGATTGTTTTTTTGTTGTTGTTGTTGTTGTTGTTTTTTTTTGTTTTGTTTTTACTTTTTTTTAACAGAACTATGTAATCAGCAAATGATTAATAATGAAAATAATGTTTAGTTGAATTCCAAGTCTTCAATCTCATGTTTTACCTCTTTTCACGGTCTCTCTTGCTGCGTTCTGATTGGTTGAAATTACAGAAATAAATTTTGTGTTAATTTTTGTCCTCAGATTGACCTCTCAGGCAAACATGTCCATCTACTACCACTCTTACTGGAAAGCGTTATGAGCCAAATGTTTATGTGAACGTGTAAATCTGAAAATTTTTCAATTCAAAAATTCAGACCAAAATAAAAATCAACTTATTGTTTGCCATTGTTTCTTAAACAAGACGATTGGTCCAGGGCGCTAATTCGCCCTGAGAGATAAAGCTCAGGGAGGAAAAAAGCCGTATAAACGCAACAAACCCCGGAAATGGGAAGCGGAAAATGAGCAAAATGTTAAAACAAAAGTGGAGTTATGCAAGTGAAGAATACGTGGAATAGACGTACCTGTATATACACATATTTACCCGGCGGTAATGGCTTTTAAATACAGTATTTAAGTCAGAAATCGCGTCGAAACGTGGCAGTTGAGCTAAAGCTCAGAGTATACGCAGCTAGCAGTTAGCTCAATTTCACAACAAGACGCTGCAACGCCCCTGTGACTGGTGACAACAAAGTATGTGAAAAACAGTTTGTGATGATACTGAAGGTCGTTTCCAGTCTGTGCTACATCGACCCGTGTTGTTTTATTCCAGGTAAGTGAGTTTCGGCTGCTAGCTAACGGGCGGCTACTGTTAGCTAACGTTTACTGTGTATTTTAACGTTACTTGAAGATGCTTTATAACTGCACCAGTTCACACGTTGACGGTGCTGTTTACGTATAACGTTAAGTTTAGGTGTAGTTTTCCTTTCTTGACTGTTGTTGTCCGCTGTTCTGCTCTTGTGCCAGGTTCAATGTGGCCGTGCCCGTTTTTCGTTTGATGAACTGGATTGATGCCCAGTCCTCCTCCCTCTCTCCTGAGCTCTGTGTGAGATGACCTGACTCCCAGTTCACTGGGTCCAGCAGCAGATGACAATGGCCAGAATAGCCTGGTACCAAGAGAAGGTAAGACCAGCATTCAACCAATACATGTGAAATTCATCCAGCAAAATAATTTCTAAGAAATGATTTCCAATTTGTTTAAACTCAAAGGGTTTACAGCCATAAGCAGAAATAAACAAGTTGGCAATGCAGTGAAATTCTTGCTTTATTGTCTCTCTGTCCCGATGGTGTTGGTTTAAAAAGAACAAAATAAAGAATTAGAGGTTATCTGAGAAGAAGAAGAAGGTTCTGTGTTTGATTGAATTTTGTTTGCATGTTTCTCCCTGTGCCTGCGTGGGTTCCCTCTGGATACTCCAGCTCCACCAATATAGAATTGGTGACATATATGGAACAGTTTGTGGGTGTGGGTGAGAGATGTCCATTTCCAGAAGTTCATGGTGAAACAGTGAAACTCCCTAATGGATCTAAAAGCATGCTAGAAATACCAGCAAAGTAAACATTAANCGACATATAGTGATATACAGAGACAAACAACCATTTACAAGCACACTCACATCTATGGTCAATTTTATAGTCACCAATTCTATATTCTATATCTATATTTGCTTAATTGGCACAGAAAATATTCTGCCAGAAAAATATATGTTAAAAAGGCAGAATATTTTGTGTGCTAATTAAGCAAATATAGATATGACATTACTGAAATGTTGTGGATTTTGTGATATTTGTTTTAAAATAATTGTAATGTGTAATTAATGTTTACTTTGCTGGTATTTCTAGCATGCTTTTAGATCCATTAGGGAGTTTCACTGTTTCACCATGAACTTCTGGAAATGGACATCTCTCACCCACACCCACAAACTGTTCCATATATGAGAGACGTGTATATATGTGTGCACAGATTTTTCCTCTATATAGTCTGCAGAAGCAAGTAAAAGGCTTCCTGTGTGCAATAATTTACCATGAGCTTAAGCCTAAACATGCTTGTAAAAAATGTATGGATAAACTCAATTTGACTAAATTGCACCTAAGTAAGGGCTTTAAATCCTTAGCAAATGTTGCCAATAATAAAAGTAAGGGATGATAAAAGTTATGTTGTTGTTATAGATCGGAGCCTACGATCAGCAAGTCTGGGAGAAATCTTTGGAGAAGGCGGATCTAAATGTAAGATGCCTCTGTAAAGACATAAATGTTTGTATTTATGTTGTGAATCACCTCTAAATTGAAGCACCCCTTGCCATTCTTCTAGGGTTTGGACAGCAAACCAAAGAAGACATGTTACATCAAGCAAGACCTCATTGATGTCGACCTTGTAAGAGGTAAGAATGAATGATGACTCGTTATCCCCCTGTTGTTGTTTTGGTTTTTTTTTTGTTAGTTGCAGACATTTTTAGAATTATTCACATGTACAAATTTAGCATTGGACAAATGTGTTCACTTAATGTAAAGTAAATGTAACACAAACTAAAACCACACACACATTCTGCCTCTGTATAATCTGCAGTGTTCTGCTTGTGCTTTTGTGTTTACCTCTTGTGATTTGTCTTGCTTCACCAATTTCAGAGAAATACACTTGTAAAGACAGTAGTTTGTCTAGTGTGTGTGGATATCAGTTTTTCTTTTGGATTAGTTTCAATAAAGCTGATTTGGACTCATTTGTATACCCAGGATCCACATTCAGCAAAGCCAAACCGGAAAGTCCTTGGACGGCTCTGACTCGAAAGGGTCTGGTCAGAGTTCTGCTGTTCCCGTTCTTCTTCCAGTGGTGGATCCAGGTGACCTCCAAGTCCATCTCCTCATGTATCCTTCTGCTCTACTTCATGCAAGGTGGGCAAATTTTAAAGATTTACATAATGAAATTAACTTGCGCCCAAGTAACAGACAACACGTTATAAATTGACTTATACTGTGCTGTTTTGACTTTCTTTCATTTAGTTTTGCAAAACATTTCAGCTCTACTCATTCATTTACCAAAAAAAAAAAAAAAAAAATTAAAACATCGTTTGGAAGAGGTTCTGAAGAATAGTAATTCCGTCAACGAGCCTCTTCTATAATGCAGTCATTCATCTGCTGCTGTAAGATAGAGAATGGAAATGTATGGAGCCGAGCTATGAGAAATGAACAGAAATTACATGCACATCCAGTAACAGTTTTAAAACAACTTTAAAGAGAAATTCTGCAGACTTTATACACTTTGTACCTTTTTAAAGATCTTTTACTGCCGCACTGGCAGTTCTAATGGTGTGTGGTTTTCTAATGAAAACATTACTGCTGCAGCAGTAAGAATTCTGTGAGATGGTGCTAAAGATTTTTTTGACTTCGCTAAGCCACAGGAACTAAGGAAGGAAATAACAATACATGGTTTTTGAAATGGACAGGAAATTCATCAAATTCTCTATGACTTTTGTAATTTGACTTGCATATTAATTCTTTCCCATGGCCAAATTTCAGTGTCCCATTTGTCACAGTTTACACCCAGTTACACCTGGGCAACAGAAAAACCTCATTAGGAAGCATGAATTCTGTTATAATGAATCCCCTAAGAGAGCGTTTTGTTTGCTTTTGCCAAATGTTTTGCTCCCCTCAGTGGCAGCCGTGGTGCTGTACTCCGAGGTCCCTGGGGCAAGTGCCAGCGAGGTGTTTGGACCCATGTGTCTGATGCTGCTGCTGGGCACCGTGCACTGCCAGATTGTGTCGACTGAGTCCAGCCGGTGGCCCTCAGGCAGTCCAGCTGCCAGTAGCACTACCAGCCCTGCTCGCAGAAGGAGGTGGTTTTCTCATTGTTAGGCACCGCACACTCATTTGCTTGTGCTAACATACTCTCACCTCTTTACACATGCATAAACTCATCTGCACACAGGTGAACCCAAAGACTGCAACTGCAGCATGCAGTAAAACCTCTCAGGTGCTCTCACCCCTGTGGTTTTGGACAATGCAACTATTTACTCTCGTTTTCATTCTGTCTCCTTCAGGCCGAGGAAGAGCAGAGGGCTGAAGAAATCTGAAGAAAAGAACGACAGCGGGGACAGAGAACAACAGTCTGAAGAAAGTCAGCGATTATACAGAAACGAGGAGAGAAGGGTACAGTCACTTGTCTCTCTTGTTAATCTTAAACAGAAAAAACAGTCAGTAGCCTGTGGTGGTTTTAGCAGGACAGGCAATTTTAAGAAGTAAAACCAGCAGTCAATACAAAATTGGTGGCTGTATTTTAAAAGTAGTCACAAAATTTAAGTGTTGAATGTTAAATGATGGATTGAACTTTAATTTTCTCAAACATATTTTTTGTAGAACTGCAGGTTCTCTATGTTTTGGCAGATTAATGAGCTCAAAAACACCTGTATCTTCAATGAGATCAATAACCCTTTTCAAACACAACTAGAGCTGTATAATAAATATTAAAGTGTTCATTAATGTAATGTAATTATTCCCGGGATATTTTAGTGAAGGTCATTAGATTGTCAGATTATTATTTAGTTACTCTCATGATCTAACCTGAAGGTCAATTCTTAGTACAGGTTTAAAAACTAAAAAAAGAAAAGAAGCTTTCTTGTGCTATGTATAATGTATTCAACTTTCATTAGCCCTGTGTGTAATGTGTAGGATAACGCAAAGAAAAAAAATGGAAAATATAAAATGTCATCGTTGGTTATTTGGAAAAAATCTTTTTTAAATCATGATCATTTAGTATTTTAGGAAAACCTTAGTTACAAGCAACTTTTAAACTGTAAAAAGTAAACTGCAAAAGCAAAATGTCATCTGTTGAATTTTTGCATGTTGTGGAAAACATTTAGTAAGATATTGTGTTTGTGTCTTTATATTCTCTCAGAACAAAAGAAAGTCAGGATTTGGGGCATCTGACGAGCTCTCCAGTGAGGAAGAGGAGGGGGTACAAGCCGTTGAAAATATTTGCCCACCAACCCATCAAGAGAGACACCCTACACTTGTGTCTTCTGTTAGAAAGAGAAACCTGAAGTCTAACCCCAAAATTACACTAAGACCACAGGTAGATTTATTGTTTCACTGTATGTTAATGAGACTGGCGTTACAGGGAAAATGTTGTAGAGATTATGTTTTAGTTTAGAGAATAATAAAAGTGGAGTTAGATATGAAATTTGCTTTAGTTGTTTCCAATATAGAAGAAGCTCTGAGAAAAGTTCAGGTCTGTACAAAATAAAAACCTCTTCATAAACTGATTCGAGACCAGGAAGGAGGTGGAACTTCATTCAAGGTGAAGCCTCGAGAGGTGGAGCGTCTCAGGCCGAGCGTCGGCTCTCGTCCTGCCTCCGACACTGATGACACCATGTGGGAGGAGCTTCTCCAAGGGCCCGACTCTGCCACCACTGGCAGCAGCGACAGTGAGGGGAATGGGAGATATAACGCTGGCTCGACACTCCCACAAACCACCACTCTGAGCAGTGATGATGAGAGCCTACAGCAGGGAATCACTGGCGTAAGATCACTATGAATCTCTAATACTGGTTTTATATGTGGTTTTACAAAAGGGAAATACTGATTCAAAATGTTGATAAATTTTTAATCAATGACGTCAAGCACTGATAACATCAGAAAAACCACTTGGTAGACTGTGTTCTGTCCATAACCATATCCTGTAATCTGAAGATAGCTTTAGTGTAACAATTATCAATTAATCAGATTCTTTTCTCAATTAATCAAGGACATTTTTTAAAATCTGACTAACATCAAAATCCAAACATATTGCTTTTCTGTCTGACCAATCGATTAAGCAGCTCTGTTTTGTTCTGTTCTGTCTTAGGCCCACTGGAGAATTACTGACTTCATTTTTATTGCACATTAGAAACCATCAGTTAACAGGATGTTATCTGTTGTGTTTTCATTTTAGAATCAGCTGTCTTGGCTTCAGGCATGTCACCCATCCAAGGACCGGGTCAGTGCCATAATATGGGAGCAGGGTGAATGTAAGAAAGCAGACATGTCCGTGCTGGAGATCAGCGGGATCATCCTCACACGGGTGCTCATTTTACTCTTTTTGTCAGCTCTTCGTAAAAACTCCCTGGAAATAAAATCCCCAAACAGTTCTCAACTATATATACAGCACATCATTGAATGTTGCAGGGAATATTTTAATTATTAAGTACACCCATCATTAGTGACATGGGTTACCTATCAGACATTTATAACTACTTCTAGATATCAGCAAAATTATACACAGCGTGTAAATGTTTTAATTTAATACACCAATGTCTGACTAAGTACACTGTCAGGTAAAAAAATACTACAATAGATTTATCAGCATAAAGATTTGCAGCATAACAAGAAGTCTCCTGTATCTCCCTCTCCTGTCTCCTGTTGACAGGTGAAGTTAGTGGAGCAGGGTATGGGTTACCTCGTCCTCAGTGGCCTCATGACCATCACCCTGGCACTGCTTCCGTTTGCCTTCCGCTTGGCTCAGCATCTGGACATGTCAAACCTCGGCTCAGTGTCCCCAACAGAGCTGGTAGGATTGGCGGTTGGGCCGACTGACACCCAGGCCTACACGTTTTTCTTCATCACAACAGTGCAAAGAGTCTGCCTCACTGGACTGTTCTTCTTCATGATGTGTGTGGCTGAGAGAACATACAAACAGGTGAGCGCTCTTTTGTTTTTTCTTTACCTATACCTATGTAGAGGACCAGTAATAACAATAATAACAGTTTTTACCTTATTTTTTATTATTATTATTATTATTATTCTGTAAATTTATACACCTCAATTTAAACCCATTGAACCTGACTGATGCAATTTGTGTCAAAAATTGCACCACTTCACCTCAGCACCATAACTCAAATCTGAAGGCCCGGGTGTGATACATAACTGTTAGATTCAACTTGATTTGCACTTTCCAAGGATATCGATATCTCATAAACCTCCATCTCTAGCTCAAACCTCTTGATCATCACATTTCAAAGTTTCCTGTAGTATCAAAAGTAATACCACTGATAGTCTGTGTCCAAGGTAACAGCATAAACAGTATAAACAGGACAAACTCACAAAAAAGAAAGTGAAATATAAAGAAGTACACTAGCTCCTTGGTAATATTATATTTCCTACTTACATTCCCCCAGAGCATTATGGGAGCTTAGAAATATAGTTATCCCATATAAAGTTTCATGATGTCCCATTAAAATGGTTCTTTCCCTTGTTCATTCATAGCAGTTTGCCTTGTCTTGAAAAACACGAAAAACTTGATCTATTTACTGTAAAAATAAGTATATGCCACACCTGGTTAGACGTGCTGACTCGAATTATGATGTCTCATCATATTATTTTTTTTCAAATAAATCTACACTGATTCATCTTTTTATTCACTCATGCCACCTGGTTGTCCCCCTAGTGGCACGTGGCAGGTGGTGTCCACAAACAACAGAACCACTTACGTGCTTCTTTTCAGGACTGCTGAATTCTTTACACTGTGTTTCCATGTTTCCCCAACAGAGACTTTTATTTGCTAAGTACTTCAGCCACCTCACTTCTGCTCGCAAGGCCAAGAAGTCTGAGATCCCTCATTTCAGGCTGAAGAAAGTCCAGAACATAAAGATGTGGTTGTCACTACGCTCTTTTCTCAGGGTTTGTATTGTCCTGTTTTAACACTCTACTGTATAGTGTTTCAGTACGGACGATTTTCATGGACTTGCCTTTGTTTGTAATGGTGCATCACTGCCTTGCTTGTTTATTGCAGAGACGAGGACCGCAGCGCTCTGTTGATGTCATTGTCTCCACTATCTTCCTTTTAGCACTTTCCATTTCATTCATCATTTGTGCCCAGGTCAGTCATGTTTATTGGAACAGATCCAATCTGTTTACATTTAATAATGTTGTGCAAATACTAGTCTTGCATAGAGTCGAACTAACAGTAAAATATAAAACACACAACCATCTTATCATATTAACTGAGTAAAAATAAGCCATAGAGTTCAGATAAAATACATTTCATGTGATCTGGTGTCCTGAAAACGTACAAGTGCTGGGGACTGCTAATATAAACACCGCTGCTTTTGCTCTAACTCAGCTTCTGCACAGCCACAAGACATTCCTACTGTCTCTGACAAACTGGGAGCTGATGGTGTGGGCCTCCTCCCTCATCCTCTTTCTGTTACGACTGGCTACGCTGGGCTCAGAGACCAACTGCAAATACAGCAACTCCTCCGTGCTGCTGACTGAGCAGGTAAGTGCCCATGGCTGCAAAACACATGGGGTCTCAGTCTGTTCAACCCATATGAGTGACATTTTAATCTAATCAAAAGATCGTTCACTAAAACGCTTCTTGATTTCAGATCAATTTGTATCTGAAGATGGAGAAAAAGCCCAATAAGAAAGAAGAGCTCAGTATAGTGAACAACGTTTTAAAACTAGCTACAAAGCTGATGAAGGTAAGTTCCACTTGAATATGAAACTGTCTGTGTATTTGATCTTGTGATTGTGTTGTTGTTGTGTTGTGTTATCACTGTCAGTCTTTATTCAGTCATAATATAATTAAGAAAATATTTGCAATTGAGTTTTTGCTTTGATACTAAGCTAAATGATTCAATGATAAGATGCTGTGTCTCCAATATTTCTACTTTTCTGTGTTATACCATAGTTTCCATTTGTATACCACAAGCATGTTAAAGTTAACAGCACTACTGCAACTTTGCTGAGATTACTGGACAACTAATGAGTTTTTCATTAAAAGCAAAGCAGTTTGAATTATAGCTTCTTTTTAATGGTTTTCATTTAGTTGTCAGAAAGTAAAACAGAAAATATCACGTAGCCCCAAAAGTAAGAACATAACATCGCATTCGAATAATAATTAAAGGTTACAACAACTACATCATCATGATAAAGATTTACTGAATAACTTTACACTGAAAGCTATAAAAGGCATTTCATTTTATTGTTGTATGTCATTTTAATATTTCTAATGAATTCCCAATGGAGATGGTTTTGCCAGTGGCTTTTAAACCACAATAAATTCTTTCTTTGACCATTTCTTCATACCATGGTATAGGTGCCCATGATGTAAACATTGTATTCTCTCTAAACCTCCACCAGGAGCTGGATACTCCATTCAGACTGTTGGGTCTGACAGTGAACCCTCTGATCTATAACATCACCAGAGTGGTCATCCTGTCTGCTGTGTCTGCTGTGGTCAGCGACCTGTTCGGCTTCAACATCAGAGTGAGTGGAGTCTTTCTGCCAAACATTGTGGTTACACTTTCTTGGTTTTTCTGCTAAATGTTAAAATTACACCTCCTTGGTTTCGGTGATAATGGTGCAAGGAGACGGAACAAAACAGCTCCACTCTGCCAATTTTGTACATCAAGTTCGGTTTACTCCACACACAGATTCAGCCTGCGACAAAAAGGGTTATTTCAGCTTGGACTTGGACACTACAAACATGAGTGTTGACCTGTCACAGGGTCTAACAACATGTTGCATCATGTAAAATGTAATTTTTGGTGCTTGACTAGAGACCAACCTCTTGATATCTCATCTCTATCTATCTAGTTTTCACTGTTTTTTAAACTCTATCTTGGGAATTTATGGAGCTGCTAGTTAATTGCTGAAATTACTTTTAAATCCAACTTAGGACATCTCCATTTATAATTGCATATTACACTTTTGGTGTTGGGGTTGTTAGTAGCCTACAGGGATATCTTAGAAATCTTATTCCTTTGGTTGGTTCCCATCTGGCAGTCAAGCTGGCGGCATGCATATTGAGAAACAATTTAACATGTGACAGATGAGTGGTGAGAACAGATGAATTCAAAAGTGCCTTCAAGTGGTTAGTATTCAGTGCCTTAAATTACAAGTAATGCACACTGACAAACCCTCAGTAAAGGCAGAAAATGCTTTGAGGAATAGTTTGGCATTTTAAGAAATGTACTTCTGCACTTTCTTGCAGAGTTTGATTAATGTATCAGAAGATATCACTGTCATGCCCGTGTGATACGTATGCAGATGGGGCCAGGAGGTGATTACTTTAGCAGGAGGAAACAGTTAGCCTGGCTCTCTTCAAAGTCTACACATATTCCCACCCATATCTCTCCTCGAAAGCCCACTACTTTACTACAACTTGCAATTTTTACATTTCTATTTGTGCAAACAAACGGATACTTGATGTTAATCAGTGATCTTTAAGGGCCAGTATATTCCACCTGAACTGCTTGTCAAACCCCCACACCTCTGCAGCATCAGGTTAGGTTAGGTTACCACGAGTTTGAACTTTTCCATTCTGAACCCAACTATTTCATTTGTGTTTCACACAAATAACCAAGGCCAACCCAATAACCCGTCCTATTATGGCCAGCTTTTTAAACACTTTCCAGTGTGGCCCTTCAGATCGGGTATAACCAGTTTTGATTTCGGAAGTGGTTGGCGCTTGTCATTGAAAACACTCCTATTCTAACATAATGCAATTGTATATTTGTAACCGTTAAAGAGACTTTATGTTAAGCAAAGCTAGCCGCCTCCCTGCTCTGTCTCCTTGATTATTACACAGACATCAGATTTGTGTAATTCAAAACTAGCTGCAAGAAAGTGAGTCAACATATTTTGTTGCTAAAGTAAAGTATCCCTTTAATCCAGGATGCACCACTGTAGGTAAAACTGTATTATGAGAATATGCGTTCATGCCGTTCTGTAAAATGTCTGAATTGATGATAATTGTCTTTTTATCTCCTCTTCTTAATTTGCAGCTGTGGAAAATCAAGCCTTAAATGTGAAAACAACAAACCACTAAATGTCAGACACTGGAGACCAGGAATCCCACTGCAGACGGACTCTCATCTACAAAAAAAAAAAAAAGTGTGCAAACCTACTGACAGTATTTCCATTGTCTGAGCCTTCCAACTGAAACTTCTGTCCGAGTTTCATCAGTCATTCACAAGCCTGAGATGCTCTGACAATCGCTCATTCACCATTACCGGCTGCTAAGCCGGCGTAGCATAACACACTTTCCCTCTTTCAAGCCACTAAACCAGTGCCTAACCTTTGACCCTTGAATGTTCCTCAGTATTTGGTTAAATATAGCAGTAGGTTTAGGTCGGGTTCCTGTGGCATCATACAAATGTGTGGACACAAAGTGAAATGTAAATTACTTAAATCTGGATAATGTAGATAGTTTAGTCCTTTTCACTAATGTTCCTCATCAGTAAAATCATTCAGTTAACTACAAAAATAAGCTGTGTGCTGGCTCTAAAGCCAGTAAATCAGAATAGGTGGCCAGTTGTACTAAATGAATTTTCATAGGAGTCAGCCCTGATTTCAACCTTTTGTACTATTTAATGAGAAGACATTGTGGTTGTAAGTGGGCTTTATTTATTTGGGGTTCTGTTTCAGCGCTTCAACTTGTCATGGTGCCTGAGAGCCATGACTCCTTGATCACTATCTGCCTTTTGTATGGAAGACCATTGTTGAATAAAATAACTATGCAAAGAGGGTATAGTTATGCTTATTGGAAATGTTTGATATAAGTGAATAAAGTCTTTTTCATCCATGGATGCTGGTGTCAGTGTTTTTGATGCTTGTTCGCCACCATCGCCGCCTTGTTCTCACCAGTAGTTTGCAGCTGATCCTCTGCAGAGCTTATGAATTAGTAAAACTGGACTGTGCATTGACGTATCCTGCTGTGGATCTATTACCAACTTTACGGTAGGAGAGGGGGTGAAAATGACGTAGAGGCACACCTCCGGCTTGGAAGGACACCAGCCGGCCGAGGAGGCACCTCAGCACCAAGGACAGGCCGCCCACACTGGCTCCTCCGGCCGCATCGGCGGACGCAAACCCTCGGTCCTGCAGATCCGGAGCTCCCTGTGACCGAGAAGTGTTTAGCGGCGCCAGCACAGGCGCTTCCGTCTGGTAGGAACCATCATATTTCCCACCGACCAGGTAAAAATGAATAAACCAGAACAGTGAATACGATGCTGTTAGAAACGCGCCTGGTTGTGGATTATGTCAAAGATTTTCATGGCAGATTTGATGCCGCATGAACTCAGTCACCCCCAGGCAGATAGGAAATGACTGCTGGCCTTGCTCCATTGTGGCTTTGTAGATGCTGTGCTTTTAGCCAAATCTTGAACAGATGATGTGGCAGCTCCTTTCCTCCTCATCCTCTTCGTCTCTGCCCTCGTGTATCTCTGTTACCAAGGATACACACAGCAATAGCACATTTTTGGAAAAGCTACAGTTTTGTGTGCAACATCCTGAGAGGCATGGAGATGGCACTTCACATGGATGTCTGATTCCTCTGTTTCAGACCACCAATGCCCCTCTGACAGAGCCGATTTCAAATTGAGCCCAAACTATAATTCAACATGTCAAGCACTCAGAGGAACAATGGTCCTGCAAACTCAGCAGAGGCTAAGAAAACAGACCTGAGAACAAATGAGAAGAAATGCTGTGAGTACACTCCTCCCACAATTAGATTTAAACAACTTCTTCTGCATCACTGCTGCCGAGGTCTACTTGTAATATAAGACCTTGAATTGTTCACTTAGGACTGAATTCACAAATTGTCTCTAAATCACCTCACTGTGACACTGAAGCTCCTTCATTTAGACTCCAGACCACAAAACACAGTCTTCAAGAGAGAGGTTTGCATTGGGAATGAAAAGAGTAGGCAACCAGTAGTTATGGCCAGTGATATAAAAATACTGTGTGACCTGCTGCGGTTCCCACTGTGTGAAAATGGCTTTTGTCTCTCAGGACATTTCTTCTACTAATTATTTCAGATGCTGCTTTTATTCCCACTCCACAAATGATATTTATGTCTAAAGTGCACACATGGCCTAGTTATTGTGTTGTCTTCAGTTTGTTGTCTCTGCTATGAAGAAATTACTTACAAATTTGCAGTAAATTAACTTTTTTCTCTTTGTAGCCAGCAATTTCTTTAATTTTCTTATGTAATACAGATGATTAACAACTGTGTAGAACTTTATTAATAAATTATTGTGCTTGACAAGTGTTTGCATTTATGTGTCCTGTGCAGCATGGGCTTCCTATATGACAAATTCTCCAACAATGATCGTGATGATTGGCCTGCCTGCGAGAGGGAAGACGTACATGTCAAAGAAACTCACGCGTTACCTCAACTGGATAGGAGTCCCAACCAAAGGTCGTGCACGACACGAGACAAAAGCCTTTTTTCCCTTCTCCCAACTTTAATTTTTAAAGCAGCTCACTGCTCATGTGGCCACCCTGTATGTGTGTGTGTGTGTGTGTGTGTGTGTGTGTGTGTGTGTGTGTGTGTGTGTGTGTGTGTGTGTGTGTGTGTGTATTATATAGCAATATATTACAGTTTACAAGTTTTACTTTATTATTTGTCAGTTTTAAATGAATCTTTTAAGTCTGAGTGTGTTTCAATAACAATCAAACAACCTTAGAGATTGAAATATATATATAATAAATAATAAAATAAAAAATATAAATTGTTGTTATATTGAGACCTTAGACCTTGAGTCTGGCCCATTACACTGTATAGCAATATTGATGAGTATCGGAACCATCCCCCTCACTTCACCTCAAATGACATGTATATTGTATATATTTAAATGTACTCCACTGTATGTCAGAGCATCCCAGAATAGGAGGCTAAATTTAGTATCAGTTGATAAATTTAGTATCAGTTGATACTAAATTTATTTGCTTACAAACACAACCTCACCGGTGACTTCAAGCAAGCACAGTGAGGCCAAGTGTTAATATCATTTTGTTTATTTTGCAGTGTTTAACTTGGGCGTGTATCGCAGAGAGGCCGTTAGAGCTTATAAGTCCTATGATTTCTTCCGCCACGACAATGAGGAAGCCATGAAAATAAGAAAGTGAGTTCCACTGTTCACTCATTAAATAGGACATTCACTCATCATCTGTCTTACAACAAGGGAGGTTGTTGCATCTCTTCTGTCTGAGTATCACATTTCTCTCAGTCAAGTGTGAGTCTGTTTGGTATTCCGCAGCCTCCGCTGCTGCATCAGTGACTAAGCTGTTTTTTGGGCCAGCAGTTGATATTCAGCCAGGGTCAGCACAGTGTTCATAGGTGCACAAACACATCACATGACAAGCCATGAACACCACCAAATCCTTGGGGTTAATAGACTCAGATAAGTGACACTCACTGCTGATTCCTCCAAATAGAGGAATAAAAATATAACTGTCTCTGTCCCTCGTGGTTTTGTCTGGTGTTAATAAGTGAAGTGGGGTTTGTCTTGCATGGCTATCATGAAAAATGTGACAGGCTCTTGACAGCATCCCAGCGCTGAATTCTGACCTAGATATTAAACAACCTGCTGCCGCTGTCACTCTGCGGCTGACACGAGCCCTCCAGGGCATTGCACTGACATCAACCTGGATCAAACAGCTGCTGTAAATAATCCTGAGAGTTTGTCTTTTTGCTCTTCATCAGCCGAATGTGGTTAAAGGAATAGAATTTAAGACTCTGTGTGTCATGCTTATCTGCCTGAAGTGAGATGAGAAGGTTGGTAGTCTCTTATATGTAAAATATGAAGCTACAGCAAATAGCCAGTTAGTGTAGCATAGCAATAAGAGTAGAGAGAGGAGGAAACACCAAAGTTAGGCCCATATACCAAGTTTGTGTGAAAAGTATATTGAAAAATAAACTGTCCTCATGGTTTGATGACACTAGTGGGAGATGAGATATTTTCTTTGGTGTGATCCATGAAAACTAACCCAGGTGACATTCATAAACCCTCTACACGGCAACACCACAAATAAGATATTAATCTTTGTTAGATTGCCACAGCAGCAGCCAATAATTAAATACTACAAAGGTTTAGTGATTATAGAGAACAAGAGTCTCACACCGAGGCTGCTCCCTCTCTCTCTCCTGCAGGCAGTGTGCTCTGGTAGCTCTGCAGGATGTGAAGGTGTACCTGACGGAGGAGGGAGGACAGATCGCGGTGAGTGCTCTCTGCCTTTCTGCCCATCTACGTTGGCTCATTTCCAAAAGCTTTGAAATATCTAGAACAGAAGCACATCTGCCGTTATCACAGTCTTAATCCTGCACCGTCCCACAAACCTTTCACCACAGGAAACTCATATTATACATGAGACTTTTTCTTTTCTTTGTTTTTCCCCCTTTTTTTCTTCCTTTTATCAGGTTTTTGATGCAACAAACACGACAAGAGAACGGCGAGACCTCATTCAAGCCTTTGTGAAGGAGAATGCGTTCAAGGTAAGATTGCTTTAATTTTGTTCATGTCCCTGCGTTGTTTATATTTTGCAATTATTTTATCTTTTCCCTCGATGCTTTGGTGGAAATTGGACTTCGATGCGTAAATATTCATACTGAAGTCTCCTCTTTAAAAATAGGGCATATATGTGTGCGCATAGGTGTGAATGTGAGTGTGAATGGTTGTCAGCCCTGTTATAGACTGGTGACCTGTCCAGGGTTACCCCGCCCTCTCCTGATGTCAGCTGGGATTAAGGATAAGTGGTATAGATGATGGATGGACTGCAGTCTCCCGAACGGATACCTTTTTCACAAGTATAAAAAGAGTCATAAAGTCAATGTCAGAGTGAGCAATGGTGTGTTTTATTGTTTATGACTTCAACTTTTCTTTTCTGAAAATAAGTCTGTTATTTAATACTTTATAAGTTACATTGTCTCACTTCAAACTGAACTTTAAGTTAGTTATACGTTTTTCGTGCAAAAGTAGATTTAGTCTAGAGGTACTCTTAAAGGTGCCATGTGGAGTTTTTGACCACCAGCTGTGCTAGATGCAGTGCTTTCACTATTGGGTCCTTGCTGAGTTTGTATCTTAGGATTCATTCCTGCTTCCAGTTTTTGCGACTCTCCACTGACTGACAGTTATGTGCCTTGAGACCTTGCCTTGTGCCAGGGAATGAGGGGAAATAAGAAGAAGACTGCCAGCTAGCAAACATGGATCTAAATAATCCAGGTTTTAAAGGAATAAAATGCACTGGCCATTTGATGATTGTGTTTCCGATGCACACTGTGCTTTTTTGTGAGAAGTGGCGAATGTAATCGTGCTTTTCAATGTTTGCAAAAAAAAAAAAAAAAAACCCTGCAGGGCACCTTTAATCCTTGATTTAAAAACTGATTCAGTGGACAGTTTCAAAACACTTCATCATATTTCGACCTCTGAGCTCTTCTCTTTTCAACAGGTGTTCTTTGTGGAGTCAGTGTGTGACGACCCAGAGGTCATTGCTGCTAATATTCTGGTATGATCTTATGTCACGTATGGGACTTAAAGGTTTGATGGGCACTGTGGGTCAAACCCATAATCTATTAATATTGACACTGTCTGCAGTGTTATGTAAGAGCTGAGCCGCTTGCTCACATTGTTCGAATGTGTCAAATACCCGTAACAGGAAGTGAAGGTGTCCAGTCCAGATTACCCTGAGAGACACAGAGAGAGAGTAATGGATGACTTCCTGAAACGAATTGAGTGCTACAAGGTCACTTACCAACCGTTAGATCCTGATAACTACGACAAGTAAGATTCAGTCAGATCTTTGTGAAAATAGGTCATTATATTTCAAATCTATTTTTAAAATACCACTGCATCTGAACCTCAGGGAGTTTTTTTAAACCAGCATCCTGTCATTTTGGAGAATCACACCTTGCAGTTCAGAAGATAAACACTAGATGGTGACAGGAAACAAACATTTGATCCATTACCACCTGCAGGGACCTGTCTTTTATCAAGGTGATGAACGTAGGCCGACGTTTTCTGGTGAACCGTGTGCAGGACTACATCCAGAGTAAGATTGTCTACTACCTCATGAACATCCATGTGCACTCCCACTCCATCTACCTGTGTCGGCACGGAGAGAGCAACCACAATGTCGAAGGCCGCATCGGAGGAGACTCAGAACTCTCTCCTCGAGGGAAACAGGTACGATTGGCCTTTGTCTGTAATAATCCTAATTTTATGCAAGTGCAAAACCAGTGTCTCCTGAAGAACCCAATTACAAGACTCTCAGGGAGATAGCTTACTGGGAAAAGATTTATTTGAAAGATGAGTCATGACCTTTATCACATTTAATTCTAATTTTCCTGTCTTTGTCTCCTAATCTAAAGAAGCAGAAATACCATTTTTAAAAAAAGACTTAATGATGTATGGATGAGGAAGAGACAGACGACTGAAAACCTCTCTCTGTTTCCGTCACATCCCAGTTCGCCCATGCCCTGCGAGATTTCATTGAGGAGCACAAGCTGTCAGATTTGAAGGTGTGGACGAGCCAACTGCGACGGACAATCCAGACAGCGGAGGAGCTGGGGGTGCCTTATGAACAGTGGAAGATACTCAACGAGATCGATGCTGTCAGTACCACGTCGTCTATCCTCCCTCATTTTGCGATCGTAGGAATCATTGCAGTTTCACTGAGCTCTGTTTGAGAAGTTCTCTTATGTTTAGATGGGGTTTCCTGACGGTTCATACTGCAACATCACAAAACATCTCAACCTTTTTTGTTCCTTTTCAAGCGTGAAGGAACTTCCTAAGGAGAAACAAGTGACCAGAGTTTTAAAAAATAGCAGTTGCAGAAAAGGAAATGTCCTTCAGACACTTTGGCAAAGCAAAGAGAGAAGTCATATGAAATGTCTTTTTTTTAATCAGGCATCAGCCGATGGCTTAATGATCTGATTTTATTATTTTTACCCTGATGAAGACCCTGTGAGACTGAAATTGGTCAGTATTTTAATTAATAGGCATGAATAAGTAAATATTCTCTCTTTAAGAGCTTCTCTCTTCTTAGAAGTAGTTTCTTTTATCTTTGAGAGCAGTGCTGTGCTCTTCTGCAATCCAATTTTTTTTTTTTAAATCAACATTAAAATCATGTGGAATTGAATTTCTTTCCATTTGAATTATGTGCAATGAAAGCGGTTCTATCCACATTAGTTGGACTTTTGATGTAATAATAAATGTTCTGTTGTCCTTCCTCAGGGTGTATGTGAGGAGATGACCTATGAGATGATCCAGAAGACATTCCCAGAGGAGTTTGCTTTGAGGGACCAGGACAAATACCACTATCGTTACCCGGGAGGAGAGGTAACCTGCCACACTCATAATCTTTTACAGCTTCTTCTGTAGAAGTTGTTTTTAAACATATCCCTCTACATTTAGATTAAACCTGTTTTTTTCTGGATCAATAGTCCTACCAGGATCTGGTTCAACGACTGGAGCCGGTTATCATGGAGTTAGAAAGACAGGGCAACGTGTTGGTCATCTGCCACCAGGCTGTGATGCGCTGTTTGCTGGCTTACTTCCTGGACAAAAGTGCAGGTCGAAAGAAAAAAAAACAAAACAAAGACATGCGTTACTTCAATACACACACAAGGTAATAACTAATGTCTCATACACACAGATACTGACATGTGGTTTGTGGCTTTTTCTTCTATCTGCTTCCCACAGAGGATCTTCCCTACATGAAATGTCCGCTCCACACAGTACTCAAACTCACCCCCGTTGCATATGGTAGGCCCTTCTCTTAGATGACGCTTGGTTTTCACAGTTACTGATCACTGCTCGCCATTTTATCATAAATGTATCCTATCTTACATCTTTTAGGTTGCAAAGTGGAGATGTTTTATCTTAATGTGGAGGCAGTAAACACACATCGAGACCGGCCTCTTGTAAGTTGCTCTGAATCGAGCTGAGGAATCATATTGTCGCATAAATGTGCATTCAGCGTTGTTTGAATTAAAGCCTCAAATATAATCCCATATGCAAAATATTTGTGTATTGTTTACTCACACACACAATAAATTCAAAATGAATCCACAAATCACCATCTAATCCAAAAGTCTAATGGGCTCTTGTTTGCTGTGCTATGGCCATGCAACCACACTTTCACCCCTGTGTATGTGAGGCCTTGCTTCTTTGTCTCCCTTTCTTATATCCCTGTTTTGCTGTTTCCCTTTTCTTTTGTCAATGCTTTACCTTGATTGAGCCCATGGCTGATGATGCTGCCTTGCTTGGCTGATCTAAACATCGTTATTGCTCTGGTTGCACTCTGATATTGAGGTTGTATATACAGAGATTGATGTATGAAAAGATGCTGTGTTTGAGCTCTTGATCCCACTTTGAATTCATTTTTTTAAGGTTTACTCCCTTAATTGAGGAAGTCTGTCTGTGATCTGTCAGGGTTGCCGTAAACGTGGCTTCAGTTGTCTTACCTGTTGCTGTGAATCAATGTGGAGAGGACGGCTACCTTGATTGGCTGTGTCTGCTCAGGTGTCCCCTGGTGTTGTGTGTTCCCAGATCATTTTTTTCCTTAACACCTGCGGTATTTCATCTCCTACCAGGGTAAAATCCCGAGGGACTCTGCTCTCATACACCGGCGGAATAGTTACACTCCCTTGTCCAGTCACGACCAGGTCAAGCGTCCCAGGCTCTACAGTGCGGGCAACCAGCCCTGGCTACCACTCGCCCCCACCCCATCAGCTCTGATGCCAGAGGGACGGCAAAGCCAAGTTAGTGAAAGAGTTACAGGCTCCCCCTTTAAAGTAGTCACCGTCAACTGTAATCAAGTCACCTCCCACCACAGTTGTAACCCTGTGTTTGGCATTCCCTCGCCTCAGTACTGTACTGGATCCTCTGGATAATTTAGTGTCTGTGTTGAAACTGACGTACATGGAACCCATCTCTATCTGTCCTTCTCTCTCTCAGGGCATGTTTTGGGTCTTGAACAGGTTGTTGTCGTCTTTTAATGTTGTGGCTGTCAGACGTTTGTCTTTTGCATGATCCCCGCTTCACCCCACTGGGCTGTATCCAGCTTGAATATGCAGAACAGCATGCCTCTTATTTTGTGAGAAAATCTCCCTATGAGTCAACCTTATGAGTTCATTAAGGGATATAAAACACACACCAACATGAAAGACATCTTTTTTATTTTTTTGCGACAAGTGATCAAAATACACACAGTAAACATTAGCTATACATAATCTGCTAAAGCAATAATTCCATATTTCACAGCTGAATCACATTTGAGAACATCTAAGGACAATTTGAGAAAAATAATATAAATGACAAGTTTGAAACCTAAAGTGTTGATTTAAAAAAAATGCATATTCATATTTCTGTGTTGTGTATTTGTTGGCCTTGCCTTGTGGGTACAGTGCTTCAGCCCATCTCCACATTTCTATCTATCTCTCTCTTTGTCTGCTTTCTCCAACCCTGTCTTACAGCCACGGATAGGAAGCAGTTGTCTGTGAGTATTTTGGAGACTTGCCACATGTAGCCAATCCTTCATTTTCTTCCCCATAACTCCACCCATGTCATGTTAACCCATGTCAATATACTGTATGTTATTGCAGTGTTGTATTTTTTTTATGGTTTTCAGTCCTTGGGTTTTTCTAACCTCTCATTACCTTTGCACAGTGAAAGCTGCAGTCGGCTTTGTTTCATCACAGTGGCCTTATCAGCAGCACCCATAACACCCACTGATTATTTGGTAGTTTAATAAATGGCTGCAAGACTTCTACTTCCAAAGAACTCTTTGACAATCATATTTGTAAGAGATATATTATAAAACGGTAAAATAATGACAAACAAGTAACAACAAGTATTGATTGATTGATTGATTGATTGATTGATTGATTGAATGAATAGTTCAGTATTGATTAAGTAAAGATAATGGTTTGGAGCCAGACATACATAGGGTCAGCGAGCTTTTAATAATTAATTACTTCTTGAAAATGTGCTAAACAAAAGTCCTCAGTATTGTGAACTCTGTACCACACTTCACATTATGACCTAATTTTTCAAATAGGAACTTAAGAGTCCTTGGCCGCCTGGGAAGCTATTAGTTTCCTTGAATAGAATTTGCTGCTGTAAGGCATTAATTTGTGAATGTCAGTGACATTTTCTTTTTCTTGAAGGAATCCCTATGCGAAGGAATCGACTTTGACAGCCCCGAAGAAACTAGTGGCTGTGTCCGCTTCTGAGTGAGGATGAAAGCGAAGCCTCTTTCTTCATGGCACAATATCGGCAGAAGTTTTGGATTGAATTGCAATGCAAAAGATAGAGATGGGTTTTGATTTTGATTTTTTTAAACCACTTTTTCGGAAGCCATAGTCAGAGCAAGTGCGGGAAGCCACGAAGCCACCTGCACCACGAGGTCATTTTTGTTCCTGTTTATCTCAACCTACTGTTTGTCTTTACTCTGCATGCTGAGGCTTTGAACTGGAGGCCTTAACATTAGTATCATAAATTCTTCTGCATGTGCACCAAAAGAAATCAGCTAACAGAACATACTGTACTACACAACTGGCAACTAATCCTCATCATCATATTGTAAATAATACAATGCCTTACTGAACATGAAATATAGGGATAGAATTAGCTCCTCTGTATGCCTCTGAATGTAACAGGAGCATGTTATGCATTATTATAATGAAAATCAATTTTCACTCTTGCAAATAGAACATGTTATAAAGTGGATGCTCTAAAAATATTTTTATAATACAAATCCACTCATCTGCCATATGCAAACAACCTGTAGTTGTGATTCTAAGCCATCATCTGTTTTGTCTTACGTTATAGATTTTGAAGAACGTACTCATCAGGTTCTGAAGGAGATTAAAATATTGTACTGAGTTTCTCTTAGGAAAGCATTTTATGTGTTGTTAGATAATGCACCTCATTGCTGGACATACTGTATACCAGCAGTAAATAAACAAATTTACTTTTCAGTCACGCAAGCTCTAATTCACAAACCTAATGTATTGAGCCAGTGTTATGTGTCTCCATGAACACTAAATGGTAAATCTTCATATGTTAATTCATTGTTCCTTATGCCTATGTATTTTAGGAAGGGATTTGTGCAACAAAATCATATTGAAGCTGTTTGTTTATGCAAATGTTTTCTCCTTTAGTTCCCCTTAATATCAACTATTTTTAGGAAATAATGGACAGTGGTGCAAATTTCATTCAGTGAATATGTAATATTTGACTGTTGACAAGTTATTGCCCTGCTCAAAGCAGCCTACTTGTGCCTTTTAAGCAGACAATAAACACGTTTTGAAGTGACATGACTTTTATTATGTGTTTTTTACATAGAAATGTACAAGACACACTCTTTGCAGTACATGAAATATGAGTGAAATGTTTTTGTTTTTTTTTTAAATCTACCTTGCTCTATACATATTGGAAAGACAAATTCAAGGCTATTAGTTTATGGTCAGAGGGATAGGGACATTTGGTCAGGGAGCATCACTTTATCAGGGCTGCAGAGAAAAGCTTAACATAAAATGATTGCAGTTAACTGTAGAAAAGAATGAATTTGTTGTTTTGAAGAAGCGGGAACTTAAATGTTGCATTACATTGTCATTAAAAAATACAAAATAAGTTTCATATTGTAGAAAATCGATCATTTTGAAAATAAGTCTACTCTTTCAGTACGTATCATGTCTTCAGATTTCTATAATAATGACAGCATCACGTGGTGAACTCATTTTAACTCACACTTCATTTTGGGCCACGTGTACTTTCCTTTTATATTCCTACTCTACTACATTTCATAGGGAAATATTGTACTTTTAACTCTGCTACACTCTTTAAGGTAAAGATTACTTTTCAGATTAAGATTTGAACATAAATATTTTATAAAATTTTATATCTAAACACATGATGAGATCATAAAATATTGCAAAGATTAAATCAGGGATTTCCAAACCAAAAACCTTTGTCTTAGTTGGTCACAGATGTCTGTCAGTGGCTTAACTAGAGTGAGCCACGTGGTTTCATGCACCTCACAACCTCTCATATTTATCTTCTGGTCCTTTTGACCCCATGACTGAATAACTGTATATAAAGTAGTCAAAACTAGCTCCACTTTGAGCTGCTACAACAGCAGCTTTAAAATGCTGTTTGTGTCCTAAAAGGCTGCATATTTCATAAACATCATTAAACCTGACGTGACTGGAGATGCCTCAGGGAAGCAGTTACGGTGTATTTCGCGAACACTGTTTGTGATATTATACTGTAAATATTACTGTAAAAAAAAAAAACCCCAGAGGTGTATCTATTAGGAAATTTACGGTACAGGAGCGCTAGCGTCGTGACGTCATAGAGGCGTAAGTGACGCGCCACACATCGGCAGTCTCACTGGATGTTTATTGTTTGAGGCAGGGCTGCAGTCAACGGCAGGTGAGAAAACCGAGCAATTTAGCCCATAGTCACAGCTTTTAATGCCACTCGCTCGTGTTTAGATTTGTCGCCGGGCAGGTTTAGGATATGAACGAAGTTCATCTGGATGCGAAACGCTTCGGGAAAGATGAAAAAAAAAAAAGATAAATAAAAGCCTAGTTAACCAAAGTTACTGGTCAGGCTAGCATGCTAAGGTTAGCAGATGATACATGATATAGTTAGCTGCCCGTCAGCATTGACATTTCTTTTCTTGAGTACGAGCAACTATGTTTCTTTCATACCATTTCAGAATAAATGTCTCTAATGGTTATTTGTCGAGTTATGTGCAAGTGGCCCCGTTTAATTGATTTTCTTCTTTTCTTTTTTTTCCTTGCTTGGCAGAGACTTCCTAGCTTACTGCGCTATCTGTGTATCTTATTGTTGAGTTAACTGCCAGAACAAAGAAATTAAAACAAAGCAATGTCGCTGTCAGGTGTTTTACCCCCGTTACTGCTTCCCATCAGCAGTTTAATTGTTATATGTCCATTTCTAAAGCACTATTTTAATTGCTAGCACAACACACGGTATCCGACGTGTTTGGAGTGTATCATCGGCTAACTAACTAAGTTGTAGCTGGGTCAAGCTAATGTAGCTACAAGTATATGGCAAAACAACTAAGGGCCGAGCTAGATAACTTCAAATAACTAGAACAACCACGCGTGAATCGTGGTTTTCATCGCAGGCAGCACTGTATGTTTTCTGAAAAGGCAAAATGACTTTTAAACAATTTAAAGTGGTTACATACCTCAACCACGTTCTTGGTAGATAGATACAAGGAGCAGCTTGGTTTTTAAAATCTAACTATAGTTGTGTCAAGTTGGGAATTAAAAAAATAAGCACAATGTTGTGTATAGAAGTCACTCGTGGTGTCTGGCTCTTCTTTTGACCCTTTGCACTCAGGAATTGATGTGCATTTTTACTTTAAAGATAATAAATCTGTGGAAAAAAACGTGGCAGGTTGTTACTAGAACTTCATCTTTGACATTTAAAGGATCTATTTGACATTGGATTGTTAACCCATTTGTCTAGACTGTGTGTCCATTCCTTCATCCATCCAAATAAACATGGCAAACAGGAGTTAAGTATATACACATATGGCATATACCAGGTTAACAGGCCCCTGTAGCTAAAACTAATGCAGTCTGAAATCCTCCCTTCCTGAAGGTTATAATGTTCAGTATTGAGTTTGTTTTAGAGAGGTGTTCCCTTAAACAAACTGTGTGGTCATTTTGGAGGATTTTGTATGTGATGAGTGTTAAGCTGTGAGCTATTTGGTTGTACAGGGAGGTGTTTCTGATATTTAGCCTGCTGTTATTGAAATAAATGATGGGGAAAAACTTGTCTGACATTGATACATATTTATGGTTTAGCAATGGAATGACAGCAGCAGAAATAAGGATATTACCAGTTAGGCTTTTATAGTAAGAAAGTAAAGTAATCTAATATTCTTTGACTAGACACACCAACTAAGTGTCCCCTTTATAGCTATGCCAATCTTTTGTCATCAAATGCCATGAATACAGCGGATCAGTCATTTTTACACCAGATAATTTGCATTGGCACAGAAATAGGTTAAATTCAGATTTTGTTGTCACATGATTTTGCAGGTAGGATGTTGAGGCTTCGCTGTAAGACCAAAAATGGGAGCCACATAATGCAGGGCTTAACTCATCAGTCCTGTGTCCAAGAGCTGAAGAGTAAAGTGGAGGAGCTGACTGGTATCCCCTGTGATGTGCAGAAAATTATGGTTGGTTACCCACCCTCCAGCCTTGATCTTCGAAATGGAGATGCTCACCTCAAGGATTACCCCATTAAATCAGGTATGTTGTCAAACTTAAAAGATACTTAGATAACTTGGACAAAATTCACACCATTTATTGTTAAATTAAATTCAAATCTCAAAACCTTGGCACAACACATTATTGTAACTGGGTGAACTGACCCCTGGACACACATTTTTGCATTTAGATTTTTTGTGACATTTCTAATGTGTACAAAAGATTAAATTGGATGTCCACAATCAATATGTTGTTTTTCTTCTCCACTTTGTCAATTCAAGATTGACCAGGCTGAACTGTGTTGTCACTGATTTGTCATCCTCTATAGGAGACACACTCATTGTTGAGGAAGAAAAAAACAAGCCAAAGCCTCAGGATCACCCCACTGTGACTAAAGCACCACGCCTGGAAGCCTCCTCACCTGTGCTGGCACGTCGAGTAGTCCCAGCTGACAACTCCTGCCTCTTCACCAGTGTGTATTATGTGGTGGAAGGAGGCGTGTATGACCCTGCTTGTGCTCCTGAGATGCGAGGCCTCATCGCACAGATTGTGTCAAGTGATCCTGCAGCTTACTGTGAAGCGGTTTTAGGAAAGACCAATGAGGAGTACTGCACCTGGATAAGACGTGACGACACCTGGGGAGGAGCCATCGAGGTGTCGATCCTGTCCAAGTTTTACCAGTGTGAGATCTGTGTGGTGGACACTCAGACAGTCCGAGTGGATCGATTTGGAGAGGATGCTGGCTACCACAAACGTGTGCTGCTCATCTATGACGGCATCCACTATGACCCGCTGCAGAAAGAAACACCTGGCTCTGATGCCCCACCCCAGACTATCTTCTCCACCACAGACGACGTAATCCTGGCCCAGGCCCTCGAGCTGGCAGACGAGGCTCGCCGGAAGCGGCAGTTCACGGACGTAAACCGCTTTGCATTGCGCTGTATGGTGTGTCAGATGGGCCTGGTGGGACAAAAGGAAGCTCGTGAGCACGCCAAGGAGACAGGCCACACCAATTTTGGGGAAGTGTGAACATGCTTTAGTCTTTCTTTTTTTTTTTTTTTCCCCTTCTCACCAATACAACCACCTCCAAACCCGTGCCCCATGTCTGGCAACTTTGTCAGTCTGTCTGTCTGTCTGTCTGCTTGTGTGATCCTCTACCTCACATTGTCTAGCGACATCTATGGAGAATCTGCAGACACTGTTCAGCCTCTAACCTGTTCAGTATTACTTTTTAACTGCTGTCAGTTCTCAAAGTCAGAAACGGTACTGCAGTGCTCCGATGTCATTAAACCATCTTGTTGGCCTGTTAGGAACGGTTTCAAATCTAACTGGGTCCAGGAAAATATGCAAACAATTCTTAGGATTTGTTTTAATCTGTTTTGGTTGCTCAGTGGCTGGGTTGTATTGAGACAAAGCAAACAGTGGCTGATGTGTTGTCAGTTAAAAATTACACCAACTTGCCAATATTTACATGTGAGTGACTGAACTTAAATATGTGACGTAACCCCACGAGAGAGTTTTAAAACAACCACTAAGAATTATTTGTTCTGCGATATGGTCCTACTCACTGTTGTCTTAAACGCAGCACACCAAGTTTGACTGTTATTCATCATGTCTGTTATGTAGCATGTTTTTTTATTTCTCTTGTGGACTGAGGTTTGAGGTTTGTCAGAAACTCTTCCAGTACTTAAAGCTGATCATTTGGTTAACTTAAGATGTCAATTGTTGAGCACAGTAGACTGTGTTAATGCTAAGCTAGAATCATCTCCATACAAGTGCTATTTGTGACGTTACCTTGAATTTTCTGAGCAGTGGCCTGTGAGATTGAGGTTTGAGATTGAGGTTATGCATTTTGAAATACATCATATTGCAAATAATGATCCAAAATTAGCCAAATTACTTATATGACACTTTTTCCCTTTTTTTTTGGGGGGGGGGGGGGTTGTTTTAATGTTGCATCATTGTTTATCAGTGAGCTTGTTTTAAATCAAACAAAAAAAAATGTAAAAAATTAATTATGGTGCTGAAACATTTTACAAAACCTGTAGTGCTTTATTTTTCTCCATTGGTACAACAGGTTTTCAAGAGTGTAATTTTTAATTCTAGTGTGTAAATTTCAGGTATCATGCTGTAAGAACTAATCTTTTTAAAGTTTTTTTTAATATATATATATATATATATATATGTGTGTTACTGCATAATTTGAAAAACATTTGCGTCATTATGAGGTATTATGTTTTAGCACTGTATTTCAGAACACAAATGATGAGAGGATGTGTAGAAATCTAATGCGTGCACATCACGCCGTGTAAGAGGAATCCTGCTCACTTAATGCATTTACTGTTCAGGTACAGTCCAGATATTATGTGCTTTGCTAATCAACATTAACCTTTATACTTTAATTATATTTTTCCATCTCACAGTCAGGGTGTCTTGGGAACTGTGAGTTTGAGTTTTGATTTAATTTGTAGTGCTCGTCCAAATATCGCCACTCTGTTCCACTGTACGTTTTTGCACAATTGGAGGATGTTCTCACATTGTCAGCTAAAGTCAGGCATCATCGCTTTACCCATTACTTTTAAACTCACTCATAAAGATGAAGCATGCACTTACTTATGATAAACATTGGGTCAGAAATGTGTAATTGAGGGAGGTCAATAAGATACCTGTGGGATCGGTTTCTTCCTTGAAGCAAAGAACCAGTATTTTTATTCCACATATCTGTGATGGCAATATTGATACTGAGTTGTTGCCAAAAGTTTGAGATGGAGGACTGATTTGGACTTTTCTAGATTCTTTTTATTCATTTTTATTCAGGAATAAACGAAAGGTAAACTGAAAATGTCTAATTCTTTGTTTGAATGTGAATTACTATTATTTCTTTTCTCTCATCTGTTACTTTATGTAGTCTGTTTTACTTTTACAGTAACAATGGATTATTCAGCTTGCATACAAGTGAAACTATGAAACAGCTTTGTTGTATTTTGTATTAACCAAGTTCTCATGACTCTTCAAGGACAATAACAATGAATGTTGCACATAAAGCACTACAGAACTGGATTTACTTGATTTTTTTCAGTGTCGTGTCACAATAAAAAGATATAGCCGACATTTGGTATAAGTCGTTTTTTGTATTAAGTGTTAACTTTTGTTTTCAATTAGCATATTCTATTTCATAATGATTGCTGTGATTCTGCTTTATTTTGTTTACTACTGAAGTCTTAGATGTCAAACACTGAATATTAATGCATATGATTGTATTGTGACAAAAGTCACTTCAAGGCAATACTGCTATAGAAAAACTAAGCTCAAAATCTTTAACACTAGTCCATTTAAAACAATGAGAGAAACGTGTGACTTTAAGTGGTTTCGATTATTTTTGAACTGGTAGATACAAATAGAAAACATGCATATAATCATCTATTTATAATTCTTTGACTATCCATGGCCTTTGGAGATCAGCCTTATTTGGCTGAACAACCCTGACGGCTGTGCTATCGTAGTGGGATTATACTACCTACATGTTATTTTAAGGAACATCTACCCTTCCTTAATAGGATCAAAGATTTGTTCACTGACTGTTTGACCAACTGTTACAGCTGCTACAACAAAGAGGCAATTTACACTCAAAATAACATGGATTCATCTAGAAAACGATTTAGTTTGCGTGGTCACATAGAAGAGGCTTTGAACAAACCATGAACTGTTAGTAATGAAACTAAAACACTGCTCCCAACCCTCGGAGGAAAAAATAAGGAATATTTCACTATATATGTATTTTAGTTTTGTTCATTTTATTTATTTATTTTACCAGGTTATTTATTTATTTGTATATTTAAAGTTTCTTATACGCTCATTTTATTCTATTTTTTTCTTTTTAATACTTAATTTATTTCTCCACATTGTATTTCCGGTTCTATTATTATTATTATTATTATTGGTTTATTTCTGTATTTATTTTTGCTTCCTTGTCTTTGGTATTTCCTCAGTGCAAATTCAAATTCATGAGATTAACGATAGCGTTTTCTCAGTTCCTCTTATTGCTGGGCTGTTTTTATTACATACATTATTATTAAATTAGTGTCTAACTGTGTGTGTGTGTGTGCGGGTTGATGGACTGATGGATTGATTTAAACTCGTTGGGGTCGCTGTCTTTGCGACCACAGCCTGTGGTCAGGGGACACTGATTAGCAGATTATTACAGGTGTAGCTATGACGACGAGGGCTCGCGCGTCTTAAGGGAGATGCAGCGCTCTGATTGGCTGAAAGCTTAGGGCACAAAGTCCTCCGTGCAGGTGTCTCGGAGCTGCAGAGACGCGGTCAATGGATACTGGACTAGAGCGCGGAGAGTCACACAGGTATGTTGTCGTCCACTGCAACTTAAGCTTTAAAAAAAAAAAAAAAACTTCACTTTGTTCTCGGTACTCAGCTCATTTAAATAACCTTCTACATTACGCTGTTCACTTCATCTTCTTTCTCTTCCTTCTGCACTGAAGCTGATTCATGGCTAGTTTCTGTTTCCTAAAGAATCCTGTTTTTTAATAATTAGCTTCTGTTGCCGCCTGATGATGATTTCTGACTTTATATGTGTGTATAATGTTATATACATGGTTGAAATGTCATATTTACAAAGTGAAGTCAGTCTTTGTATTGTTGTAAAATAGTCTGTGGGACTTAAGTTAGGAGGCCTATATTATACATGTTTTAATCAATGAATGTTGGTATATTTAATTTTTATATTTAAGACTGTAATTCTCTTTAAGACTGTAATTGGGGCAGATGGTCTTCACAAAAAGATAAATAAACTCATGAACTTGGACCCTGAAGTATGTGAGGACAGAGGGTTGAAGGCCAGGAACTTCATAAACTAAACAGTGGTGATTTGACCTAGTTGCATAATCTGTTTTAGACAATGCATAAGGCAGTTGACTTTTATGGCCACAATCAAAACGATACTGTGCTTTTACTTTTATTGTTCAAAGGAGTTTGACATGGTGACTAAATTTGTTGCCTCAACCTCTGACCCCATGCTCTTTGTTAGGGTCATTCTGTTTCTTTTTTTTTTTTTATGGGAGTTGCTACTGTCTTGATATGGATCATACATAGAGATAAACGCAGATGAATGTACTTCACAATGTTAAGATGAACCTTCGCTGGAAATGGTCTTGAGGGCTTAGTAACGAACTAGAGTTTTATTAGTTAGTTAGTTAGATTTCGTTATGACAGGAAAGGCTCAACTCAAATAACATTGTTTTAATTATCTCCAGCTGCTCTGCTTATCTGCACGTGGCCAGGCCAGACTGTGTCAGGTATATAAACATTATCTCAATGTTTCCACCGTTCTGATTAAAATCCTGACATGAACGACAGATGGGGACATTAACATAGGCAGGATGGGGTGACATTGTAAACCTTGAACAGTGAACAGGAGTGCTTTTGTGCCTCCTTTGGGTTATACAGCAGCCCTTTCCTCTCAGGTGTTGAAACTTATCCAAAACTGATTTTTTTTTTTTTTTTCCCCTCACACTCGGATCAGACAGGTGTGCCTTTATTCTGAAATTCCAGCTCTTTTGTACAATACCAGAGAATGGTTTGGTTTTATTCTCTGTCCTCGTCCTAAATCTCCTGCTCTGTTTAATTTCTGAATCATCATAGTGTTATATTTTGCTTCCACTGGAGAAAACCAGTCCCTAATCATGGAATTGCAATTTACATTTCCTTTGTATTTCACAAACTGATCCTTGTTTTCAGGGAAGAACCTACAACCAAATTAAAAACAGCTTAATACTAGACTGTTAAGACAACATGGTCACAATGGATATCATATAGCTTTCAGGAGATCATTACTGCTGCCCTCCACCCCTTCTGAAACTGATCCGGTTGAGGAAGATTAGGAATGGCATGTGTTCTGTAATCTGAGTCACATGCAGCAAGAGGACTAGTTAGATATCTGTCAGAAACAGACTAAGATATGATACCCTGTCATTCTTGAGCAGCGAGGCTGTCTGGGCTCAGATTGTGTTCATGTGAGACACACTGCAGTATCACACAGAAGGGATGATGATGAGAAGATATTAAGACACAGAGAGCGACTAAACCATTTAGCAATTTAGAAAATGTCCTAATAAAACCATACAATTCTTTTCTGAACAAATGTGCAGCCACTGGGGTAGTTTTAGTCAATTTGTCAATATAGACTGAACCATTGACCACAGGCGGACTGTAGTCTTAAGACTCGCTTTACTGAAATTACAATTGCATGGTTTTGAAAAGTACTTGTTGGGATATTTACATGTTGTTGTCAGAAAATAAGACCTTGTAGAACATCTTCTAATATTGTTGGTGCTCTGCAACAACTGATTCTTAAGTGCTGGGTGTAGAAATTCATCCTCTATGTAATACAGTGCAATTTCAAAACTGTCCCTGTGAGTAATGAAATGTTTACTTAATAAAAGTGTGACATATTTAATACTATGCTATGAGTCTATTCTACAGAGGTTCTAAATGCCCACTTTGGTGGTTTTTTTTTTTGGTTTTTTTTTAACAATTTTTATTCATTATTTTTTAGTTTTCTTTTAACACTTTTAAAAATTATTTTGAATTTTACATTCTCCTGTCAAATTTCCCTCCATGTTGTGACTGTCATTAGACTCATTTGTTGTTCCTTGATGACATGATGAAGCCTGCAAATTATGCACTGTTGTCCAGGTCATGAACTGGAGAGGGCAGATTCTTGTGCACAGTGTTTCAATTCTTGATCAAAACATCCAGCCATTCACAGCTCAACCAATCATGTTTACAGCACAGGCTGATAACGTTACAGTGCACTGGGTTATCTTTACATATCTATATTTAATCCTGAGCTATTCATAAACTCGGATCACACTGATCTGGAGCTGTCCAGAACCCTGTGGTGCTGATTACTGGTCACACACAGCAGCTAATTTTTCTTCATCTCCAAAACTTTTTTGACTACAATCCATGTCCTGTTAATCGGTGCCCATGGCCAATGAACTATAATGAACTGTTATTTATTCATCAATGATGAGGGAATTCAAAGTCTAAATTTGTTTTACAGCTAAAAGACAATGTCATGCCATAATGTCTTGTCCTCTGGAATTTCTATTAGACTTGGTTAGAGTCAGTTTGTCATTGACTCAGTCCATGTGTTAAATTTACTCTTTAAACTCTTATTTTACTACTACTGTGTCTCAACAAAATTGCAGAAAATGGTTCAAAGAGGCAAAGTTTACACAAATATGATATAGTACACTAAATGGAATCTAATTAGATTTTTTTTTAAACTAGGCTTTGAACAATTAAAACAGTATTTAACTCTTCATTTATTTACTTTTTACAGAGTAGAACACAACAATCTGTGCCACTAACCTTGGACAAGTAGGGTACTAAGATGCCCAAAAGTGATACCTGGCCAGGTGGCATTGGATTGGAGACCATGACTGACATGGATAGTGCTGGCAGCTGTGACAGTGTTGTCAGTGCCAACTCTGGCTTTGTAAGTAACTGACCTTACCTGAATCTCACAATGCGTATAGACTACATAGGAATAGGAGTTTTGTATCTATTTAGATGTGAATTGTTTGAAGCCTTAAACATTCTTGTATAAAATAAATGTCAATCCTTCTATTACTCAGTCTGAGAGTTAATGCCTCTTTAGGGATGTCTAATTGTATTAACTTTTATGCATTACAGAGCGATGATAGTCTGGAGTACCTTTCTGCTGAAGAGAAAGCCTGCCTCATGTTTTTGGAGGAGACTATTGAGTCTTTGGATACTGAGGAAGATAGTGGACTGTCCAATGATGAACCTGACCAACTGCCCAGCCCTGGCAACCTTGCTTCCAAACTAGCTGACCTGTCAGCCTCCATGAGCAAAAGCAAGTTGAACGGTGAGTTAATCTCTGGGGACAGATGCAGAATTAGCTGTATACAGTCAGTGAAACACTTTGAATCCAGTAACAAACGTGTGCTTGTTTGATTCACAGATTCACAGAAACATGCCTCAAAAGAAACAATCAAGGAAAATGATGACACTAAGCCCATGCAGAGCTACCTGGTTCCTACACCTTTTGTTGTGGCGAGCAGCAGTTTGTGTTCTGTACCGAGTACTAAACCAGGCATTCCTCCAGACAAAAACCTCTGCTCCAAGCCTCAGTTCACTCCTTCTAGCAGCAAACCTGGTCACAAACACAACCAGAAACCTCCCCAAGTACCTTTGGAGGTTAATGTTGTGAAACCTCCTCCCACCAAACCCAGGGACTACCCAGCTAGGACCACTGAGGGTCCTTTACCCAGAGGACCTCTGTCCTACGAGGCACTTGTTCATTTGCGAAGGAGCGCCTCCACAAAGAAGACTCCTTTATGTCCTACAGTTGATCATACTATAGACTTGGACAAGCACCTTCCTGCAACAACGGATGGTCCAAACTTCGGAAACCTGCCAAGATCTGAGAAATCCCACTCAGAGCCTTCCAAGTTTAAAACAAGTCCTCCAGTTGTGGCCCCTAAACCCAAAACGATTCCTTCCAACATATCTGTGAACACACCAAATGAAGCTTTGATAATGTCAGACTCTTCATACAGTGTCAAGCATGCGACAGATCCCCAGGTGGTGAGACTGGAAGCTTTGCAGAAGCTTGGCCTCCTGAAAGACCAGGAGCCAGAAAATCAGGCAACACCCCCACTATCTCCCCCTAAATCTCACTCTTTTTTGGATCCAACACCTAACAGATTTACAAAAGGTCCGTCTAATGGTAATCGATCACGAAGCCCATCATTTTGTTACTCTCAAGTGTCCACGGAGCCTAAGAACAAGCCTCTGCAGAGCAGTGCCAGTTTCCATCACCAATCAAGATGTGACCAACAGTCTGCATCTGTACCACACCCTGCTAAGTCCAATGGATTGAAGGCAGCTGGTTTGGCACGCTCTACTACCCTGAACAGCCACAGAAATGGTGGGACTGAACTGGAACCCATCACAGCAGCTGAGCCAGTGAAAGCCAACACTGAAGCTCAATCTGTAACCAACAAACCCTCAAACACAGTTGCATACACTGTGATGGTTGTGCCTGGGATGGGAGCTGATCGGAAAGAAGCACTCAGAAAGCTTGGACTGCTCAAAGACTGAAAACTGGTAAACAGCAGAAGCCTGCCTGCTTAGATGCAGTGATTAGAGAGAGTCCAAGAGTACCACGAGCTTAAAGAGAGTTAGAGCATTAAGCAACTTGGCACTTTGGCAAACTAAAGCATATGGATGAAGAACAACTTAAAAGAGAATACCAGCACTTTGAATCTAGGTCATGCTGACTTATCTTCTTGAGGGCACCCCCCCCCCCCCCCCCCAAACTATTGTTCTGCAAGGAGTTTCTGGAAATGCATCTTATAACAAAGGAAGATAGTAATGCATCTCAAACCCCTGAGGATTAACATGTTGTGATTAAGAAATTCAGATTAGATGGACTTACATTTTGTGTTTGCTTTAACAAATTTCAGTTTGAAACAGCAGGATACCTAATTAGTCTAAGCCTGCATGTGGGAAAAAGTGAGCAGTTCTAAATAATCTTCACCAATTCATCTCCAAATCAGATGCAGCACTGGTTTTCTGAATGTTTAAAATGCTGTTTTGCATTCACAAGTATGCACTCTCAAGTTTATAGAGATAAGAAATAATTTGTTCTAATTCAAATGTAGAAAACTATATTGTAATAAGCCTTGGTTTCCATAAGAACCCTATTTTAGAACAGTGGCAACATACCAAAGCAAGCCACAGTGTGGGTTTCTATTAATCTTGTTCCTTCCACATTTACATACATACTGTAATATGCTGTTCCACTCTACCTCTACTTGAAGGAAACAACCAAAATCAAAAGTTTTTTTTTTTTTTTTTTACATTACTGAACATTTCACAATTCACAGATGTGCCTCTAAGCAGATCATTGAGTACAATACTTGGAACAAAACCTCAAAGATATGTTTATGCAGCTCATCATTATTGTAAAACAAAATTTTGAAAATGTTTTGGAGTGATTTTTCTGTGTATTCTAAACACTAGCATCTGGCAGCATTACATGATTTTTAAGATCTGTTGAACAAGTAGCTCACACATTTCTACTATAATTTCTATATAGACTATACACTATAACTATGTATGATGTTTAGGTGGTTTAAAATGACAAGCTGTGACTGCCTTCATGGTTTAAATACTGGAGATGCTCATTCAGAGTGAAAAAAAAAATAATGTGATTACTTCTTCCAGCTCTTTACTATTTCCATAAATTTATCACTGAAAATGAAATAAAAAATCTGCATGTAATATATTATGTATTGAAACCATTATCTTCAGAACATGTAAGTACAGTTTTCCATCAGTCCAAGCGTTTCTGTGCAAGTGAGAAAATACAACATTTTTGTATTATGCAGCTTCCTTTTTTAAACTCTTACCACACCGTGTTGACTTTGAAATGTAACTAAAGCTGAGCTGCTGATGATTTGCCTTTTCAGATCGAGTTAAAAAGAGGCAAAAACCCTTTACGTCAAACCTTCATGCCTCTAAATCTGCGAGTGACTATGCCTTTCTGCTTCATCCAGCACTCCACTTACAGAATGACTATCAGCCATACTACTCATCTTACACGCCACTCGGGCGATGAGAAAGCCTGCTCAGCCGTTCTTCCATTATCAGATTATGTTGAGCCCCACCTCCATGTGAACTTAGCAGACCAGTGCTTTCCTTTCTTTGTTTTTCTGATATCCTTTGCATGTAAGACTTCTAATTCCTCCCACTGACTGATTTGAATGGTTAGTCAGTTCTTATGTAACAGTACTGTTACATAAGAACTGACTAACCATTCAGTGGAATTAGAGTGTGGTTGATTATTGCAAGAGACAATTGCAGTTTCCGTCTATAGTGTTATCTTCTCAGTAAGGTAAGCGCCTCACCTAATGGGTCTGTATCTGCATCTAGTGTGTCTACACACAGGGTGTCAAATTTTGAAACTGACACGGGTCTCTGCCAGTCAAGTAATATTAAACAATGGATGTAGAAATCAGGCCAGAGCCAAGGTTGGAAATAAGATACTCGGACAGAGAAGTGGGCTGCAGAAAGGATTGGGTTTTGTCAATAGAGATACAAATGTAACTACAGCATTTGAGAGATTGCATTTTGTGCATCTGATGCAGCTCCTACCCTGGAGATACAGACTCCATCATGGTATCATTTAAAACAGTTGATTTTCAAAATAAATCCTTTGATATTAGCATGAAAGTCTATTTTTAGGATCCACATTAATTAAGAGTATTCTCATCTTTACCAGGGTTTAGTAAAGTCACACCAAAATGCACAGTGCTGACCCCAGAGGTATCAGAGGTATCATCATATGTAACTTGAGATAACTGTTGACTACCTGTCAACACTGCTGCCTTGACTACAGCCCCCCTGACCCCTTTGTGACAGTGGAGTTGCTCTGACATACTGGTCTGACATGTTATTGTCTTAAATCCTATTACTGTTCTTCTTCTAAACAAGTCAAGTTTAAATAGCTTTTTGTAAAGTAAAGGAAATTAGCCATGAAATGGATACATTTATTTATTTGATCTATTCAGCAGCAAGTGCAGTGGTTGAAAATGTTTGACAAGGATCAGGTTAAAATTGTGGTTTACAGCAACAGAAATAAATGAAAAAAGAAACATTATCATCGCTGGACTTTAAGTTTCACAGTTCCCAGATCAAAAGTTTAAGTACAGTGCAAAATTTCAAGGGTAGTATCGTAACATAGGTAGAATTTTGCTCAAAATTACAATCAAAGTGTCATTTGAAAAGAAGTGTCCACTGGATATATTTTTGCATTAGTTATAAAAAATATATACTTCACTAAATACATACTACATGTGATCAATCACATTGTATAAAATCTTTTATGTCAAAAGTGGATGACAGTAAGATGTGTTTGAGTGCGTAGGATGTGGTAATTCACTGTCTTTTCATATCCCCTCATTCTGGATGTGAGTTTTGCTTTTTTTGCGCTTCACCTTACCATTGGACATGGGGACACCCAACGACTCCAGGCGGAAGGGTCGTGGCAGGATGGAGTCTGAGCCGACAGGTGGGCTCACAGTGGAAATGCTCATTGGTGCTAGATGGGCTGCCCCGTTAACCAGGGGAGGAGAGTGGATAGCTGCAGAAAAAGAAAGTTAAGATCAACATCAGAAGGAAAAAGCATACATGTAAATTGGTTTGGCATTGCGAGTGCTACAGAAAGTCATCTTAGTTGCAGTTATTCAGATTTCTTGAGGGAGAATCTGTTCAGAGTGTCTTCATTGAACATGAAATGTTTTTCTAAAATCTCTTCAATCATCACTGTTTGCATTTTCTCCACCTCAAAGAACTGATGCTTCCAAATGTAAAGAAAGTCCTGCAAGAACTGGTCTTACCGTGTGCCTTGGTACCATCACCTCCCATCAGTTGGCTGGCTCGCTTTGACTTGAAGTAGCTGCTTGCGATGTTTTCACTGTCACTACGGTCCAGCATTTCCTTATACCTGTCCTCTTCTGCCTGCTAAAAAACACACACAGGGGTAAGGCTGTGTTGGCATTCCAGTGCGCTTGAGTGAAAGATGATGTATGAAACATAAACACACCATGAAAGATTCTCCATTATCAGCAGCTGAGCCTCTGCGAGTTGAGAGTTTTAGATGCACTGCTATGAGAGATAAACAAAAACAGACAAAGATTAAGGCAAAGACTCTGTGTCATTACAAAAACTTAAGATTTTAGTCTAGTTTCTATATGCCCCACTCCCCCTCACACTTTGCACCTGAAGGCAGTGTTGTCTTCTGCACCATCACATCTGGCAGCCGCCAAGTGGCACTGTCCTCGTCCCAGACAGCTTCTTTCTTCAGACGGTCCAGGTTGCTGTAGTTGCAGTCACGCCGCACCAGGGGAACCATACGCTGCAGCAAGCTGTTCAGCAGTTGGCCCTCCCTCTCCAGCCGGCGGATGGTTGCCAGGTAGTCGTTTCTCTCCACCTCGAACTCTGACTGCAGGTCACGGATCTCCAGTTTGGCTGCTTTCAGCTGTCATTACAGGTTAACCAAGTCAAGTCAGTTTTATTTGCAAAGCACAAATCGTAAAAGAAGGTGTGGGCTGCAAATCTTTATAATATCAATGTGGCCTTATGGTTGAAGGGCATAGCCTGTAAGCCTGCAAGTTTTTGTTTTTGAACCTAAGATTGTAAGTTGTTTTTGGTCCTTTATACTTCACACCCGAACATAGCTCCCAATTTAGTCAATCCTGGAGAAGTTTCTTAATTTCTAAATTGAGAAAGTTGATGAAATGTTTTTCCTCTGAAGCCTACTAATAGAAGAAAATGGAAATCACTGAGAATTTTTGAACATTTAATACTGATTTCCTGCTCTGAGATTGATTGATAATGATGCATGAACCAGGGTGAATGAGTTTCAACTATTATTGCCTTGAATTTGAGGAGTAGCAATAAAGATTTTTAGAGCCAAACAATTATATATATGAAAAACTTTCCACAGAAGATCAAAATATACACTGTATTCCTTTGTGCCAAACCTACTGTACTTTATGTCCCAAAGAGCCTGTCACATTTATCCTAGAGTGGATGTGACCCACCTTGCTCTGCACCTTGACCAGAATTTGGCTTTTGGCATGAACTTCTTCCTGGATGGAGTTGTAGACGTTTAACAGCACATTTTCGCTCTCCTCGTTGTTCTCTGACAGAGCACGGATAAGATGGATTTTCCTCTCGTCAGCGAGGTTCTTCCTCTGCCGGTGTCTCTGCTGTAATTCTTTGTTCCTGGCCTGCTCCCCTCCAACCACCTCCTGTTCCAGCTGCTGCAGCCTGCCGAGAAGAGAGATCAACAGGAATGATGCATGGGCAGGGAGAAAGTACAATAGTGAGAGACTGGAATACTGAAAGTTGCTTATTTTCCTGGTAGTTTTATAAAGCCAGGCTGTATGTAAAATGTGTGTGCAGCTTACCAAAGAAGCCCACAAACCTTTCCAGGACATGTTTCTGGTCCAGAGGCCCTGCTGTGGTGTTGTCAGGAGAGTCTATGTGCCCATTTCCGCCTTGACGTTTTTGGGCATCATCCTCTACACAAGGTACATCAGGCTGGCTCACCAACGGGAGGAAATTACACCCAATAAGTTTATAGTAATGCACAGGCTGTTTCTTTGTGAAGTGTTGGTACTGGATGATTAGTGGCAATCGTCATGATGGTGGACAGTACCTTGATCACAGAGGTTTCCCCTGTTGCACTGTGGCACACTGCATCAGTTTGAAGGGAGAGCTCTTCTTCAGCAACCTGTGTCACACAGCTCGAGTTCACTGATGTCGGGAAACAAAACAATGCATAGCAGTGTCAGTGAACAGGGTGTGGTTACTTGTGCAGTAACATGAACATGCCTGGGGACACAAAGTAGACAAGTAATACAACCTTGCTAATGTTCAGTGCTTGTTCAGCCTTTGCAGGGATTAACTAATGTTATATGACATAAGGCGAGCACAGAAACAGATTTTTATAAACTATTTACATAGTTCTTTGTTGTGTGCAGATGATTTTCTGTTATCATTCTTAGGGACGGAGCTCCCCCTGCTGGCTCGAGCCTTCTCCAGATTAGACACCTTGGAGTCATAAGATGAACGCAGGGCAGCCATGTCTTCCTGTAGCTTTGCCTTGGATTCCTGCTCTGCATTGTACTCAGCCTGCAACTTGGCCAGCCTCTCCTCGTACTCCTGTGGAGAGAGCAGAACACAGAGCATAAATCACTTGATACTACAAACAATACATGCAGAGATGTGAGGTGATATATTGCTGTGGGAACAGTCTGGGGTTGCCTCTTTAATCTTCTCCTTCTCTGCCTCTGTGCTGCTCGACTGTGGCCTATAAGGAAGATCAGGGGACACTTCAGACAACTGACCAGCCAGCAGAGCTGCATGACAAAAAGCAAAAGGTTTTTTAGCAAGACAAGCAGACACAACATTTCTCAATGTGTGTATTTAAATCTTTTGGAAAGATTTAAATAAAAATATGCACTAAAACTACAAAATATGCCACTTACTCGAAAGGTTAGCAGTGCCCAGCTTGCCTGAGATGAGGGCCCGCAGATTCTTGATCTCTTCTTGATACTCTCGGAGAAGAGCATCCTTGGGGTCCTCATTGATACGAGGTCTGTTCTGGATGCTCTTGGCTCTGTTGGCATAGCGCAGTGTGCTCAGACTTTCTTCGTAGTTGTTGTCTGCAGGGGAGAGGCAGGCGATCATCAAGGTACGCGTGTTTCCTCCCAGAGAGTCCTGCAGCAGCCTGGTCAGCTTGGAGTCCCGGTAGGGGATGTATTTGGAGCGTCCGTCCACCAGGGCAGAGATGACGTTACCCAAGGCCGAGAGGGAAAGGTTGATCTTGGTGGCCTCTCGTAGGCGTTCACCAGTAGCACCGGTCTTAGACTGACGCTCACTTCCTGCCAGGTCCACAAGGTTGAGTTTACCTGCTCGTAGATGGTCCTGGCCAGCTGCATCTGAGAATGTGGGCAGAGAATGTAAAGAAAATACATTTGTATCTGTATCTTGTATAAAGAAAAGAAATCACTGTCAGATACAAATGTACAAGAAAATATTTGTTTGAAATGTACCTTGCACTTGATAACTATCATGCAAACAGTACAGTAAAGTACAATGCTTGGTCTTTTTATCACTCATCTGAGCAATGTGCCTCTTAGCTCATTTTTATATTATTTATTTATATTTTTCTGTTTTTATCAGATTAATCAATTGCCATATCTCTGTAAAGCACTCTAGTCATGTGCTCCATAAATAAATTGACCTTTACAATTATATTGTACAACAGTGTTTTGTTTTCTTATTCTTTGTATACCTGATTATCCTTTTTGCCCCAACATTCAAATCAGGGGATGAAATGTATCCTAGTAGAGACAGATGGAAGCACATCAATGAGTCGTGCGGCTTTTTGTGTTCTCACTTATGTTCAGTCCCTAGTTAAGTTTGTTCTATATATTTTTTTGCTTGTTTTTCCGTCATCCACATTTACAGCAAGCAACACATTTATGTTCTTTTTAAATAAGCCATTTTGGTAATATACATTTAGTGGAAACTGAGTAAACCATAAAGAATGTGGCACTCACAAGAAATTTTTCATAGAATACATAGCAGCTTGATGATGATTATGATTATTTAATGTTATTGGTGAGCTGCTGTTTATTCCCACGTGTCTACAAGCTCAAGTTTATGCAAATGTCTTTATCATCCATAAAACAGATAAGATGATTCAGTGTGTGATATCTTATTAATTTGTTTTTGTGTTCACCAGTGTTGCAGATCTCCAAGTGGATGGTAAAGATAGAGTGGGAGCGGGAGGAGTCTTTGTTCATCAGCGTGTAGCCCACTGCCCGGTTCCTCCAGCCTCGCTCTATGATTCTCTCACACTCCCCCACACTGTGCACAGTGTGCATGGAGAGGTCCCGCACATACACCCCATGTTCCGGGTGCTCTTTCAGCTAGGTACTCATCAAACACACAAAAACAATATCAACATCTGTCACCCTGTTCAGACATCTTCACCTTCAAGGAGCTATGAAGGTAGTTACTGTTCTTTGAAATCACCATAGCAACGTCTCACAGTATTGTGCACAAACCATAAGAACAGTGTTTACTATGAGAATAGTCTGAGAAACAGGTTTCATTGTACTTAGCAAAGAACAATATCCTGATTTGTTCATTGCTTTCAGAGGCCTACCTCCAATCTCTGTTTGGTGTCGTTTCCCAAAAGGTCTCTGATTTCTTCATTGTAAATCTCCAAGTAAGAGGCCCTCACCAGGAATTTTGTATTTTCTGCACACTATCTTGCACATAAACAGACACACATAAAATCACTCTCTCCAAGCCTGCAAAGCTTAGACAAGCCTCATTGTCAGACTGCACCGACAGAAAAAGTTTTACTCAGGCTTTAGCGCTTTTTGCGTGAAATATGTGGAGGCATGAAATGGACATGTGGCACAATTTACAACAGTAGCCCTGCTTACCTGAATACTCTCAAAGATGTGTTCAAAGGCCCGTGGGATGACTCCCCTCTGGGCTGCAGGCTCGGACACTCCCTGCATTGTGAAAGACTTACCACTTCCAGTTTGTCCATAGGCAAAAATTGTGCCATTATATCCTTCAGTGACCCCCTGTAAAAAAACAAAAAAAACATTTTTGACCTTTTTGCATGAGGCATCTTTAAAAGCAGTACCCTGCTGACCTTTACAAGTGACTGACAGAAGACTGTTAAGTAAATAATGAGGTCTCCAATCAGTAGCAATAAGATATAGGCAACTGATGTTGGGCTGAGGGTGTCCAGTGACCAGTGAGCTGCTTTCATAATGCCTAGATCTGCACACTCTTGCTTTGTACTTGCATTGAAAGTAAAATTAGGAGCTTACCTCAACCAAAGCATAGGCAATCTCATTGTACATCTGCTCAGTGGTTTGATCGAGGAAGTAGGTCCCATCAAAGGTGAACTGTTTGGGTGGTTCATCCACTGCCCCGGGCTTCTCTATGAGGCACTGGCAGCGGTTCAGATCCATGGACAGCACCATCTTACAGCCGAGAGCCTTCTCCCTGTCATTCAGGGGCCTGCATCTGACCACCACCCTCACTGACTCTGACCCCATGTCTCACCATTCACTCCACAGCTTAAAAGCAAAGTAAATATTTACCTCTGCTTTATGGCTACAGAGCTGAGCTGCTGCAGGGAAAGCTCTGCCTACCAACGTCTAGCTAACAAACAGTTCACATCTGGAAGTCCATTGAGACGAGCTCGTTTCCCACAGGACATCGTGCAACAGGTAAGAAAAAAAAAAAAGCAAAAATAGGTAAATAGTAAAAAAAAAAAAAATATATATATATATATAAAGGTAATTGGAGGCGGAAATGTCTCCAGACACAACGTTGATTGCTCTCGTCGTTACAGGTCCGTTGTCACTCTGGTCTTCGCTTCCCGACGTTTTTTAACGTTGCCTAACAACTGTAAACAACCGTTAGGGATGAAACGGCCCGAGAACGGCGGCCATCTTTGTGAGGACAGCGAGAGGTCGAAGCTAGAAGTAGGGCCAACAAAACAAAATGTTATATCTTTACATGTTACTTCACAGTCATGTTTTGTAAGCTAGTTGTTAATTGAAGCTTTCTGTCTCCTTTTCTCAAGAACAAACATTACTTTCCCCCATCAGTTTGTAGTCTCTCCAACTACATCTTTTTTCCTGAAACCCACCCGAGAACGGCGGCCATCTTTGTGAGGTCAGAGAGAGGTCAAAGCTAGAAGTAGGTCCAACAAAACAAAATGTTATATCTTTACATGTTACTTCACAATCATGTTTTGTAAGATAATTGAATTCTTTGATTGGTTGGAGCTTTCCATTTCTTTTCAGCAAGAGTTTGTGGTCTCTCCAACAACAACCTTCTATTTCATTCATATCTTTTTCTTCTTCAAATCTTAACTAGGAACTCGTTAATATCACACAACACACTCTTTATCAGCCTTGTCAAGTTAGCAGTACCTTTATTGTCAAAAGTGCATGAAAACTTTTTAAACTTGAAACTAAACTATTTTTTTCTGTATTTACTGTTCTCTTGCCCTGACCAAAGGAAGAAATACTCTTTACCTATAATCATACTCTATATATACACTCTAAGCTATACAAAAATAGTAGACCAATAATGCTAACACTGGGAGGAAACTAAATATTGATAGTGACTATTTTGACAGTTGATTAATCATCGTTTTTTTCACATGATCACAGTAACCAGATATAGTAATTAATTGGGGTTTGGTCAGTTGGTCAGATATGTGAGACTACCACAGGAGAGGATGTAAGAAATGTTCAGCAGACTTAGTGATTACTCAAAAATAAAAGTAAATTGGCATATTAATCCAGAATAAAATTTGTCATTAGTTGCAGCCCTAGTTGATTTAACTGCATGGTCATTCTGTAGGACTGTCAATGCAAAATGAAGATCAAATAATTTAAGCTTCATGAAAGTAGTATTTATTGCAGAATTGTTGTTTTAGACTGCATTACTTTTAACTAGGTGTACCTCAATAACTGGCAAGTCAGTGTATATCAGTGTAGAAAGCCGGTGTGGGCATATTTGCATATGAAGTAATAACCCATGTGCTCTAAGATTTTAAAATATTATTACAATACTTTAGAAATCATTCTCAGTGACAAAACTGCAGGTGAGGTTTTGCCATGTAGAATCATATACAACTGAAAACAAATACTGCACAGTGTGGATTGAAAACACATGACACTTGCCATTTAATCTCAAACAAGAGTTAACACAAGTAGATCATTTGACCTGTGAAAGATTATTTGTTATGTGGTGCCTGGACAAGAAAACAATATCACAGATAATCTTGTGATAGCCAACATTGTGGAGCAGAACTAATACCATAATATAATCAGTTTCTCTTAGTGCTATGTTTCACTGAAATATTGATCCAGCATCAGTGCACAAGGTATACTGAGCTACACACATTACCAGTTAAAATTACCAGTAAAACAAAGATTACTATGGGTTAGACTGACTGCTAACAAACATTAAAACACAGAAAATTTGAACACAGCTTGCATTTCCCCCACTTCTCTCAGAGGCCATAATATAAGTGCACTTACATTTCCTGAAGTCACAAGACAAAGAAAATAATATATTACACCAGGGCACTCCTCTATAATATACCTGCTTACATATCCTCTACAGCTAATGTCTAAACATAGAAAGAATGAGATTAAAGTTCAATCAAACAATTAGGTTTGATCAAATATATTTGCAGAACATGTTCACAATGCAAGAATATTTAAAAAAAAAAAAGAAAAGAAAAACTGTTTCAAGTGCCATCATATGTAACATTGTGAGTGATCAATTGCACTGCAGACTTGAGGTTATTAATTTCAATCCATAAAAACACTAATAAACTCTGGTGCCGTCTAGGCACATATAAAAATTATTTTAAAAAAATATACTGAAAGACATAAAAGCTGAAAGCATAAAATATTATATCCTTGACAAATAAGTACCCTCTCATTAAAAGACATGTATACACATTAAGCGCCAACACTGTTAATAGGTGCATTATACTTTAAAGTTTGAGACCTCCACACAACACCAAAAGTGATTTCTAAGTAAGAGATGATTAATGTGCAAAAGAGGAAAAAAAATAAAAAAAAGGTGTCACTTATTTTGGATCCTTGGAGGTTGGCATTCATCATGTTCCAGTGTCCAGGGTTTAAACCCATCCTTTTCTAGAGGTACCTTTAATTTTGGCTTTGTTCAGGCTCTTCTGTAGCTTTACAGACAGCTGTTTGCTGGTATTTTCCTCCCACTCATAACAGTGGTTTACTCGGGCACAGCTCAGAGAGCATGGCAGTTCATCCTGGGTCTCTGTGTAGTGTTCGATCAGTTCTGATATGGTACTGAACTCAGTCTTGCATTTCTACCACAAAGATAAAACAAAGAAATAGAAAATACATTTATGATTAAATGCAAACAATAATTTCATCATCAAGAGTTTCACCATTGTTGTCTATATATTTGTAACCTTATACTAGTTACCTCCAGCTGGAACTTCCCTTTACGAGTGTTTCCTATAAGGTGGGTCATCAGGCCAGAGGGGAAGCGAATGATGAGGGAGCCACATTTGGGTTTTTTAGGATGAGGGCACAGGAGGTACGAACCCAAAACATCATCTGCCAGCAGGGAATAGCTGCTGTCACTAAAATACAGAAGATGCATCATAGAAAACAACTGATATATTCAAGAAAAACAATAAGGGATAAAGTAGGCATCTATTGTTAGCAAGATAAGTGTAATCCTTGAGAACACTCACGTTGCGATACCGGCCCAGCACCACACTGTTTGAGCCAGTGCTTCTTCTGTTTCGGCCAGGCTTGGAGCACGCGATCTCCTCGCTGGTGTCCTGTCTTCCTCCTTTTCTGTTTCACATATAAGAAAAACCATTGTGAATGTGGATTTATTTAAGTTCCTGGGTTTCAAAAGTAGATCTTTACGCCACCAGCCATGTTTGTGTTTGAAAACATCCAATGTAATCCCAACTCAGTAAAGCAAATTTTTGGTTTAAACAGAGCGAGTGGTGACAAAACAAATGCTTATGTTTCAGTGTGTTAAAGCTACAAGTCAAATAAATATTATTGTGAGAAGTTCAACAGTGAGAAGAGTTAAGAAAATGGATTACTCCCCGTGTGAGACAAGATTATTATCCCTCACCTTTATCAAGTAGTTGAATTAGATAAACTACCTTCTGACACCACAACAGACAGTGAGTGCCCATCACCGAACACTGAGGGGTTTGCTTTACCTAATCAACTCTCTGACTCTCGATAGCGCTCTGTGCACACTTGGCCCACCTTGTGACGCATTCAGTCGCTCCTGGACACTGCGCTGTTTGAGTGGGGTAAATGTGAAGGAGCGGTACGCCCCAGAGCGCAGCGCTTTGGTGCGGATGGCTTTCTTGCGAACCAGGGAGGGTGAGGAGGTGGGGAAGACTTCATCTTGGCTGCTGTGTGGGTCGTCGCAAGACTTCTGATTTTTCTATAGATGAGAGAAAAGAACATGTCGTCTGAGTACAACTAGTCTAATTGTGGGGAGGACACTCAGTCAGTCAGTGTTTGGACCCATTGTTAAATCTGTAATTAAATTATTAGTGGCCAATGTCACTTTTCATTTTCATTACTTTTAATTATGAGGATGATACATGGCGCATAATACAGAACATCTTTAAATGTCTTGCTTTGTTTTAAAGTTAAAAAGTCCCACAACCCCCAAATATTTAAGTTTTTGGGAAAGTGCAAACAAATCCTCTTTTTAGAGAAACTGAAATCTGCAAACATTTGGCCCTTTTTCATATTTTTTTTTTTTAAATGACAAATGATTCATTAAAAATAGTTGCTGATTGTTTTTCTGTTAATTAACAATTTAAATCAATAATTTCAGATATAATTGAAATTGTAAACTGAACTAAAGGGGAAATATTGGGGTTCAACAATGATACACAATGACACACAATAACAATTTATTATAAGAAGAAAATGTTATGGTCCAAACCTTTGTGCCTGGTAACAACCCTTGAAAGGGAGCTCTTCTGAAGGATACCAGGGCACTGACACTGAGAGGGAAACCGTGGTTGAGCAGTGAAGGGGTTCGACGAGGCATCGAGCCTGCAGAGTCTTCCTGGGCATCCTCTGGGTGCTTCTCTAAGTAAGACAGCTGGAAACAGCGGCACAGCAGCAGGTTGAGGAACTGGGCCTGGAGGAGAGAAAGTCGACACCGAAAACTGTTCAGCGTTACCTGATAAACTAAAATCTCTGCTGACATAGCTAATAACATAAACACAATTGTACCTTTAAATGAACTTGCTGACAGACGTCCAATTGAAATGTCTAGTCACAAAATAACGTCAAAAAGCAAAGAGCCAATCCTTTAATCATTACGTTGGAACAAGTGACACCACAAACTGACTCTTCTATTAAGCACTAACCTCACTTTCTGACCAATGCATTTACCACAGAATGAAGGACTGCTGTCAGGATTATGTGCTGAAGTGGGAGTTATTTGTGCACCAACCAGTGATGTTAGTTTTACGATTATGAATTTAAAACAGATAATTTAGGCTTAGAGATGGTTGGAGTTACATGGGAGTTTGGTGTGGTTTTGTTTTGGGAACCCAGAAAGGATTTTCATCTCTGCCTGTAATTAGAGTGCTAAGAAGTTTTTACCCATTTGACACTGTTATGGTTTTGTTGCAAGATGGAACATGTTGCCCTATTATCTTTGGTATTGCAGAGTTTGGCATGTCCCGTAAAAGATTCATATTTAACTGGAACAGAGGTCTAATCAGGTAAGTGATAATAAATGTAATTAAAAAATATACTATAGATAAGATAAATGGTTATATCGATTGGTGATATTCATCGCTGTCCTTTTTGGTTGTGCCGTCTCAGACGTGTTGTGGGTCTGTACCACAACGTTTGAAGCATTTTGTACACGTGTCACATTAAAATACATTTAAAGAGACACATGATCCCTTTGATGTATTTCAGATATGTTTTACAACAGAACAACTTACACAATGGTGTCAAAATCCCACTGATATTTCATGGGCATTATTCACAAAAGCACGTCTGTTGTAACAGGATATAAATGTCAGTCAGTGTTACTGGACGTTGCTTACCGCTCTGGCATGCCTAGCTTGAAAGACATGGCAGTACAGCTGGGCATCTGTGCTGCCTGGGTTGTGAGAGACGAAGGCAAACTGAGCATCGACAGGCCGGGCGGTGGACAGAGACACTCTGCGCAGGGCATGAGCCATCAGGAGGGTCTGCAGCAGCAAGGGTCACATAAGACACAAGAACAAGGCCAGATGACTGAAACTACACCGTTAGCACCTCCGGGTTATGATATACTCAATATGTGAATCGTGTTTTCACTAAAGACAAAGCACCATCCTTACCGTTTCATCCTCATTGTACATTTTCACTCCTTTAATGGAGAATTTGAGGGATACAGTGCGTCTTCTCTTGCATGTCTGTTTAATGACAACCAACGTGTTAATCACTGTTTTGTCCATTCACAGGTTCAGCTGAGTCCTCAGTCACATCTGGACTCACCCTGAGGAACTTCAGGTGCTTGTGCAGTTGCTCTATCTGGTCATCCAAACAGCAGTCATCCACAGGAAATGAGCCCACATACTTTACAACAAGGACAGGTTTAAGAAAACCACAGAGACACAAAAGAAAAGACAAAAAGAATGAATCACATTAATTACCTCTGCTGATCGTGTCACTGTACCATCTTCTCTGACTGGTGCCTCACCCATGCTGCCTATGTTTTCTCTGTAAAAACACAGACAACAAATTAAACACCTGTCAAAACACACAAGAGGTTGTGAAACTCTCCACTAGAGTCAAACAATCCCGACAATAGTGCAAAAACAGTCAAACATATATAGTAAAGTCATGGTGAGGAGCTGCTGTGGATCTAGTTCAAAGGGACAAGGAGCCTGACCGTGGACTTTAGCACGTGAGCGCTTTTGTAGCCTGTTTTCCCTTTAAATCCCAACATTGAGTCTCGTAAATGGGTCGAGGTCTCGGCTAATACACGGGGGGAGTGTTGGTATGTGTTTTATGAGCTTATCAGTCCCGACACACTCGAAAACAGCGAGTAAAACCCGGGCTGTTGAAGTGAAGGCAAACGGACAAACGGCGGCCTAGATAACACGAAGGGGCCGTTTCCGTCCTGTCCGCAGACCGAAGTCACTTTAAAGAGTTTTTAAGAAAAAAAAAAAAAAAAAAAAAGAAAGAAAAAAAGCCTTGAAATCACACGGACTCACTTTTCAGACCCGGAGAGCCTCGCCCACCATTAACACCACCTCCGTTGACCCCGAGTCCCGACTCACCTTTACCTGCCGCCGCTGCTCCGCCGTCCAGGTGCGCTGCCCGTGTCCCGAGGCGGAGCTGGAGGGAAAAAGGCAACCCGAGGAGGAAGAGCAGCAAAGGGTGGGTGGGGGGTGTATGAACGCTTCTTCCCCTCACACGTGAAATGAAAGTCAGCAGTGGATAACAAGCTGAATCACTTCCCTCCCACTGCTGCTCCCTCTTTTTTAGACATTCCTCTTCGTTGCGCAAGTTGTCCCGCAGACAACACAAACCGAGAGCTGGAGGAAGTTCACACACGTGTGAGAGTGAAGCAACCGGTCAACCAGCAACCAGTCAACCGGCAACCGGTCAACCAACAACCAGGCAACCGGTCAACCAACAACCGGTCAACCAACAACCAGGCAACCGGTCAACCAACAACCGGTCAACCAGCAACCGGTCAACCAGTCAACCAGCAACCAGTCAACCGGTCAACCAGCAACCAGTCAACCAGCAACTAGTCAACCGGTCAACCAGCAACTGGTCAACCAGCAACCGGTCAACCAGCAACCAGTCAACCAGCAACCGGTCCACTAACAACCGGTCAACCAGCAACCAGTCAACCAGCAACCAGTCAACCGGTCAACTAGCAACTGGTCAACCAACAACCGGTCCACTAACAACCGGTCAACCAGCAACCAGTCAACCTGTCAACCAACAACCGGTCAACCAGGAACCGGTCCACTAACAACCGGTCAACCAACAACCGGTCAACCAGCAACCGGTCAACCAGCAACCAACAACCGGTCAACCAGCAACCAGTCAACCAGCAACCGGTCCACTAACAACCGGTCAACCAGCAAACCAGTAAACCAGCAACCAACAACCGGTCAACCAACAACCGGTCAACCAGCAACCGGTCAACCAGCAACCAGTCAACCGGTCAACCAGCAACTGGTCAACCAACAACCGGTCCACTAACAACCGGTCAACCAGGAACAGGTCAACCAGTCAACCGGTCAACCAGCAACCAGTCAACCTGTCAACCAACAACCGGTCAACCAGCAACCAACAACCAGTCAACCAACAACTGGTCAACCAGCAACCAGTCAACCGGTCAACCAGCAACCGGTCAACCAACAACCGGTCAACCGTCAACCAGTCAACCGGTCAACCAACAACCGGTCAACCAGCAACCGGTCAACCAACAACCAGTCAACCAACAACCGGTCAACCAACAACCAGCCCTGCATTCAAAATCCCACTTTTTCATGCAGCCACACAAGTACAAGCATCTACACAGCCCCTGCCAGTGTTTACAATCACTATCATGTTGGATGAACACATGTATAAACATTGTTTAAAGGATCCCTGCACCTCTCCCCCACACCCAGACAGACAATGCACCATGTTGTTTCAACTATTTACATTTTTATGCATTTTAAAATTCTTGAATAATATTAGCATTTTATACTATGTCAACAAATTCAACTAGAGTTGCTGTGGGGTTACAAGATGCAGCTAAACTGTGCTGGTAGGTAAAAAGAAAAAAGAAAGGAAAGGGGATGAATAATACCAACTCTACTGGAAACAGTGAATTAAAAAAAAAAAGCTTGATATCTGGAAGTGATTTGAGGTAAACAGAGCTGCTTTACCTCATGCAAAGCCTTTTTGTTTCTACAGACAGAAGCATGGCGGTGCTTTGGGCCCCCGGTATCTGCCTTTGTCACAAAAAGGTTCATGGCCGTGTAAATGTCAGTCTATCTTAATTAACCAGAGCTAATTTTGTGTCCACTTCTTGTAACTTTAAATATGACCTGATGGGACAAACTCACAAAAGGGATGAAGAATCCGTTATTATTATTATTATTAATAATAATAATTGTAATTTATTCAAAGGGCCTTTAAGGACACTCAAGGACACTTTACAAAGATAATAAAGCATTCAGTAGCATAAGCAAAAATCAAGATAAAACAATATGTATTTGGACAGCACTGCAAACATTCCTACAACATTCCCGTGTCATTGTGTGTTTCTCCGGGAGATTAAATATTTCAGTGTGGTGAGTCACCCCTCATGCATCCTTATGGACATTTTTGCCTGATTTTTTTAGGTTATTTTGAATGTGTTCATACATTTTCCAAGGTTGAAACCCATTAAAGCACATTTTCGATCTCTATGTCACAAAATTACTCAATCTATTAGACTTTAATTCACAAGTTCTGACTTCAAAATGTGAGGGTTTTTTTTTTTTTTTACTATATTCCACTAGAGGACGCCATACTTGGGCAATGGGACAATTACAGATTTTCCTTGTTTCCTTTAGGAGCATTGCTGCTCTATTATCAGCCACTGAAATACATGTATGCAACGAAAACAGCATGGTTGTGTTGGTATTGATGTCAGAATGGGGTGTGAATGTGTGTATTGACAAATCTGTGTGTGTGTGTGCACAGTTAGATTGAAATCTATATATTATTGTGTTGCAGGTATAATTCCCAACCCCTGTCTCCCTCACACACATTTGTAAATGTGCATATTTGAATTCAAAAGAATATAAAATATAAATAAAACTGCTGTACTGCCATAGGCTTTTGAGCTGTGAAGCTATTTGTATGGTGGCATTGTTTTTTAATTCAAACAAATGAAATCTCCATTTAGCATTTAGAATATGACAAACAGTGGTATTATGTAAACAAAATGGGATTTAAAGGGTTAAAATCCTGAAAATGATAACATTTTTCTTCATTATGATCAAGACTGATATTGAATTGAAGAATTAATTCAGTGAAAGTGAAAAATAATATTAATATATAATATCTTTATTACAGTTTTTTGAAGCAAACATTTTTGTCCTTGATGAAGGATTGACAAGGATTAAATCTCTCATTTAATCTTTTGAAAATCCCTTGGGGGACACTTCTTGTCCCAGCATCCCACAGTGGGGAAGCGTAGTCTCCTGTAGAATGAGGACAACCCTTAAACTCACTTTTATTATTATCAAGTTAAGAAAATACTTAAATGTCATTTTGTTCTGGAATCGTGAAAAAACCTTTTGTATAGTTTTACCCACTGAATTAAATGATTAAATTAACAGCAAGTTTACAAATATAGCCATTTTATTAATGACTTGGAAAAAAAGCTTAACAACACAAGGAATACATGCATGCAGGGTATGTATGAGCTATTATCCTCCTTTTTCTTATTCACAACACACATTTCTTACAATTTTGTACTGAATTACAGCTGTGAGGCAATAAAATCAATTCATGTATATGTTTGTTTACACACACATATCAAAAAAGGACTTTTTACCCAATGTGACTTGTTTTGAAAATAATGCTAACATAGTGTTTTATATGTTGAGTCCTCAACCAAGCACCAGCAGGACTAAACAAATTAATAACATAAGAGATCAAATGTAGATAACAATTCAAATTCGGATGCAGGACTGCACTCTCAAAATGTGACCAGGACACAGGACAACAGCCTTTAAAATCTGTGATTTAAAAAATAATCATATTAGTAACAGTTTCAACCGCTCATCCCACATTTCAAATTAAAATGGACATTTCAACCCTTTCGACCCAAAACACTGATGTCTCACTTCAGTTGATATTAGGAATGTGTGCTGCCAACACCTACAGATTGTATGAGGAAGAGATATAAAAACAGAAGTCACTACATGGCTCTAGTTACAGTATGTCGGATCCTGCTATGGTTTCCCGAGCTGGCAGCTGGTCACACATCTGTTTTAACGGCAACACTAACTGAGCTTTTCTACACATGGTGATTAAGAGGAAATCCAGAAACTCTGAATGTACAGTGAACTTAATGTTAGGATAGGATAACGTTCTTATTCTACAATAGAAATAAAAAAAAAAAAAAACTACTGTCCCATTAAAAAGGGAAAAAAACATGATAAAAAGAGAGAGCACTGGAACAAAGCGGCAGACTGCTGCATATTCAGAGCGGCCCAGTTCGTGGAAGGCACTCCTGGGCTCACTATTTCCCTCTCTTTGACTTACGGGTGGACTGCTTGCTGCTCTTCGCTCCTCTTTTGACTGCAGGCTCCTTGGGGGACGACTCTTCAGGTTCAGACTGACTGGATCCACTTTTGGTCGCAGACTTTTTAACTGCAGGTTCCTCAGGAGACGACTCCCCTGGCTCCGGCCGACTGGATCCACCTTTGGTGGCCGACTTTTTAGGTGCAGGCTCCTCGGGAGATGACTCCCCTGGCTCCGGCCGACTGGATCCTCCTTTGGTCGCTGACTTTTTAGATGCAGGCTTCTCAGGGGTCGACTCTGCAGGTTTAGATCTCTTGGACCCACTCCTCGTTGTCTCCTTTGTAGCTACAGCCTCCTCAGGAGATGACTCTCTGGACACAGGTCGCTTGGACGCCCTTTTGTTCAACTTTTTAACAGCTGGCGTTTTGGGCTTTCTTGCGGGAGCTCCTCGCTTGACAGGTGTGGCTTTAGATGGAGCTGTGGATTCCTTCTTAGAGGATGACTGTTTCTTTCCGAATCTCTTTGCTGAAGACACTGCTTTCTTGGTTGGAGACTTCTTTGTGAGGGCACGACCCCTACCTTTAGCTTTTGTCTGACTTGCGCTCCGAGATTTCTTGGCTGGTGGAGGCCGGCGAGCCTTGGGTGGAGGCCTCTTCTGAGATTTCCTATGAGTAATGTGAACAGGCAGCGGTTATTTAAATAAAAGGCTGCACACACATCACATGTGGGTACAAAGCTACTGCATTGATGAAAAGAGTCATGCCTACACACTGACTCCGAACCACTCATTTATTCAGATGGACAACACATGGATAAAAAGCGGTGTCATGTTTAATTTAAAACCAAAGAAATTTAGGAAAATATGGACATTTCATATTTCCTATTATTCCATGGTCAATGGGAATAAACTTACCATCTTGCAGTTGTATATCTGTGCCACTCCACCAGGGAGCAGGAAATATGGTCACAATCCCCACTTCCTGACTTACAGTGTGGAATAATGGCCTGAAATGTTTTTACAGAACATTATGATGTCACTGTGAAGTTGACCTTAATAGAAAATGTCAACATTTTGTCTTATTAGACAGTTGTGTTAAATTGTGTCATAATTAGCGTATGTGTTAGAACAATGGCCAAAAATGTGTTTCGATGTCACTGCGAGCTTTGACCACCAAACTGGAATCATTTCATACTTCAGACCAAAGTGAATGTTTTGTCCAGATCGAATTCGGTGTTCCTGCATTCGAGATTGTGAGGTCACTGTGACCTTGAACTTTGCCCTTTGTGCCCCTAATGTGGGCAGCCATAGGACACATGCACGCTAGTGTGCCTTAGTATTTCATATCATGAACTAAATCAACTTGTTTTTATGTAAAATCTTCATCTGTAAAGTGACATGTAACAGTTGAATTTAGTGCAGTAACAAGTGCAATTTCCACCATTTGAGATGTCTTTGTCTTCGTACTCCTACTCTTTGGGGTGAGTGTACTATCAGGATATTCCTGTATATGGGTGTGGTAACCATTTGACAACATTTTGACAATAATGAGACAGGGAATCAAAAGTGTTGTCCATCCAACAGATTTGTGGTTCTGAGTCACTGCGCAGGTGTTACTCTCTTTTCACTACAGTAGTAACTGAAGTGCAGACCTGTATTTAAAAATACTATCCTAATATCAGTGAAGGCCTTTTATACCGACCTCTTCCGGGAGGGAGCTTCGTCCTCAGATTCTTCCTCCTCTTCTGACTCTTCCTCTTCCTCATCAGAAGAGTCAGCTGTCCGCCTCCGCTTGGCTGGAGGTGCAGCGATTTTCTTCTGAATCTCTTTGAACTTGTCTGGGTAGAGGATGGTAGGACTGAAGAAAAAAATCACTTTAAAAAGCTGTATCACACACCAACTTTCAACTTCTCTGAGTAAACATTTTTTAGATGTTTCCAGAACGAGCTAATGACTAGAATAAAAATATTTAAAATCTTTATCAAGACTTTTAGAATATTATAGACGATAGATTATAGTAAATTAAAGTTTCTTAATTTCAAGACCCATATCTCATAAATAGAACAACAGTCTGTATCTATGGGAGTTTTTTGACAGTTGGGGGGAACCAAAATTTTAACAATTTGACAATTCAAAACAATGAGCCAGAGTATGAGAAAGAAAAGTATTAACATTAAATGGTTACTCAATTGAGCCCTTTTCTCCAACTGTAGTTGACATACCTGGGGTAGAAAGGGAACGAGAGCTGATAGGTCCCTGTGAAGCCGTGACCAGTGATCTGCTCCATCCATCCTAGGACTTTACACTTTGTCAGGGTCCTCCTCAGATTGGCCACTACAGAAAAACATTTCTCTTAAATAATTTCATTTTGGATGCACAAACCTTGCGACCCAAATCTTATTATGCAGTGACACTCAACCAATCTGAATGAACTGATCCACCGTGTGGGCTTGAAATGTGGATGCAAAATGATACCTGTGGTTATCGTAGATTGATGATGGTTAAAAAAAATAATAAAAAATCATCAAAATGTCGTCACTTTTCACTACTCTGCTGTTCATTTTTTACAAAAACAATTTCTGCATCAGTGTCCACATTTGACACAACCCAGACTTGTTAGTTGATGTGTGCGTTGGTATTAAAAGATGGCCTGCTTCATTGGTAAGAAGTTCCTTATGTTTAGTTTGATTAAACAAAAAAAAAAAAACATAGCTATGTCGACTGATGTGTCCAATCCATTGGACATCAGATCAATGGATGAGCTAGAGGGTTGTCAAGAAAGAAAAAAAAGAAAAAAAAACAAAACAAAACACCAAAGCTATACAAGGTTTGACATTTGTGAGGGGATTGTGTATAAAGTATTTAATCAGATTTGGGAGGAAACTATGTGCATTTGCAACTTACTGTGAATAAAGATAATTTTTACTGCAGGTGTGACTGAAACATGCATTATTTCCCTGCAGTGACAACTGGGTCCTATTGGAATTCAATGTATGAATGAAAAACAGAACTATAAACCTTCAGAGTGATGATGGGTATTTTTGAACTGTAAACTATCAATTTGAAAATACTTTACTGAGTCAGCAGCAGCCCTGCTGAGTCATGTAAGCAAAGAGAGAGGGAGTCTCACCTAATTGGTACTCTTTTCTGTCTTTATTGGCGTCTAATAGGTATCTGCGTAGAGTGGTGGTACTGCAGGTTTTAGGTTCATTCATGGCTGTGATGGCGGCTGTGATGGCGTCCTCCAAGGTGCCACCCTTCAGCAGGACCTGGTTCCCAGTACGCTTCAACTGTGACAGTTGGATACAAACATATTTAGGATACATGCTTTGGTTTATATTCAGACTACAGCTGCAGCAACTGCTCAATCAATGGAAATGTCATCAGCAACCATTAAAAAAAATTAAAAGACAAAGAAGATTAGCTGGTTTCAGCTCCTGAAACATTAATATTTTCTGGTTTTCATAGTCTAGATATTTGAATTGGATTTTAGGAAAAAGTGATGGACACTTTTAATTTTCAAATACTTGATAATAAAAACAACTATGTCAAAAGTAAGGCTGCAAGAGACAAAGATGCATTTGAATCTTTAGCATAATTTTTTCATGCTTCATGTTTTTATATGAAAAGACAGAGAGGGTCTGGCCACTTATTTCCCCATGGTTTTCATGTTTTACAGGAAACTTTACCTGGCAATATCTTAAAATATCTAATATTAATGAAAAAGTAATATACAACAATGTTATTCAAGCAGGCAGATGAATTGCCAATGCAGTCCTGTATCTAGCCTGAAAACAAAACAGATGCTGAAGAGTTTCAGTGTGAGTCAATCTCAACCGCCATCGTAATCCGTATATGATGACATTTTCCATGTCATCGTATACAGTCATTGCAATGGTAGATTAAAATCTATATTTAATCAGCCAGAATTGAACAGTGTATGTGCTGTCATCAAATGTCACAGATTTTGGAAGAAAAAATAATCAGTGTGTTATCAGTGTTTAAGAACTTTACCTGGAAAGTCCCTCTGGCTCCTTTGCCAGTGATCTGCTCCAGTTGACCTTTCTCTACCGCCTTCACTAAAGCTGTTTTTAGGACCTCTGGCCTGGGGATGAATCAGTCAATAAATCAATCATACATTCAATGATCCCAGCATAACAACTTAACAACATCTTTGTAAGTCACAGAGCTGCTGAAATCAAGGCCACTGATGAAATCACAGAACTGCGTCATCTTTTAAATAAAATTTCTACAAACTCATCTTGACCACATATTTGCCTTTTTAATTTTTTTGGACCATTTAAAATCATGTATGAAGCTGAATTTTAGTGAGCATCAATTAATTTGTTTCTGTTGCTGGAAAATGTCAATAATCAATTGGTAACAAAGGATCAATTTGTCTTCTTTGATCAAGGAAAATATTGAAACTTTTCTTAAATGAAACCATTCCCTTGCATCTATTACATTTCATATCCTTAATTTCTTAATTTCTAGTACCTGTAATGTTCAGAAAGTGATTGGAACACACTGTACCTGTTCTCGATGTTGAGGCTGGGGAAGTGCTGCTCCAGGTATTTCTTTATCAGGTTATAGGAGGCCTCTTTGGGCTCACAGAGCCGAGTGATGATGAGAGGAAGAGCATCTCCCAGAGACTCCTGCTTCTGAGCAGATTTCTAAAACACCACCCATTTACAGACATGACGATTACAACCAAACACATCCCAGTCTCATAGGGAAAAATGGGAGAGGGAAACTGTTGACACTGTGTCTTTAACATAATGATTAGATTTGATTGCACCTATGAAATATTGTACTATGAGCTCCCTTTGATGCTTTTCTAGTACTGAACACAACATCTGTTCTATCTAATGTGTTGGACATTAAGATAATATTTGTTTTATGACTAAGACAATTGACTCTCAAAAATGTCACTTTTCCTATTCTTAAAGGCTTGATATATATGAGCCATGAATTACTGAGATTAAAAAAAAGGCAATTCTACTAAAATTGTACATAATTTCACTTCCTCCTTCTGCTGTAACATACCTTAGACAAGTTGGACTGTTTCCCAATGGCGAAGGTTCCTGAAAGGCCTTTACCCTTTAACTGTGCCAGAAAAAGAGATGACAACAAGAGACAAAGAAGTGTCTTTGTTGAGAAGGTGCCCTGCTTCTTTTAGATTTGAGACCATACTTTTATTCGTATTCCTACATACGAGAAATAAAAAGAGCTGGAAAAACATTCATTACCTGTTTTATTGTGCCCTTCTCCAAATGCTTCTTCATAGCTTTCTTGATGAGAAACTTCTTCTTGTCAAGCTCCATCCCTGGGTATTTTTTCACGATATATTTCATGACAGACTGGTACGAAACCCCAGTTCTGTCGTTACAAGACTGCAAAGGAAACGGACAAGAAATCAAAATTTTAAAAATAGAGGCAAAAATAAACACACACGGGTTTACATTTAGTTTAGTCTGTACACACCGTAATAGCCTCAATGAGGATATTATCCACTTTGTTCTGAGTGCCTGCAAAGTTGGTAACAGGACGTTTTTTGCTGGCGCTGATGCTAGCCCATGCAGGAATCGTCCTTTTCACCTTCTTGACTTTGGATTTCTCGTACTTGTAGCCATCCTTCAACCTGTCGCCAAAAGGAGCAAGAAACAAGTTCAGTGAAGTGGGTCGATTCTTTAGAAGCGATATTTCACTGTGATCATTACCACCCTTATCTTTATCACATCCTCACCTTAGTAGGAGAACATAGCAGTGTGTTGCGCACTGTCCAGCCGCGCAGTCCTTGCATTTGTCACTTTGTCCATTTGTCACCGACGGGAAAGACAAAATGAAGTTTCAGAACATCTGTCTTAATGACCACCATGATAATTTGACCCTAACTGAATTTGTATGCTGGTGAACTGTGTGTAGAAAGGTGAATGTTTGCTTTGTTGAGGTCTGGGAGAAGAAAAGGAGGAGGAATTACCAAAATTATGGGTAATTGACTTGATCAGGTTTAATGTCCCTAATGTTTCATTGCTAAAAGGAAGGCTTTTTCCTTGCACTTTCCTTGGGTTTCCTTTGGACACATTTGGACAATTGGTGTGAACTGGCCCAACAATTAGACCACCTACAGCTAAACTTAGGGGCTCTTTGTGGAGTTCTGAAACATGTGGTATAGTAGATAATACTGCTTTTTGATTTGAGTTTTCAGATGCGGACTACGCTTTTTTGGCGGCAGCAACCTCTCCTCCAGGGCTCCTCCAAGACTGCGGACAAAGAGACGGGTACATCTGTCTGACAACTATGTAAAAAGGGGATGAATGTGGCTGTGACAGGTCACATCTTTTGGGTATGCAACACTGCAACCATGACAGGAGCAGTCTGATGTTATCCAGCAGAGGTAAGGATAATATAAACAGATAAAAGTGCTATCAAAGTGAAATATCGCAGCGTTCAGAGGTGCACAGTAGCTCTCTGGAGAAACTCACTCTTTCTTCTCTGTCCCCTGGTTGTCCTTCTCTGCCTCGGCTCCTTCATCAACCTTCTCTCCATTCTCTGAGGGCTCTGTCTCGCCCGTAGCCTCACCCTCCTCCGCCTTGGCTGTTGTCGCTGAAGACGCCGCCTGCTCCTCATCAGCAGAGGGCGACTCCTCTGAGGAGGCTTCAGGCTCTGAGGAGAGGTAATGGACATTGAGGTATAAAAAAAAAAAAAATACAAAAACCACAATGTACTATTTTTTGTACATTGGCCCTTTATTTAAAATGAAGAGAATGAGTGCGTCAACTGTTTTTCAGATGCTCCAAAACTAAAATACAGTATCGCACTGGAACCCAAGCTCATGAATGTGTAATTACCAAAACTTCTATACAAAACTATCAATAACATAAGAGATCCAGGTGAGATCAAATTCATTAACTTAGCTTTACAAAATACGAATAAAAAAAACACACACTGCTCTGTAGATGTTCTTAAAATATACCATAGAAGAACATATAACACTATTATATGACAGTATTACTTAGGTCTATAGACTTGTTTCTGTGATGTAAGGTTGTAAACAAACTTTCCAGACTCCAGACTCAACATCCAGAGTGTGGTGTGTGTCTGCGGGGGTTGTAACGGGGTCAAATCTGTGTCAGAGATAATGTTGCGTTCAGGGGTCTTTGGCTCAGGTGATGGACGACCCCGGCCTCACCTTTCTCTGCTGCAGCGGAGGGGGCCTTCTCCTGGGTTGGAGTCGCTGCTGCTCGGCGTATCGGCATCACACGAGATTAACCTGAACAGCGAAAATAAAATGCATGTGAACACCAGGGGAATACTTTAAGGCGATGCTGGTTTGAACCCGGTGCCGTGCACTGTATGTGCGTGGTGAAAAATGGTGACACTGGCAGACCCACTTTCATTCATTGAGGCCCATTATACTCATACAGAAGAAAAGGTGCGCTTGTATTTTGCAAAACGCAGCCCCCGTGCAAGCGGGTACAACGCAGCCCGGCTAACCCGCCGGCCTTCGCTAATAAATTTCGATAATTTTTATACGACCCAGCTCAAGAGTTGCGAGAATTTTTCGGCAATTTCGCCATTTTGTCCGTTGGTTTATACACACAGTGATGGCGTCGCACAAGGCAGATAAAATTCATTTCAGTTGCATGGAGTAAAACCCCGCCGGCCTGAGATGTTCTCCAGCAAAGCATCCGTGCAAATGCACCTTAGCGACTGACCAAACACCGTGCGAGTAAAACTTACCTTTAACTTGTCGAGAAAAGTGAGATACTTTGGAGTAAATTTCTGCACGATCCTTTATTTAGATTTCTCTGTTTACGAGCCCCGCCCCATTACGACCGTTGGTTACGTCGCTGCGTCACCGAGCACGTCGAAGGATTCCCACTGTCATGGCCGCCGACACCAACCGTCGAAACCCCTTCTTTACGCCCCCCCCACCCCAAAAAAAAAATACCAAACTTCTCTTTAACATTAAAACAACAAAAATCAAACACACACGACAATTTGCGACATGGTTGTTGACACCCTCGTGGTTGTTTAGGGAAGCTGTGATCTAAACAAGTGTTTATTTTAACCACCATGAACCCGTTATTACCGTGTAAACAAAGAACTACATTTCTGATGAGGCTTTGGCAGGATGTTTGCGCATAAGACTCATGGGAGCTGTAGTTCTCCAGTGCAAAGTTAAAAAAAAATAAATTGACCTTGATAAAAAATTTTAAGATGCTGTAGTTTAATGCCTGTTATTGACACAAAAGGCCACGGGGCAAAGATTTGTTCCTGTGACCATCACTATCATAGTCATTGTTTCCTCAGGCCCCTAGAAACTAATCAATCCTCCAGAGCACAAATGATTAAGTGATTAATTGACTGTCAAATAACCACAATCAATCATTAAAGTTAGCTTTTTTTTTTTTTTTTACAGCCAAAATATCAACTTGGTCAAGGTTCTCAAGGGGAATATTTGCCAAAAAACTCAACATTTTTATATTTTTGATAGCCGATTGGACAAATTATTAACTAACTACAGTTAACTATTTCCTGGCAATTTTAACACCAAACAATCAAACGTTCTCCAGTTGTTAATCCAGGCTTGAGTAGATTTAGGTATTCCACCTAATCAATTTTGAATATAGGAAGATCACTGCTGAGAGAAACCTAATCTTTGGTTATCATGAGAAGTCACACAACTTTTACTGTTCGGAAATGGTGGTAAATACACATGTGGTGCAGAATATAGACCAAAAAAAAAAAACAAAAAAAACTTGTTTAATGCTTTGTGGAGCCTAAAATAACAACCCCTTGATGATCACACATATACAACTGGGAGGGCACATCCTGACAAAATGAGTGTTTCATCTACACTTAATTTTTTTGAATTAGCTGAGAAAACTAAATAGTTGTTACAATGGTACAGGGTTTTGAACTTTGAGTTGGACAAAACAAGACATTTGAAGACGTCATCTTCAGCCCAGCAACATGATAGGTTGTTTTGTGGATTCACAGCCTTACATTATCTGTCCTCTTTGTTTAAGTACTGATTACTTCACCACCAAAGTAACAGTTAAGTCTCCATTAGAGCTACACCTAACAATTATTTTCATTATGGATTCATTTTATATTTTATGTCTTGATTAACAGATTAGAATTGTTTGCTCTGTGAAAAAAACTTAATAGTGAAACAGTGAAAAATTTCCTGTCCTAAATCCAAAGAGGTCAAGTCAAAACAAATTATAAAACAAATATTGATATTGAAAGCAAAAGTAGAAAAGTTGTCACTATCAAGAAGCTGGTACTAGTTAATCTTTGACTTTTGTACTTTAAAAATGACAATGATTAACCTGTTATCAAAATAGATGCCAGTAAATTGCCTAAGGTGTTTTTGGTGTAAACATGTGACCACAGACACTGTAATACAAATAAAATTGCATACCTGACCCAATTGAAACACAATTACAACTAAATATAGATACACAAATATAAATAATTTGGTAAAAAAAACAATAAATATACAGTGAAGAGCAGCTAAGACACTTTAAAAGACATGGCACTGATTGTGAGTTGATGCTTCAGTGACTCAGCAGATCAAAGGATTGAGTGGTATCCGTTTAGTGAATTCTGGGCCGGATGCCAGATGGTCCATCAGCTGCTTCTCTTGGTCACATCAGACAATTCTTCTGGAGAAGCAAAGGCGTCATCCATATCAGGAGAACTGAAACACTGGCTCAATTTGTTACACACACACACACACACACAGATTATGATGTAGCAAAAAAGCCATCAATAGCACAAAATCTGGCAAACCACACCTCCCAATGTCAACCACCCAAGGAAGAAATCATGAGAATTTTTTTTTTTTTTTAAATACCTTTTTGTCTTTAATGTATTTACAAGCATTTAATCTGCTCTGTAGGTCTGAAGTATTACAAGCATTTCATGTTCAGCGACCCTGGCCATTTGCTTTTTAAAGTTGCATTTTTGCTCATTTCATTTGAATGTATCTGTCTGCGTTTGTTTTGACAGTTCTGTGGACTGACTCGCTTCTTGAATGCATACCTCTACCTCTCATGAGGTGTATGTACAGATCAACGCAGAGCAAAGCCAAGGCTTTCTGGTTATTAGGAGATAACCCTTGGCCTCAGACATCATACATGGACAATGTTAAGTTCTTGTTCATCCACTTCTTTTTATCTCTGCTTCCCCTTCATCCCAAAATAATTTTGTTTTACCCTGTTTTAAACCAAACAGTGTGGAGTCCAGGGAGGCTATCCATTTCACAATTATTATTTTTGTTATTATAATTAATTATATTGTTATTTCTGTTCTGTTGTGAGCATCTGCAAATGTTAAATAACTTTCATATTTGCAGTCCTTAAAAAAATAATAAATTAAAGAGTCCAGAACCTATGTATCTTTTAAGTCTCTTCTTAAAAAGTAACAAAAGAAAAGTAAGTTAAAATTTAAAACAAAAATATTTTCTATGTATAATACAGGTATTTAGTGCTTCCGCCGTTGGAATCCAAACTCAAAATGGCGGCATGTTTCAGAACCGTACCGCAGAAAAAAATTCCAGCCGTAAACATGTCGTCCTGCCCACACACGCATTCTGAATGTTTGTTCTGCTGTAAGGATGCAGTTCTACTACGTCATGTCCCCCAGGTGTCTCCCTCGTCAATTATCTTCCGACTCCTCCTCCGCCTCCCGCAGCCAAGTGAAGAAGGCCGTAACAGACTTGAGGGCCACACCCTTACCCTGCTGCTCGGCGGGGTCTTTGCTCGTCTCCCACTTGTAGAACGCGTCCTCGGAGATGACGTCCTCATCATACAGACAGTCAAAGAACATCCGGAGAAGGTCTGAGGACGAAGGGAGGGAGCAAACACACATCAGTCACCTTCTCAGCTCTGACAGGGAGACGTGAAATAGACAGATGCTTTGAAACAGCATCAAATCATATTGTTAAGTAAATGATGAGACCAAAAGGTTGAGATGAGGTGAAATTGGCAGCTCACACATGAGGGTCAGTGAGGGTCAGCTGCGTATATTAAGAGAAACTAGCCAGCACAATATAATCTATGATTATTATTGCAATTTTTCAGTAATTCGCAGTTTATAAAAATAATTCCTCATGATTTAATTCTATGCAGCAAGGAAAGACATGGGTGGAACAACTACAGATGCAAAATCTTTTTTTTGTCAAATAAAATAATAAATGAAATGTTTTTTTAACATAAAACACGAAAAAAGAAAATCACAGCAGGTGAGGGAAGTGTCTTATGAATTAAGTGTAGGACTATTTATTACCTGCTAAAGCTTTTTTTTTTTTTTTGATCAGCTTTTTTCCCCAATGGGTTGATTTATTTCTACATATTAGGACAGATAGTCAATATCAAGAGGGAAAAGTAAAGAAAGGGCAGTAAGTGTTAATACTGAGCATCAGGCCATTTACTGTTCACACCCTCTTCAGCAGAGAGAGAGAGAGGCTCATCGTGTTACTGCAAACTGAAGCACACCTCTGAGTAATCTAATAACCCTCTTCCCCTAAACTCTGCAAAAGACTAAATATGAGAATTAATAAGTCACATGACTCAAAGTAGTTTGTTAAAAGCCTTTGTTTTTTGATAATATGTAAAACTATGATATATATAAAAAAAAAAAAAAAAAAAAAAAATCAAATCTGATTCTAGTCCTGGTAACTTTTGATCAAGGTGACTTGTTTGCGTGCAAACTGCAATCTTGACTGATGCATGCAACATTTTAACAGTTAATAAATAATCACTGACAATAAAAGCCATTACCCAACTCCATGTTCATGTAAGTAACTCACTTTGCATGTCATTTCCTGTAATTAGCTGTAATCACATTCTCCCCCTAAGAAGCTGCAGTACAGTGTTTAAGAAGGGTTATAGTGCCAGAATGAATCCCTAAAATAACTAAACCTGCATTAGGTTTATGTATGCACTGTGTATACAGTAAAATATATAGAGAGTTTATTCCTAGAGGTCTCAACTTTTAATCCAAAATGGATAAAAGGTCTTTAAAGTTCTCAGAAGAAGATAGAAGTTTTTAGAAATTTTTTTCCATGATAAGAATGAAAACTTAATCTGCTGATGGAAATCATGTGACAAGCTCCAGATCAGCTATTGAATTGACCTTGTGGCGAGATTTGCTGTTGCCAGAAACACTAGTGTAAACACAACAGGATTTGCTTGTGACCACAATTTAATCTTCTCTCACAAGAAACGAAAAATTAAATATAATTTAAAAAAAAAACAAAAAAACAAGAACTTACTTGGAGGCTGATCAAGGGTGACGATCAGCGCCTGAAGTGCATAAAGTGCTTGCAGCTGTCGCTCAGTGTCTGAGTTAAGGTACTTGAGTAATACAGGCAATCTTCTCTGGATGATGGCCGTGTCCACTCGACAGTTGGTGTTATCATCTGTGCAGTAAAGCAGGGGGCAGAGTAAGTGCATGCTGCATTGCTGCACTCAGAGTTTGGCACAGTGTAAATATTCCAATCAGTGGTGTGATTTTAGCACAATAAAGGCGTCTCTCCTCCAGGTGGTGGAGTCCTCACCTTTCACTGCTGCCTTACACACAGCTGTCATCAAAGCCCTCAGGAAGGGAAACGAGCTCATCTGAGATTCATCTAGGTTTGCCTGGGAAGTAGAGCATAGAGGAGGTGGACAAAATACATAATTTGTCAATTTCACATGGCTCAGACAGTAAGCAGTTTGAATAAGAATACAAAAAAAAAAACAACAACTCAACTTTGTGTTACAAAGTCCTGGAAGAAGCAGCAGGTTTGTGTCAGAGTGTGGAGCCTGACACAGACCTCCCCTCTCAGACATTTGTGTGTGCAACAGGACAACTGTTCCCTTTGCACCATGTTGTGTTGCTGCATGCTGTGATCTACGCAAACACTCTAATGTCCACCGCAACAGCCTTCTATTGTCCTTGGTTATCCAACATATCACTCTACATCTATTTATCCAAGGTGGATCTGCTATTCAGTTCTACTATCAACCAACTGCACAGCTCATGTGTGTATTGATGATGGTTTAACTTTCTTCAGCTTGTTGCAGCAGCTTGCTATGTGGCCGTGGCAATCACTTTCAAAGTTTGATTATCTGGTTCAGGCCAGTAAACAACATTTATGGCAGTAGTTAGGTAGCCTACAACAATTGTGCCATAATGCATTTTTTTCCATTTAATTAAATTTTTGCTACAAAGTTGAGCCCTGGTGTCAACTCTCAACCTTAATAGACACTTCTGTCAAAGCTCTGCTAAAATTCAGTAACTTGCATGTTTTTATGCCACAGTTACTTATTTCTGCTCATCATATGCAACCTAGCAGGTGTAAAAAAAAAACAGGCTGCTCCTCTGAATTTCAGCCACTAGTTTGCATACCTCGACCCAGTCAAAGATCTGCTCGTCACTGGCCATGTCCTCCAGGAGGAGTCTCTCCAGCTGTCGTCTCAGCTCCTCAGGAGGCAAGATCCTTTTAGACAGAGCTGCCTCAGGGCTGCAGCTGTCTGACTGAATGAACTGGAGTTTCTGTTTGTGTCAAGATGACATTGATATGGTGGGGAAGTGATAAATGAGGGGAAGATGATGAAATGTGAAAAAGAAAGAGGAGGAGGAACAATAGAGAGAGTTTTAGAAAGTGCCCTTTATCTATGGTTTTCAGACAGCTGATGGATGGTGACTTAATCAGGATATTTCTTGATTTGAGCTGAGGCATTTATCAACAACCTTTTGTGAGATAAAAGCCTGGATGTCCTCTCCCTCTGGCAGGAAGTCGGTCCAGTTGAGGCTAGATTCCCTCCACAAAGAAGCCACAGTCCTATGGCTCTGTGGAGACAAGAACAGACAACAACATATCTCTCTCCTCTGAAACTTATTACTTTTGTCTGAATTGTAGAAGTGAGAAAATAACATGATAATGCCATAGGCTGACTAAATCTTTACTAATATACAATGCAAGTGATGAATAGAGGAAAAAAAGAGTTCAGTTATCCTGATTACTGTTAATTATTATACAATTAACTTTAACTGTGTATTCCTATATCTACAACTGAGCTACTTACAGAAATAATATATATTAATAAGTATAAGACAGTAATATAATTCTGGTTTCATAACAAGCACAGGTGACAAAAATGTGTATAGAAAAAAGATGATTAAAAACAATAACTTACCATATGTTTGCATAGTATGTGCAGTATTTCTGAAATTAAGATCCCAGCTCTTCCCACAGGAAGCAAAGGTTTGCTTAATTCACTGTGAACAAGCAGAAACAACAGAAATTAAATTAAGTTAATCAAATTAAATTTAAAATTGTCTGCCCAATTTGTTTCCCCTTCATGCAGTAGTTAAATCAGATGTAATCTGCTGTGCATATGCCCTCAATGGGCATGAATTTAGTCTCAGTACCTAAAGAGCTCTCTCATAGAGAAGCCCCCTTCCCTCAGCACAGGGCTGAGCAGCTCGGCCAGGTACAGCCAGATATGGGGAATGTCGATGGCCATGTCGTCCGCTTGCTCCAGCGTATCGGCGAACCTGAGAAAGAAAGAACATGGTGGCAGTTAGAAAACAAGACAAGCATCTCATCTTTTAGCACAGACAAAATATTTTTATACTCAAATTAAAATATATTTTACTTTTGAGACTTTTCCAGAGGCTTAGAGTTAGGTAGGCCAAAACTGAATAGCTCTTCATCACATTTTGTGGTATTTTCATATGGATAAACAATTGAATTCAAAGAGAAAAACAAGCCTCCATGGAGTATATCACAGTATTTTAGTGTATCGATGTGTAATGTGAAAACATAACACATCAACAAATATAACATGATGGTCATTTCCCCACATTTTTCCTGACAACAATTACAGGTTTTGAAAATAATATGCATGATGATAAATGTATGGTCAGTATCAACTTGAGCACATCTATCTCTGTGTAGAGTCTCTTCAGGGTTCATCAAGTTAAGATCAAACAGTGTGTAGCTGAATAGGAAGTGTCACTTTTAGTTTATATGTGTATGAGGTCCCTCGACAGCCAACAATCGATTCACGTCTCATTTTACAATGAACAGTATTGTCTACAGCAGCAAAGAGACAAGATTCGAGCCTTTGAGAGTTGAATTTAAGACTTTTTAATGCCTTCTAAGGCCTTTTTTGAGGGAAAGTGAATCCAATACTTTTTCAGACGTTTTAGGATCCAACAACAACAACAAAAAAAAAAATGTTACAAAAACAATAGCTAGAAAATACTGACTCTCAGTTTTCTATACAGTGTCAGTGTCCACTTGGTAATGTCTAAGGTGTGACACAAACCCAATAAAACTAAATAAAAACTGTAACTCTTCAGCTTACTGTTACCACACAAGGGGGAATTTGGAAAGCACAAAAGTCAGTAAAAATACAGGATGTGCAAAATGCATCACTTTGCAGAATAAAATGTTACACTGAAGCAGACGAGCACCCAGGGCTGTGATGGTGACAATCTTCTTGTCAACACAAAGCGACTGATTGATACAATGTAAAACAGCGAACTGACCCTTTGTAGAACTGGGGTTTAGGCAGGATGCCCTGCTGCACCAGCTGGAAGAGGAGCTGCCCCATGTGGTCCCGTGTGATCTGACTGCGCTCCAGAGTCGACTCCACCCCAACGCGCACAAAGATGTGCAGCTGAGAGCCCAAATCGAGCTCGTCCACACACTGGATGGCCTCCTGCATAAAACGAGAGGATGTGATCATGACTGACTGATCTGGAGAGCAGAAGATGAAGGAAACTGGCCTCAAATGATATATTTCATAGTCCCTGCAGGACAATGAAGTACAGCTCACCTTACCTTATCTCATCTTCATGACTAAGTTGTTGATTCATTGTTAAAAGCTAGTAAGAAAAAAGTGCTATACCTCAATGGATCCTTTAAAAGTAAATGATCTGAATCTTAAATCAATTTTCAGGTTCAGTCATTGCCTCGTTAGTGAGAAGCAGTTTGTTGACACATTAAAACTTCAGCACCTAAAAACATTCATCTACTGTTGATTTTTCTTATGAGTCTCAGTACCTTGAAATCGTTAATGTGCAGGAACTCGTCAATGATGGATTTGGACTTCCTCTCTAGCTCCTCCTCAGACAGGGCAGGTCTGTCCAGGGTCTGGACCACAGGCTCAGGTTTCACTGTCAATGCAAAAAAAAAAAAAGAAAAAGAAAAAACAACAGTCATAACAGTGTGTGGTGAGAGCTAAATACAGAGATCTGTGTGCTCTTTGATTAAATCCCCTCAGAAATAACAACAATGGATAATACAATAGCTTTGTTCATTTCTGATTTATAAATTCATAAGTTCATACTTTGCCACCCCAACTTAGTTTTAGACCTGTGATAATAAAGCAGAGAATAATCATGGAACAAAGTTTACTTTTAATACAAAATTTACTGTTTTATTTCTATATTGATGAGTAGAAAAGCTGCAGTAAACAGACTAAAAAAAACATGTTTTTTGTGGCCAAAGCTAATTTATTCATGTAAAAATGTGATGCTTTTGTTTATGAGCAGGATTTAGTTGATATGAACTTCACATTTCAGCTATGGATAAAAATGTTCTTTATATTCAGAACTATTGATGGCTAAAAAAGGCAGAGAGTGAATGTCAGTGTGGCATCAATGAGGACTGTTTGTGTGCAGCATGACGTGTCTCACCAGGCTCTCTGACTCTGCTGCGCTCTGGCTCCGTTTTGTCCTCGGTGACACTCGGCCTCCGGGGCTCAGCTCCCTCTCGTTCCCGGTCTCTTCGCGGCTCCTCTGGGGTTTGACTCTCCAGCAGCTCCTTCGAACTGCCTCCCCTGACGAATGGTCCGGGCCGTGATGAGGGCGGGGCAGAGATCAGCGGCTTCTCGCTGCGCTCTCTGCCTGTACTGCTACGACTGGCAGGAGAGGGGGAAAATCAAACGTATTAACAAGTGTCAGCAAGGATTTTAGTGAAAAGGAGAAAGGATTCCCATTTGGAATCTCACATATTCTGTAGTGAAAACTACTTAAAAACTTGCCTGATGCCTTAAATGAAGCCATTGTCAATAAACCACCAATAGAATCAATTGAAAAACCCTAACTACAAAACTAGTATTTGAAATGAATTGATCAGGGTTTTAAATATCTGCCAACAGGAGGTCAGATAAATTAGCTCTCAGAGCGACTAAGAAGTCCTCCTCAGAAGGCAGGAAAAATGAACAGGAGCCCGACTGAAGGCAATAACGTTGTACTTTACCTTCCCAGATTTCTCCTCGAGTCAAAGTCTGGGTTGTGTGGAGGCGTGGTGGAGGGTTGAGGTGACGGCGTAGACTGCAGCGCAGAGTAACGGTTGAGACCAGCTGTCCGTGATAGTTCTGTTATGGAACGGAAAAAGTTGACCAGAAGATTAAGGGTAGTGATTATGGATTATTGGAGTCAAGATGTTTGACAGTAATAGTAGAATCAGTGGAAATGACAAAATTCAATGCAAAAAAAAAAAAATCCAGTGCTCTTCAGGCCAAATGTGACCACGTGAGTATGCTTGAAGAATTCAGAATTTGGGGACTTCAGTCAAACATTCATGCAACGTCTGACTGACTGTGTGGAGGTGGGAAAGTAAACAGGGTCTCACCATCCCTCAGGCTCCGTTTGTAAATATCTTATTTCTGTCAGTTTTCATGTGCACAAACAGAAGCCTTCGAGGAATGACGTCCGGCTGCGCGTGTCGTTATTCCCATTTGAACAGCTGTTTTAGTTTTTCCCTCCTTTGACAACTTTTTGATTCGAGTGTGACGGTTTAGAACAACTATAAACATCTTCACACATAGTCGGATGACACATCACAATTTGTTTCAAGCATACTGACAGCTTAACTGTGTGACAATACGATGTTCAACCGTTACAACTTAAATCAGAGCGTAATGGTGAAAAGTCAACAACTGACATGAGCAGACACGGGGAGTCACAAAATCATGGAGTTTGAATCGTGAACGTTTGGAAGATCAGTTTTCCACCTCTGAGTCAGTCTTGGTGTTTTTGTTTGATGAACGAGCCTCTGAAGACACAAGATGAAAAACACTTGGTTGTGTGATGAGCGCTGTTTGCTCAGTTCTGGGTTGTGCCTCCGGCTCTTCTTCATGCAATGATGCTCCAATTTGCTGTGTCATCTTACCTGAGTCGCTGGCCTTGGCTCCTCCACTGCTGCCCTTCACCCATGTGACTTGAGCCCGTGGGCCCAACTGGATTTTCTCGTCCATTTGGGGCTGTGGAAAGAGAAACATGTAAGAATAAGCTTTAAAAAAAAAAAAAAAAAAAAAAAAAACTACACAAGGAAATAGAGAGCAACAGGAAACAGGCCAAGTTCTGAAAAAGAAAGTAAATGACCCAGGCAAACTATTGTCACTCCTTTGAGCTATTACAATATCCAGCAGAGGGAGAAATATGCTTCTTTTTTTAGCACTAGCTGAATTCAATAACCAGCCAAATTACTTGTCCATACAGTACAGTACAGTCTCTCTGTTCAAATAACACTCAAACATTGATGCATTGAGTACATCCAGCAGGTGGAGCTCAAAAAAAAAAAAAGAAAGAAAGAAAAAGAAACACTGCAGTCCCTCATAGATCCAGCAGGAGGAACTTTGTACTACTGAACATGTAAACCACAATGATGTAGATCAGATGAGGCCTGGGGCAGGTTTGCGTTAACTGCCCAGTTATGATCATCCTCAGGTGGAACGGAAACCACCGCTGAGGGAGCTTGTGACTAACATGGAAAAACACGTGACAAACTTGTCACAACAGGAGCAACAGCCTCACCAATTTATCTTAATTACAACAGTAATGATGTTCAAACCGCCACTCAAAATCAGACGCTGCCACAAAAACCCTCCATGCCCTCTGTGATCAGTTTCTAGTCAGTGGTCATTCCTGGTATGACAACAACAACACAATATTCTGCTTCTGTTGGTTTGATGATCATTAAACTTAACAACTGTACAGCGCTGAATTGATTGGCTGTTAATTGTGCGTGTAAGGAGAAGGCATCACACTGAGCCATTTCTGAGAATATTTTGGTTTCTGGAGACCCACTACTGCTCCAGTAGATCTTTAATTGAAATGAATTCAGCCTTCTGGTCTACGTCACGTCATCATCAACACATACACTGTTCAGCACATCTGTCAATGAATATGTTCGCATGCACACAAACACCCCTGTTTTAAGTCTTTTCCCAGTCACATTAACGTTAAGTATTTGATATAAAACATAAACTTGAATGAATCTTACACCATATAACATGATACGTTTCTACTCAAGTCCTAGCCACCTTTATTCCAATATTAATTCCATCTCATTTAAACAATGCAGAGCACTGAAGCTGAAGTAATTGGCATTTTTTTGCTATTTCCTATAATGGTTTTCTATCATATCTAGTGTTATACAGTGGTAGTATTATCTATCAAACAGTGGAAGATGTCAGTGCGACTACTTTATGGCAGGTAGATCTTACTAATATACTGTTTTGAACTATAGAGGTGTGACCTCCCTGCAAAAAGCCTCAAATATAAGTTTTTGAGCAGCTGTGTCACACGATTAATTCAAACTATTGACCATAGCTCACTTGTTTTTTGGATCAAGGGTTTGTTTGCTCACAAACATGTGTGATTTGTTTTGACATAGAGCAAATTGGTGCTTTTGTTTTTTTTAAAGCTGTAATTTCAGGAGCAAATGTTTGGTGTTCTAGCTAAAATCTAAAATCTGTATTAATGGTTTGACCTCACACCTCCGGAATTTATCTTATGATAAGTTTGCATAAAACATAAGTAACATATTCTGTCATTTGTGTCAAAGTATTCACAAATCACACACAGTGGCGTGAGCAAATGAACTGCGGGGGCCATAAAATAAGTGGCGACCTGCAGTTTAAAATGATGAGACAGCGAGCAGTCTCAAGGACAATGTGTCTGTATTCGCCTCACAGTACGAAGTAAAGTATATTTGGTATCAGTCCCTGACTTTTGAAAGCAGAGTGGGGCGTTTTAAATTACAAAAAAAAAAAAAAAGAAAAAGAAAAAAAAAAAAAAAAAAATCATCTTCCTTGTGTCTGGCGCCCGTCCAGCTGGTGGCGCCCTGGCAGCAGGTCTCACCTTGGAGATCTTTGGGATCTTGGTGGGATCGATGGTCCTGCTGTTCTTTGTCATGGGCACAGTGTTCCAGGTCTCGTCTCTCTGCGCACGCTGGTCTCTTTGATCTCTTGGATCTAAGAAGACACACCCACAGACGAGCAGGGAAAAATACAGCTTTAAAATGAATTCACTAGAAACACAATCTAGTCAAATGGCTGTGAAAGTGGCCGACAGAGTGAAATTCCTGTGCGTTTCTGTAGCATGATGAAATATTATAGGTCAGTAAACAGATGGGAGGGGGTAGGGGGCTTCCTGTCTCCTTTTGGGCACAATAGCATCTCTGCAGGCTATAGGGACAGGAAGTCTGCCTGTATGCTTGCAGGCTTCCTGAGTCACTATAGCCGTGCCGATGTGATTCTAAGCCTTAAAGAGGATTTAGACTGCAGGCCTGACCTGGCCGTCTCTTGCTGTCCTTGGAGAGCAACTGCTGGTGCACTTTCCTCTGCTCTTCCTGCTCTTCAATCTTCGCCTCCTTGTGGATTTGCTCGATGGTTTTCGGGCCCTGGTCAGCTCTTCTGGACACCCAGTTGTGCTGAAAGAAAAATGAGAATCACAATGACTTACAACCTGAATCAAAGAGCGGTGACAGATTCTGTAGTTTCAAACTGATGTCTTTGTTCTTCAGCAGAGCCAATTCAGACGACAGCCCGGAGAATTTAAGAGAGGATGTGTGGGTTTTATCATACAGCACCAGACACATCAGAGCATACACAGAAGATGTTGTCAATCTCAGAGGAATATGCTAATGTCTAGGGACACACTGATGAATTAACCGATGATGATAACTGACAGAGAGAAGTGTTAACAAGCTTATCACTTTCAACTTGCATTACAACCCATCATTTACCATTAATATTTGTGTCATCCCACGATGCTGAACATGCACAGCTTTTTTTTTTTTTTTTTTTGAGACAAAGTAGATCCTTGCACTGCCTAAAACAAGCCTTGCTCATTTTAATTTAAAAATGTGACAGGAGCACAGCACAGTAGGGACTGAATCTGTGTTTCCGGCACCTTGTAGGAGACAGTGACACTGATTCAAAAAGCTTGTGTTAGAAGCGAGTTATGAGGGAATCACGGTTTAATCAACGCAGACATCTCTCTATTGGAAAAATGCAACATGACACTTATAATGTTAAATCATTTTCTCCCCATGTGTCTCTCTTTCACTGAGTCTGCCAGCGTTCTGATGCCAGAGAGCATTTATGTACCCACAATGCATTTGATGTTATGTATATGCTAAGGTGTCTAGCAGAAGCTCATTTGCAAAACAACTCAACGAACATGATTCAGGGTAAAAACAACGCAACAGATAAAATAGTCTGCGTGTATGTGAGTATTGTAGATGACTGTGTATGCATTGACATAGAGCTGCAAAATCTATGTGAAGACAGTGACCAGAAATACAGAGAAAATGCCATTTTATTTTTTCTGACCTGATGCAGGACAATAAATTACTCAAAAGACATATTTTGGCACAATATGCAAAACTCCAGGTCAGAATTGACAGCTGATGATTTGAGTGAACATTAAACTAAATGTGGCTTGTGTGAAATTGTGATCTATCTACATAATATAAGCCTTCTGATTTTCCATGCTGCAATTTAATTGTGTTATGTTTGACTACTCTAAACATACTGCGCCTATTGTGTGTATTGTGTGTGTCTGTCCTGGGAGGGGGGGCGGGGGGAATCCCTCCTCTGTTGCTATTCCTGAGGTTTCTTTCCATTTTTTCCATGTTAAAATGTTTTTTTGGGACTTTTCCCTTATCCAAATAGAGCGCCTGATGGGTGTGTGATGTACAGACTGTGAAGCCTTTTTGGGAAATTTTGGGCTGCGGAAACTTGTCTTGAAGCCACAGTTTTTAATGGGGCTGTCGTGACACAGGGTGGCTAGCTGGCCCTGGTTTTCTTTTAGCAGTAGCCATATTATAGATGGTAAAGCCCTGATTGGTTGTAAGCTCATGCTGATGTTGAGCACAAGCAGCTGTCTGGGTGAATTTTACATGTATAATAATGACAAACTGGTGGTCCATAGTGTTTTTGTGGGCAATTTTGGCCACATCAGTCAACCCTGCTCTGACTTGACCCTACATTAATATTGTTACATTTATCTGTGTCTGATGATTTTCTTTCCACATCTGCTGGCAAAACACTTAATGGCAGAGTACTACTGCCTGTACCATAAATAATCACATGACTAAGACATATGGTAGAATTAATCTTCTTTGCTTGCTTGTTTTAGGGAACTGAATTGTTGATTTTCACACTGAGATACTGTGAGTATTTTTTCTCCACTGTGTTTTAATCTTATGGTCCATACAATATTACTGATGTCTGAATTCATGTGTTAACAAACAGGGCACGAAGAGTCTGTTGTGCGTGAACAAAAGCCTTTTCAATGTTGTGAGAGGTGATTAGCAACTTAGTCATCAATTACACAGAGTTATGTACTTCACAGCTCCACAGTGTATTTTCCCAAAGGTTTTTTTCCCCCTCATCAGTCTTTCTGAAACTGTGTTGAAATTCAATAAAAACAGTAGTTGTACCCAATATAGCAGAATATAACCAGAATATCTTAATATTGTGCTGCAGGAGGTCAGGGAGATCAATGAAATAAAACTCTGTGGGAAAATACATCGTGAACCTGAGTTACTTTGAAGAATGTGGAGTTTGAAAAAATAAAATAAATAAATCAATCACATCCACACACACACTCACCAATCTCAGGTCTATAACATCCTGTAACATAAACCGTATCCGAGATGATGTCTTCCTCTCCTTCACGATTTTTTCCATCTGATTGAAATACTGATCCATTCGAGGCTAAGGAGAAAGAGAGAGAGAGAGAGAGAGAGAGAAAAAGAGATGGTTAATTTATTCTCTACGTCAACTATCTATTCAACCTACCAGACAGCTGGTTTCAGCGATTTTTACATTAGGTTTTTTCTAAATCGACCAATTGTTCAGTTTATTACTTGGAGCGGGAGCCGTTCTGATCGCCTAAGATTAAATTGGAACATTTTGAGAGACAGCGGCACAAAAACTGAAATTGCCCCCAAAAGCATGGATCCAAATCACTGTAATGGCCTGACATTAAAAAGGTCCATGTTCAGGAAATTACCATATTAACCAGGAGGGAACTCATCTGAGTGACAAGAGTGATGATTTATGACCTTATTCTGTAGTATTTAACATTAAAACTGCACAAAGTAAAGAGTGTAAATATCTTTGAGTAGCACAGAAAAAAAGGAAGTAAAGCAGAACTAGCAGTTTCTCTGATTCTTTTGCTGGGTGACTGCTAGATGATGAGGATCAAACCAACATCACAGTACAGCAGAGGGAGAGAAAGCAGAAAGGCCCTTGGGTCAGATATGTCTCTCCAAGCATCTGAGGAATCTCTGGCTGTGTCCAGCCGGGAGTCACTGATCTGTACACGAGAGCCAGTCAGACAGAAAACAGCGTGGGGACATTGTGGGGATATTCCCCTTTCCTTGTAACCTACATAAACAATTTCTCCTCTGCCTCCAGAGCTGAATGTAGCCCAGCTGGTGTTGGATCAACTCCCACCTGAACCTGAACTACGCTGCTGAAGAACAGAATCACTTCCTTAGCAGGTAAACTGGCGTGGAGGAATTTATCTTTATGTTAGCAGAGATATAGTAACAAGCTCTGCCCTTTGGCTGTGCTATTAAAGTGCTGCTGACAAAATGTCCTCATAACTTCGTAAAATACCAAATGCATTCTGCTACTGTGAATATACACCTGTGGCCTGTGACGATAACACACTGTTTTAATTAACTAACCAGGGATTCAAGTTTATGTTTTTCTGTGTTTCTTTCAACATTGAAGCAGAGTAATTAAAGGGACAGTGTGATTTTTTTTTTTTTTTTTTTTAAATCAAAGATGCTAATTCTCTTCCTCTCAAAGAGTTATGATACTGCTTCAGAATCACAGTATGAAATAGTCATGCTCACCTTAGCCTTCTCAAAATCGAGGTCCTTGCCGATGGTGGTTAGCAGTCTGCACAGGCACTCTAAGGACTCCTCATCGTGGTTCTTCAGCAGCTTGACCACACAGTCGTGCATGATGGCCTCCGTTAACATCTTGAGCTTGAAGAGTTCGCCGATGAACTTGATGTTGCCGATGGAACGCCGCCGGGCCTTGTCCTTGGCATCCTCCAGCTCTTCCTGTAGACGCTCACGCTCTGTCGTCTGGCGGGACCAAGGTAATATTCAAACAAATATTTGCCTTGAAAGTGCTCACAAAACCTCTTTGCCAGAGATGCGACAGACGTAGGAGTTTCACTCTTTTAGCGTGCCTACAATGTTTCGATAAAGCATGAAATCACATGTCACACGTACCGACGCAGCAGAGTCCAGCTCCTTCTGCTTCCTCTCAAACACCACATCGTCCACCTTGTCTTTCTCAAACTCCTTCTGACAGCGGTTTAGCAGCAGCTTGCGAAAGTTCACTGTGGTATTGGGTTTGTCTGTCATGGGCACTTTGAGCTGTTCATGAACAGGAGACATAGTGGACATAGACAAATATAAGAAAGAGAAGACTAAACCTTTAAAACTGTTTGATAAGGTACAGAGAACCAGGTGGCAGGAGTTTTCTGCAGGTTATACTGTGATTTTTATAACCCTACACATTTATAGGAATGTTTTGTTTTAATCCCTAATGTTATGCCTAACGAAAGGTTAAGGTTGTTAATGGACTGCCATCAAAAAGAGGTTTTGCTCAAATTCTTAAGTATATATAATAGAATCTATGCATTTTTAATAAATCATGACTAGTTTAAAAGGGTTATTTCTGAAATCACTTTCATGTTTAAGTGCCAGCAAGCCTTTTTACAAATAGCATGGCAGTAGGCTGCTGAACTTACAGACATCTTACAGTTTCTTCTGCAAGTCATCAGAAAATTATAAAACCATACAGTCACACTGTATTGAATTTTGCTGCATTTCACTGCATTATATTGCATCAGTGCAGAGCTGAATCTGAACTAATCGATCTGTTTCTGTGTAAACATTAAGCATGTATATTTAGATGCACATTGCATGCGCACACCTTCCGTGTACTGCTGGAGTTTCCATGTCATCTTTTTGCATCCAGTAAACGTACCATAGATGAGCTAAGAGCAACATTCAAACACCTCTTGCAAAGAGCATCTTAACAAGTCCAGTAACAAGCTCACCGTGGCGAGGCAGCGGCACATGTTTCCATATGCCACCGAGAAGCTGGGCTCGTCGATGGCCTTCTCAAAGACCAGGTCAATGACGCCTTTGAGCCTCTCCTCTGTGTCGATGGTGAGGTCCGTCACCTGCTTCATCAGCTGGTTAAACTTCTGAGGCGTCAGCTTGTTCAGGATGCTGCGGACCTTCCTGAAGAGCTCCTGAGGGGAGTTGGTTACACAAGGTAGTTGAACACTGGGGTCAATCACAACAACCGATCACTCAAACAATAAAAGTAGGAAAATAAATGATGTACTTTTATTGTTGGTTAAATCATTTATTGAGAAATAACTACACATTAATTTTCTGTGTTTACTGAATTAAACCAAACAACTGATTTTATTAAGACTTTTCAAAAGGTAAAAATCTTCAAATATGTGTGTAATTTATGGACCAATAACTATGACAATTAATCTGGAGTATAATCAAGAGCCTTTATGTATTTTTATATTTCTTCATACACATCCTACCTGTGTTCTCTGTGTCTCTGGATCCTCTGCAATGCCCTCCCTCTTCATACCCGGTTTCCAGGCGTTTTCTGACTTTTTCAGCTGCACGTCGTCATTCACCGAGACGTTCATGATGATCTTCCTAGGTGGAGGCCGTCGTGCCCCAATGCTCATAAGCTGCACATGCAATGAAAGAAAATATTCCTGATTACTACTAATTGCCTTAAGTGTCTGTTTTTTTCTTTTAATCAGTCAAAATAACACGTTGTCAGTTACAGTTTGAGCTTGTGTGTTTTCAATGAAAAGCAACATAAATATCATTTAGCTCAAAATTCCTTGCTATTTTAAGTCTGCAGCACTCACCGCCCTGATGTCTTGTCTAGGATATTTGAAGATGTTGCTACACTCAAGTGGGTTAAAGGCAACAGTCCAGCATTTTGGGGAAATTCTCTAACACACCAAATGTTAGATGAAGAGATCCATGCCACTCTCATGTAGTAAATGTCAGAAGCAGTTTTAGCTTAGCTTAACTGAAAGAGTGAAAATCTTTCCCCGCTTCAATCATTGTGCCCAGCTCTACCCTTCTACTGAACAGACAGATATGAGTGGTATCGATCTTCTTGTCTAAATCTTGGTTGGACAGTGAGCAGGTCTATTAGCCCAAATGTTGAAATATGTCTTTACTTCCAATCAACCTAATTTTTGACCCTGACCGAAAGCAAAACTGTGATAAGGTATCACAAACAGCTTAGAGCAAACACTGGGCTTTTTCTGTGTTGAATTAACCATTAACTGAAGCCAAGTTCCTCAAATGTATTAGACAAGTGACCTCCAATGTAATACTGTAAATCCTTAAAGAAAAAAATTTGAAGCTGCGTATGTACCCCCCCACATCAATGTTTCTATATTGCTACAGTGTTGAGAGAAACCGAGGGTAGAAAGTGGAGGAGTGTGTCTTATTTTATGAATGACTGTGGCAGGTTGGGAGCGTGTGCGCGTGCATGTGTGACTCACTGCAGCTCCACGTCCTCCAGTCATTTGCCTGCCAAAATCTGCGAAGGCAGGTGTGAAATCAGGTCCTCTGGAAATCACCCTGGAATCCACCACTCGAGATGGCAACTTATTTTGGTTCATCTGTATGACGCAAAACATACACATCATCACAGATACGCAGATAGATAGATACACACACACACACACACACACACACACAATGAGCCTAACAGCAGGGGGAGCAGTGATCCCCTAATAATACTGGCAACAGGGCAAAAGCAGTCTGGTGTGTGTGTACATTTCTAACCCAGTGGTCGCTTAAACATGACCCCTTATAAATGACAGTCATGCCACATTACCATCTTTCAGTTTATGTATTTTTACCGTAAAGGTAATAAATTCTGCTAGTTGGGTTCTGCAGGCCGACCAGCGAGAGAAGTCAGAACCAGATGTGGAAGTAAGGAAGGAAGAAAGAAAAGGAACACAGGAGAGAGCGAGATAGTTGTGGGGGAGGAGAGAAGAACAAATCCAGCTCTTTGTCTTTCAGCTGCCCTTGACTTCCTCTCGACTCCTCTCCACTGAGATTTCACCGTCTCCCACAGAGAATATGAGACTATGGGATTGTACCAATCAACTGTTCGTCGGCCTGCTTGTTCTTTTTGGAGAGGTGGGGGAGGGGCACGTACTCCTAACATTGCCAAGAGTGACATAATAGCAATGTGATTTTAATCAAAACAGCATTTTTAGCGAGCCATATGCTCCACCCATACATATGTGGGGATCAGTGGAATGAACCAAACTCTCTGTGGTGTATCTTTGATCCAATCCACAGAAGTTAACTAAGTAAAGCAACGTCTAAAGCACAGCCTGTTGCTATAAGCCAATAAAGAACAATAGTTTAGAGAGGTTTATTCTAAATTAGGGTGCATCTAACCATTATTTTCATTACTGATCCATCTTATTTAACAGGTCAAAGCTTCATTGCTTGACAACATCAGGGAATTATATACTACTATATACTATGACTTAATTTGCATTACAATTTCCCAAAGCCTGATGTAAAGTTTTCAAATTGGTCTTATTCTTTAACGGTCCTAAGGTCAATGATACTGAATTTACAGTGATGAGAATTAAACCAGCAAATCCTCACATTTGAGAAGTTGCAGTCACAGACATTTTTGCTGGATGATGTTGCTCCCTTAAAAAACAAAACTGTTTTGTAGCTATGACGGACAACAGACCACAATAAGCTGATTAACAGGAACTTAAACAGTTCTGATAATCATGAAAAGTTATTTTTTTAAAGCAAAAATGCCAAACGCTCACTAGTTCTCATGACTTATACATCAGTCACTGATAGATAACATTGAATATCTTTGTGTCTTGAACTGATAGAAAAAACACAGAACGAGCATTAATGCACTTTATAGAACAAAACAATCCATTTATCAAGAAAATGCTCACTAGATGAATTGATAATGGGGGAAAACTTTAGATGCGGTCCCAGACAGAGCCAGAAAATTCCCTTCTTGGAGCCATATTTAAGGATCTACCCTGTTCCTTATCTGCTGAGGAAACTATGCCTGTACGCACGGCATTGTCATCCATCGATTTATCTACACTTGGCTGTTAGAGATTTAGTCACAGTACAAGCCTTTGAATGTGTGTAACTTACCTTGTCCAGCACCACATCACTGATTGGTGGGAGGCCCTCAGGCTTCTGTATGCAGGCAGGCATGAACTGGAAGCCCAACAGGAACTCCCTGTCATACTGACGCTTCCCACTGGTCTCGGCCAGGTCTGGAGCACCAATTAGGGTTTAAGGGGGAAGGAAGGTGAGACAGAGTGAACACAGCAGTTTTACACTACAACATGTATACCCAAAATTTGGACTTCAGCACTTAGAAATCATTGTGATTCGACACAGAAAACTTATTTTGTCTGTCTTACCCTCCATGTCCTGAGGAGCCCCTGTGGAGCTCTCCTTGTCTCCGGGGGTGGCTCCACTGTCGCTGCTCTCGGTTTCTGAGGTGTGGCCTGCTCCGTTCCTCATGGGCTCCATCTCAGCCTCGCCATTCTCCTCTGGGGCAGCAGGCTTTCTGTCAGCCTCTGGGCTGCTGGCAGGAGCTGGGGCAGCGGTGGAAGTGAAGGCTGATGGTAGGAGCACGGGGCTGCTGCTCAGTGGAGCTGACTGCAGGGCCTGGTCTCCAGCAGGGTGATCCACTGGCCTGGGCTCATCCTTAGAGGAGGCAAGATTCAATTCATGATATTTGACTGTAAGAATTCTGCCCTGCTTTAATATCATTTTACACTTAAGTATTTACTGATTTCAGCCTAGACATTTACTCAGAAATAACTCAAGTAACTAATTAACTATCAAAACATTTGCTGATTAGTTTTCTTGCAACAGACAAAATGACTTATCATTGCAGCTCTAGTAAAGCTATACAGCCTCATAGTTCTTGTTCAGTGCAGACTAAAAGAAGTTTAACAGTCTGTAACACTGGTATGTGGTGGTGTGAACATTCCCCTACAGCTACAAGCCCAGAACAAAACAATAAAGAAAAAGGAAACGAGAATGGGACAGGGCTGATTTTTTACATAGAGTGGGCCTGGTGAGCCACGAAGATGATGGATAACTCCTTGCTGTCGTTGTCGGACGATAACAACACCCCAAAGTCATTTATGTCTGCTTCCCCAACCGCACATGTGGAAACATTTTCCACTTGAACTATTG
>CM076649.1:1207489-1217773 GCA_038496675.1 Rachycentron canadum | reverse complement strand
GAAAAAAAAAAAAAGGCTTGGCCCAAAATTCAACATTAAGTATTTGAAAAGGGTGAAAAAAATCTCATGAAATGATTGAAAAAAAGGTTAATTGCTTGTTTATGTCTCAACACACTTCTGCCAAGAGACTATAAACCCGACACAATTTGGAAGTAAAATGATCTGTACTAAAAAGTTGGAATGTAATTTTTCGTGTTTTTTACCTCATCCTCCTTTTGAGGTGTGTCTCCAGCAGAGATCGCTTCATTTGGTTTCCTCCAGGTCTTTGGTATAGCAGAAGCTGTCTGATTTACTGCAGGACAACACAAATGCAGGTACATGCAATCAGCCACAGTCAGTCAAGCAAACGGCACAACAAAGCAAGAAAAATCAGTATGTACAAGCAAACCTTAAAACTGTTCAACAGCAAATCTATTTTACCATTATGGCTTTCAATTATGATGAAAGGCAGAGGATAGAGGACATAAAATGTTTTGAAGTTATAGACGTCTACGGTGCTGTAATGTGTTAAACCTGACTCATCTCTCACCAAACTCAAACAAACATACATTGACAGAGAAGAAAAAAAAGAGATTAATGAAAAAAGCATAACATATGAGCTATTTGAGTGCATTCAGTCCCTCGCGACTATGTGGAGCATTTTCTAAAACACACATCTTCAAAAGATGTAAGCAATTTGAGAAGCATTATTTGATTCTGAAACATAGGCTATGTTTTTTTTCCTGGCAAATAATAATAATACTTAAATAACGTCCAAAGGATTCCCAGGATTTTCAGGATGCACAGAGTTTTCTATCTGACTGTGCCTTTTTGGGGAATCAACTGTATCAGTAAAGTGTTTGCTAAGAGATTATCTGCAGTGTGTGCACACCCTAGTGCAATCATAAGACCACTTCCTTTTTGCTATTTAGGCGAAATACAAACAAAAAAAAAGTAGTGGGCTCATAAAACAACATCTCATTTTAAGGCAGCCTCAGCACCAAATTCACTCAGTCCAAAGAGTAATTTCTCCACTGTTGCAGGGTAAAACTTATCAGCTACTGAAACAAATGATGTATGAATTTAACAGCTGCTGAAATGCAACAGATATAGTACCTGTAGTGGGACTCTTCCTGATGAGTGCTTGATGCTGGGACTCTGTTTTACTGTCAGTAATGCCACCATGTGCCTCTGTCCCTACTCTGGGGACAAGGTCTTTAGTGTCTAAGGGCTTGTTCGGCTCATCGGCCTCTGTTGTGGCCTGCACTAGAGGCGGAAGGCCAGGGGGGAGCGTAACTGGCAAAGCTGGGGCGGGGCTTGAGGTCAGGGTGACTGGCACCACAGCCACAGGTGCCATAGGGGCAAGTGCAGCAGCAATGGGAACCTCTGGCCTCATGTCAGAAGGCAAAGTTTCAGAGGAGGTGGCCTCTCTGTAAGCAGGGGCGGAGGCCTGGGGCTGGAGTGCAGCAGGAGGCATAAGAGAAGGCTCATGAGCTGCGGTCTCTAGCTCAGTCCCGGACTCTGCAAGGCCGTTCAAAGCCTTGGGGGTTGATGCAAGCGAGGCAACCAGAGTTCTTGGGGCGTCTGAAAGAGGCTTGTCTGTGTTGGGAGTCTGAGGTGGCACCGGAGAGGGCTTCTGCTCCCCGACTGTGGACGAGTGAGAAGAGGCTGAAGCGGACTCCCTGGCTGAGGGACGTTCACTTGCGTTGGCCGCTGTAAGAGGGATAGTGACGGGGGTGGTCATCGAGGCAGGGAAGGGAAGCTCTTGTTCAATAGCAGTGGGCTCAGTTGCAGGAGTGTTGACCTCCAGTCTCTCCACAGGGGCTTCAGGCTGCACAAGCCCAGGTGAGGAAGACTTCTGAGCAACTGGCTCCAGTTTTGGCGTTTCATCTGAAAGGAAGAAGAAAACAGATTAATATAAGTCTTCAGGATTTAATCAGCTAAAGGTAATATTTATGTCATGTATTGTACTTAACAATTGTTTAAATAGTGTAAATACATTATTTGTAATCATATTAAATATAACCCATAAAAAAAAAAAAAAAAAAAAAAAAAAAAAAAAATTGAGAAAAAAATACTGTAGGGTGCATCATGATTGTGGCAGCCCCAGGGTTAACCAGACAGGAAAATCAACATTTACATGGAGGTTTGAACTGCAGCTTGAAGCTTTTTTTTAAATTTGGAAAACACTAAATTAAAAGTTAACCGTAACATATAAAAGAGAAGGGCTGGTGAAATGTTGCGGCCAAATACCAGGCAAACAGGAAATCTACAGATATTGCACTCTTGATATGTTAGTGAAATGAAAGTGAAAGCATTCCGCGTGTTCTGGGAAAAATGAAAGTTATTCGTATAATGTGTCCAAGAGGTCACTGTGGGAGTAAAAGATGATTTGGTGGAGAGCTACTGAGGTTGCTGCTCTGTGAAGGGGGGGGCGATAAAACTAAAGTTGCTCGACTTTGGAGGCAATGACACAGCCGTAAAACAAGCCAAAATTTTGTTTAATTTCCTTAAAAGGCTAAAACTGCCTTGGTTAGATTGCTAAGAATTGCTTCTTGTTAGGAGCTGTGGGTGAAGTTTAAAGAAATGGTGGGGATGTTGGGGCAGACCTGGCCCTGGTTTGGTGTCTGAAGCCCCTGCTGTCAACGGCTGCTGTGGCTGTTGGGGCTGCTGGGGCTCCAACGTGTAGCCCCCAGGATGGGCTTGCTGTGGCTGAGGAGGCTGAGGCTGAGGCTGAGGCTGAGACTGAGGCTGAGACTGAGGCTGCGATGACTGCTGCTGCTGCTGCTCTGGAGTCTGGCTGCTGCTCAGCTGCTGCTGTGATTTGAGGTAGAAAATGTGAGGATAATGAGGGTGCGGCCATAAAAACTAGCAACATAGAAAATCAGAAAGACGGGCAACAGCGATGGAGGCAAGCGCGCATACAAACAAATAAACAAACAAGCAGGATTAAGCAGAAATAAGGAGTTCGATGGGGTGTGGTTAGATTAAGAGGACAGCGATGAAGGACAAGAGAGGAGGACGGAGACGAGGGTAGAGAAGACGGAGAATGAAGATCAATGTGAGAAGAATGACAGGAGAAAGGGAATGGCTCAGAACGATGCAGAGTAACGGACGGAGAAAATGGGGGATATACATAACGGAATGAAATCAAAGGGAGCACAAACAGAAAAAAGAGAGGAAAGACACTGTTAACATCCACAGAAGGACACAAGGAGGAAGAAGTCAGAACACCCGTCTTCAGAATCCAGGTTTTTCTAACTTGGGCTTGATTCATTTCATTTATTGTGGCATTAGTACAGTGGTTTTCAGCATCAATACCATGACCCGGATCCTTAGCTGCTTTTCATTCTATCCATCTGATTTTTGGCTGTGATACTAATTGATGTCGTTTTGTTCCGTCAGACTGGGAATGAGAACCACTGTCTTACCACCTTTACTTCTAAGAACAACATTTAACTCTTAGTTTAAAAGAGAGGATTGATCAGCACTGGGACTATAGTGGATTCTGGAGAAGGAGTGGGAGTATACAGACAGCAATCTATTGTAAAAGATAGTGAGTGAATAGAAACAGTGATAGGAAGGAAGCAGGTGTAAGATTAAAACAGCTGTTGACAAGATTAAAATGAATTTATTTAACTGCTATGAAAAAATAAAGCGTGTTTAAGAAGTCGTACCCCCTCACCAGTATGTCTGAACATATGTAGTGTATAATGATGATGAGAACATTTTTATTTGTTATTTTATGTATCTGTAAGTCTTCATAACCTTAATGCTCATGAACTTAGGACCAGGAAATCAAATGTCTTTGTGTACCTGAAAATAAATTCTCTGCCACATTTTGAAAACATATGTGCTAATAAGATAATGCAAAGATGTCCTATAAAAAACAGCCAGCTATCATTTTGCACACAAAGCCATCATGAATTTCTTATGAGAGAGTGAAACGTCTCTCCTCTCCTCTCCTCAGTCTAATCAGCTGCTCCTAATGCTCCACTGCTGTAGGTGAGAGATGGGCGAGTGTGAGAGAGCCATACCTGTGGTGGGGTGGGGGTAGAGGAGGGGGGGCCGACAGGAGGCGTTGAATTCCTGCTCCCTGAACCCCCTGCCATGATCTCCTCTGTGATATCCCTGCCACCCTGATTGGGGTCACGGATACGGATCTGGGAGGACAATGGCGCAAAAAAACAGACCTCACTAAAGCACCCAAGTCTTTGAAGGATACATTTGTGAGCATTTGCCATTGTGGTGTAACACATTGCTAGGAACTGATAATTGCGCACACAACAACAAGAACCAGGTCTAAATGAGGAATAAAACATCTGTTGTGTGACAGAGGGGAACGTCCTCAAAAACAAACATTTGATGTGTGTAGAATGAAAGCAACACATCTGTCAGTGCAAATGTTAACACAAGTGAACAGTAATTCAACCCATATTTATGTCATGTGACTGGTTTTCAGTCATGCATTTTCATGTAACTTTTATGTTTATATTTAAATATTTTGTATATTAGTTATACTAGTGTAGAGTCAGACTTCTCATGACTGTTGAGTTACACTGATTATAATCACTATAGAAACTTTAACTTTCAAACAATATGAAGGGAAAGTCTTTGAAAGTAAAAATAAGAATTTACATGTTCATGATGACTGAAAATCAGGATTTTCATGAACAAAAGCGACTAAATGGACCTTGAGGCGAAAAGGTTTTGTCAGCAAAGAACATTTTTATAGTCATTTGTGTTACAGGCTTCCATAAAAACAAAAGAAAAAGAATTCAGCAAGGGGCAGCGACGACCACACAAGCAAAGCTCATAGACTCAGCTGACCCTGACCTCAGTGCCTGTGCCTACGTTTAAAAATATTTAGGAGTGCCAAGAAGGTGCAAAGAGAATGTATCAGATGAGATGTTTTTCTATAATAAAAGGGATACATTTTTTAATGTAATTATGACACATGTTAAAGGTCAAAAATAAACTTAAATTACTGACAGGACGACAGTTTGTATGAACTTGAAATGCTCAGTTAATATGTGCCTATACAGTGGTGTTACAGAAAGGAGCTTCTTCCCCATCTTTGACAAGGGCTAGCAGTGTTTAGTAGCGAGCGCACGAACCACAACAATTTTAATTTTGGCCAGAGAGCAAGTCACCAGCTGGACGTATCACGGGTGATGTTTTAACCGCAGTAAACGATGCTCAGCACCAGCCTAGATTATTTGCACTGGATCTTAGTGTCCACCTGTGCTTCGTTCCAACCTCAGTGTCTGAACTCAGTCAGTTACTTGCCAATTTTCACTGGCTCATACAGTGGGATAGTATGAAAAGCCAACTGAACCAAGTAGGTCGTCTGGCCTGCTGTGAGCTCAGCTAGCGATCCAGTGGGACTGTGCCTCTGCAAAGTCGTGGAATTGCGACTCCATGACGTTTCATAAGATTGAAACACAGAAGTACTACTAAGATACTCACTGTTTTCTTCTCGCGCTTGGCTGGTGGAGGTTGCTGTGGTGTAGGCACTATGATGGAGGGTGAGGGGGAATACATAGAGTGTCCTGGGTAGTAGGGTGGCCCAGCTGCGGGAACGGGAGCAGGGACAGAGGGTGAGACAGGAGGGTGGTACCTGAGGGGATCTGAGTGAATTTGCGAGAAAAGGAAAACGAGAAAAAGAGAGAAGACATTTTAGTAAAATCCTGTTAGGCTCTTTAAATGCGATGTGGGAATAGTGTTGGACGTGTATATGTGTTGACTCACGATATGGGGTAGGGTACTCCCCTGGCCCGGGACCAGGATAGAAGGTGCCAGACCCTGGAGGCTGTACAGAATACTGCTGAGGAGGTCCCACATAGGGTGTACTGTGGCGAAACTGCAAGCGAGGAGGAAAGTATTAAGAAATCATCAGCAAGGTCAACATAGATAGGTAAAAAGTTCCTTTATTATTTTTTATATATTTTTTATTTAAACATTTTTAAATTGTCCCTTTTTAAATTCTTCCCACACCAGTGTTACAACCTGTATTTCTAATGAGCAGTCAAATGAAAACAATACCACCCGCAAACTACAAATATAATATGTTCAATATATGTTCATTCAGATCATAGCTGCAGTTAAAACTGAAATATTTTCCTTAATTTCCACATAAGAAAAGGGGGTAACAATGATATTTTATGTTCTGTTTTTTTTTTTTTTTTTTTTACAATGAATTATCCAAAAAAAAAAAACAATGCATATAACACATCTACTTATCTACCTACCTATCTGACTGTTTACCCGTTTCTGCTTTGGTAAGGTAAACAGTGACTGGCTGCAGCTACATATTTAACACAGAGACATTAAGTGGTATCACAAAACAAACTCAACAAATTCTTTTACTTAATCTCCAAATTGGAAGAATCTGTGTTAGTCCTAATAATTTAAAGAGAGAAGAATGCTCTTACAAAAACTAGGCTCATGAGGTATCTGGACCTGCTACATTAACTACTTTAGACTCAGCTCAGCGTGTTCGTCTCACCGGCGGGATGTAGTACTGTGCCTGCGGGGAAGGGAAAGGCATGGGTGCCATGGTCATCATGATTGGTTGATTAGCAGGGTAGACAGCCGCCGTGGGGGTCTGCGAACCAGGCCGTATGGAGGGTGTGTTTGTTGGGATAGTGGGCCTTGCAGTCTGCATCTGAGTCCTCTGGAAAAACTGAAGGTAACATGTGAGAGAGACAAATGACATTAAGGCAGAGGCAGCAGTCTTTTCCGCACGATGCCGGGCTTTATCTACGATACAAACAAGTACAGTTTTTCTGATGTCTTCTCCATGTGGACACATTTCTCACAATGAAAAAACCCTGGTTTTAATCAGCAGCTGGGGAAAAAAAAAACAAAAAAAACAAAACAAAAAAAAAAAACGAGGCCCAGCACCACGAATTTCTCTGAACTCTCATCATTGCTGCAGAACATCACATTTTGGCCACTCTGAGGGATAAACTGCTGAATGATTTTCAGGCTGATGTGTACACCTTTGTACTACTCTTTTATGCTTCTATAAAAACAACCCGATCTCTACAAATTACTTTACTTAACCACTGTAATTTGGGTTTTTTATTGTGATTGCAATGTTATGAATCCAGAAATACCATTAACAGAGTGAGGAGCATAACTGTCTGTTTAAATATTTGCCTACAGTAATCGAATCAATTAAACAAAAGGCTTAAAATCACGATTAAGTGATTCATATGGATCTGAGGGTTTAGTAAAAGAGACAGGGCACATAACTGTAATCAGTATAATGTATAGTGGACTATTTTTTTCCCCAATCACAGGTACCTGTGGTAAGATCGTGACACTGACAAAGGTGTGAGGAAGGTGCATATTAAGCATAATTGAAGTGGTGGATCGTGTAGGTTTAGATTTGCAAAGGTTTTCCTAACTGAGGAGTCTGGCTACAGACTTATGCTGTTGTCAAGGGTCCTTTGTGATGTCTTGTCCTGGTTTTCTTTAAACACACTGGAAACTACAAATCACTAAGAGCCAAAAACCAGAGTGGACTTGGAGTAAAAGCAGATTCTCTGAACTTTTATTGTGTTTGTTTTGGTTACCATTTTCACCTTGTTCTTTGGACTGCAGCAGTTTTCATTTTCATTAATGAAACTGCAGTATGGCTTCCACTTGACATGATCAGGACTTTAAGTAATCAAACCTGATGAAACTTGCTGCCAAGGCAAATAGACAAGAAACTAGATCAACTAAAATTTGATATCTGCACACACACCGACATTGTAATCTAATATAGTTTGTCTGTGGGTCATCAGTTATTAATGTCTCTTGAATTTTGGCGATTAATATTTAAGCTTTCATAAAGAAAAACATATTCATTTTCCTGCAGTTTGATAAGAAACAAAAGACTCTGGAGTGCTTTTGTAAATAAGACTCCACAGCTGTAAAAAATAAAAGCTCTTGGACTGCTGAGTGGCTTCAAATACCTCTTTTTGTGCCTGAGCAACTTGGCCAACCTTGCAGTTGTACTCAAAGTAACACATGGCATGTTTGTGTTCATCATCCAGCAATATGGCCTTTTCTTGTGCCTCACAGAGCACTGAAAGTGTGGGAAGATACTGTAGTGACTGCAGCTACAATGACTTCTTTGCAGCTCGCGTCTCAATCAGTTAAAAGTTTAACGTTTGACGGGCTTTGTGTTTTTGACAGCACATAAAATTCAATGCAGGAATCTCTGTGTGCCGGGCCTGAAGAACACCCACTACCAACACCTGTGACCGACTTCCAAACAACGGGGCTCAGGTTGGGAATACCCAACCAAAGTCACAGTGTGCTCCAGAGAAGGAGAGCAGAATAAACACTGTTGTAAAGCCATCCAAAAATAGTCTGGAGGGAAATCACCTTTAACATAATAAATCAGGTTCAGTGGCTTTATTGTAAACAGCCCCATGGATGTCTCGGAAATGACCAGGAAGCCCTCCATTATCAGCAAGTGAAGACAGTCAGTTAAAAAAAAAAAAAAAAAAAAAAAAAAAGCCGGCATAGCAAGAAATATGAGTCCAGAGACAAAACAACTTTTCAACACTGTCAACAAAAAATGTGTTTAGTAACTTAGGTTTCAAGGAAAAAAAAAAAAAAAAAAAAAAAGGGAAACCACCCCCCCCCCCCCAAAAAAAAAAAAAAACAAAAAAAAAACACTGAAACAGTAAGTGCACTCTGAAACAACAAGTAGGTCCAAAGGACATCTATAAAATAACATTAAACGTTTCATATCACCAACAGGTAGCAAACACGTTATCACATGGACATAAAAAGAAGCTAAAAACACTTGTATCACTTTCTTTCTGCATGCTGTTCATCAAATTATGCAAGGTCATTAAAGATGAGTAATGGATGGAGCAAAAATGACAAAATTATGAACTGAAAAGTCTAATAATGATCATTTGCAGGTTAAAAGACAGGACATGGGGATAAAATGATGATTAAGGACCTCTCTGTTGAGCATACACTGTAGTGAAAATGAGTTGGGTGTGCAAGGTTAGAAGTTAGGAGGGATGGGATCATTTCAGGATGATCCTCATCATGCCATGCAGGTCAGAGACTTTTAACAGAGGTAAATGTTACCTGGATGGGCCTGAATCCTCCCTTGAGTATTGAAAGCAGGAAAGAGAGAAAAGCCAATGGGAGACTGCACTGGTGAGACTGAAGCCCCAATACAAAAACAAGCATCATTCACCCACACACATACACATGACAGCAGGTAGCTATCCAATTAGTTCCTTCTACCTGACACAGCGACGGGTCCTGAGCAATCAGAAAAAAAAACAAAAAAACAACTCCAAACAAAGTAGAAGAAACTCAGAGTGAGGGTTGGTTTATCAGTGAGTGGGTGGGAGAGTGGAAAAAGCTGAAAAGTCGCAGTCAAAATGTCACATCAGCATTTGACTCGTGGTCCATCTTAACTTAACATGCACACACACCCACATGCACATAAGCCTCGCTCACCCAATCACACACCTCACTTCATTTCTTCCCTCACACTGCGAAGTCTGATCTGTCTACCAGTCCACCTCTTGTTTTGCCAAATTGGCGTTCCCCAGCCCCAATGGGAGCTGGCTGTCACTTGCGGCACTGACTTAGCAACAGACATGATGTTGGGTTGAGAGGTGCAGGCCAGGGGGAGACACAGACACCCTCCTACCTTAGGACACTTATAGGTGTCACCTCACTGCTTTGGTATCTGCTATATTTCTTGTACAGTATTAAAAGGTAAAGAATATGACAGTGTTTAATGAAAACCTTTTGTCTCCTTAAGTGGGTTGATGGTTTTACTGTAAAGCAGAGAAGCAACACACTGTAAACTCAGACTGATGCTTTCACTTGAAACAAACAAGGTCTCCTACTGCACTGAAGCTTTACTGTCATCCCTCACTTTGGACCAAAGTGTCTGCCAAATGAGTAAATGAATAAACTGAAGGGAGTAAGTTAAGTTGGAAATGGTAACAAAAATCTAAGGTTCTACTATTATGTGACCATTCCTCTTCAAGGCCAACAATATAGACACACTTATGGGTAAAATTAAGATTAATAGAGTAATTTACACTCTGGGGAGCTCTCTGAAGGAAGCAGCCAGTCATTTGTTTTTGTGGTTGCAGTCATTTCCACCGACTTTGACCTTTTGGGTCTCACACACACACACACACACACACACACACACACACACACACACACACACACACACACACACACACACACACACACACACACACACACACACACACACACACACACACACACACACACACACACACACACACACACACA
>CM076649.1:1116205-1207410 GCA_038496675.1 Rachycentron canadum | reverse complement strand
GTTTTTGCCCAAAATGAATTCATTTTCTGATCTCTATGTACCCTTTTACTGTGCATTGAGTGCGTTTCAGGGAGACAATGGCGGTTTTTTCCATCAGTATAAAAGGCCACTGTTCAGCTACATCTGCTTTCTGATTCCACTTCCGTGGTGGCACAAGAGATCCCAGCGCCAGTTTGTGACAGCCAGAGAATGCCAGCAAACACACCCGACACACTTTGACACCATGCCATCAATAGTCTGGTGAAAATTTGTCCACACAGAAGGATGCCGAAGGTGAGGAAGTTAAACACCACCTTACACAGGGCCCATCGTGGGCGCCAGGGGTGTTGATAAGACATCAACCTTAACAGTGGGCAGCTGTGTGAATGATTCCAGCATGAATCAACCAACACGAAGTTACCAGGAAGTCAGAGTGAGCACCTGACATGTCTCAAACCCCGAGTATCAATAGGGTAATACACAAACATCATAAATACTACACTACCAGACATGAACATGTTAACTTGCCGCTCATAATCTAATGACACTGGTTCACAAAGTGTCGGCTGTCTAACAGGATTCACAGATTAATTAACACACGTCAGCCATGAACAAAAACAAACACTGCAGCTGCTCCACACAGTTGTTCTCGCCTCGTTCCTCAAATACAGCATAACATTAAGACTTTATAACTGTCTTCTTATAGTGTGAAAATTAAATACTACACTTAAGTTTTCAATTAGTACTGAGATGTAATCAGCAGCTAAAGACAAACACTGATACATTTGTTTGTTGTTGTTCCATCTAGAATTTGGCTTATTAGTTGTGGTTGTAAAGAAATTGAGTTCTCACCCAAAGAACAATTAAACAGCCCATTTAATTAAAGCACCTTAGTGTAATTACTGAAAATAAATGAAATAATGGTCTTATGACGGTGTTGACCCTGGAGAAAGTTGGACCGATTTAGCGATGCATGCACAAAAATAACAACGTCCCTATTTCTATTTTCAGGCGTATAACAATTCAGCAAAATATCCTGGAAGATCAGTGCTGACGACACATAATGTCTCTGCTTTGCTTTATTCAAACAACATCCTGCGGCGCATAAGAGCCCGTAAAGTGTGTCCAGCACCACTGGCACCACTCAGGCCTTATTGACAGTTCAGCAGATGTGAGTGTCAAGATGCAACTGCAAGAAAGAATCCAGACTCTTAATTATTCACATTTTGATTTTTTTTTGTTTGGTTCCTGTATTATAAGCTTGTGCCTGGCTCTACACTGCATGTGTGTGAAAATGTGCTACAACTTGAGAGAGTTAAATTCAAAAAAGAGAAGGTACTATAATGTAAAAATGTCATTATAGCATAATATGTTATTATGTGGTAGGAAAGATGAGACAATCTGTCAGTAGGAAATATCCTGTGCAAACGGGGTCAGTTGTTCTACTTAGATGTCAGTCTAAAGATAAACATCATTACATTTACTCCTAACCATGATAAACCTCTCCACAAAAGTAAACACGAATAGAGAAAAGTCACACCCTTCAGGAAGCAGCTCGGTGCTTGTGGCTTCATATCTTGATAAAGTAGTAGCAACACTCAAACCCCGTGATAATCAAAATCTCTTCAGCTGTATTCATTCATTCTAAATCTGAGGCTTTTTTTAAGGAACAGCAGACACCCCACAAACAACCCTTTGCCAGCAGGTACTAGCAAACTGGTATTGTGTTGTATGATGATGATGATGATGATGATGATGATGCGAAAGGGGGAGCAGGGGTTTCAGCGGGGGTAAATTACCTGATGGTGGGTTGGTCGAGGGCCCGTAGCAAACTGGTGGGGGAGGGAGGAAAGGTCCAGCAAGGAGATTGAAGCAGTGATGGCAAAGTGGGGCGGGGGGTGGGGAGAAAGAGCAAGAGAGACACAGAGATAAAATGAGTGATGGAGGCAGATGCTTGAAAATACAGTACAAAACCACAGAGCAATAAAGCTTTAAAGACACATGGCACATGATGCAGCGCACAGATCCAAGTCCAAGTGTGTATTTCAAATATTACCATATAATTTTCACTTTAGGTATCAGATGGACTTGCTTTTTAGATATTATCATGCCAAATTGTCCAGCATCCTATGTGGCAAACATTTCCATTGTATCCACAGCTCAAAGCAAGACTTCCTGCTTGAGTAAAAAATATTTGACTGGTTTGGTCTGGTTAGTCTCTCCTAATGGGGATTTGGCCGGAGCCAGGCAAGATTAATAAATACTGCTACAAAGTGTGCGTACAAAGACAATGCAAGAAAAGTCTGTCATGGTGAGAGCATTTTCACAAAAGGTGTTAATGTGTTACTCATCTTAAAACTGCTTTGAAAGACAACCGCTGGTGGTGCAGCCCGTTTTAAGCCCAAAATTAACCCGACATATAGAACTGGGTTGGCTGGCTGGGAACTGGTGCCGAGCTGTCACCTGATGTCTGAGGAAGACCTAGACTCTTCATCAGTTGCCCTAAAAATGACTGATCTCACTTCACATCTTCTTATTTAAACTCTTTCTTCTGCAGCTTCTGCTCTTTATTTCCAAGGCTCCCGTTATCCCATTATCTTCACTGATTCACTAATTACAGGCTACATGTTTTTTTTACTGAATCTACAGGGCTTTTCAGAAGGAAGTTAAATGACAGAAGAGACGGATGGGAGGAAATTACACCAGTGTAGACTGTCATGTACAGTGCAATGATACAGTGCCACCACCCACAACTAACCTCTGAGGGGACAATGAAGGAGACTTCATTAAACAAATTTTATGTTAAATTGCTTCTCTGCCTTAAGCAGCCCCATGTGGCCTCTAAACATTAAAAACCCTCCATCACTGCCTCGAGGAAACCCCAACTTTCAGTAACAGCCGCCGTAAACCACAAACTGCTTGGGTTTCTCTGAGGCAGGTGTGCTGTAAATCCAAGACCAGAGGGACACTCACCGGGCGACTCTGTGGCTGTGCATTTATTGGCTGTGTTGTGTGGGGTGAATACACTAGAGGGGCGGAGCCAGCATTTTGTCCAGGGTTGTATGGAGACTGTCAAAAGAAGAAATGGAAAGACGGAGAGAGAAGGAGAGGGTTTGTTACATAGTGCCCAGGAGCTGTGCAGCAATCAGTCACTGGTCATTTCATTAAAACATTTCACAGACTAACTGTAACATTCCCTAACAATACACCAGACATCACAACACTGACTTACTTTAGATGCTGCTAGGAGAACATGTTTTCGATTGAGGTTTATGCACTGCGCAAAGATAATTGGTACCCTCAAGTACTGCGAATCCTGAGTTCCTTTATTCTTCATCTAGTGTACAGTGGGGCTAGGCAGGGGTCGGTTTGAACGGATACTTACTCTTACTCTTCCTCAAGCTGCAGCTGGTATGGTTGCGATAATTTCACTTTGTGCTGGATGACTATTTATAGAAGGCTGGGGAGAGACTGAAGATGCTTTAGGGTGAGGCAGTGGGCCATTAGGCTATAACGGTAAAGAGGAACATCTAGATTCCTCAGAAGCATAGTCAGATACTTGCAGAGAGGCTGAGTCACAGAGGCAACGTGCTTGTAACGGAGAGCAGCAGGGCGGTCTCCGGTGCCAGCTCCACAGCAGCAGTGAGATTCTCTTAATGATTAGTGGTTACACTGAGTGGTAGAATGTAGGTCTAATCATAACAGGAAACACTTAAAAATGTGACACTGATGCTGCTGTGGCTTTATGCATTAAACCTTTTTCAGCTGCAGGTTTATATAGTGCGGCCTGTGCGATAACAGATTTACTTTTTATACCTGAACATGATCTCATGGTGAAACAGCTGTGACATATGACATGACTATCAGCTGATTCCTCCGGATTGTTTTCCCAATAGCACTCACACAATGTTGTGTTCCTTCCATCCAATGGGAATCCCACAGTGACACAATCCTTTGCAGCTTTACAAAGCAGCCATGAAGCGGAAAATGCTCAGTGACAAGTGGCCTGTACTACAGAATTAAATGACATTGGCCATAATTCATTTGAAAATATATTCTCCATTTGCTCTGCTTTCTTCCCACAGTCACACGGCACAAAGGTTGTAAAAATATGAAGGTGTTTGTACGTATGTGTGTTAGCCCAGCGATACACAGCCTACACTCCTTATCACCATTTCACCATATGCATTCTAGGCTTTACCCCTACTGACCCACATCAGGATTCAAGAGGTACTCCATATATAAACTCCATAAATACAGCAGATATATGCTGCACAGAAAGTGTTCTTGAATTTGACCCAATTTTAAATCACATACCTTATCTGGATTTCATTAAAACAACATGTCATGCACTCATAGCTTACTGCTTTTTAGGAGAAGTATGGAAGATGACAAACAGGGAGATAAAACATGTAAAAGGCTGATGAAAGAAAAGAAATAGTACAGGTTAGGGGTGGGCGATATGGACAGAATTAACAATTTCTCTTTAGAGTTTTTATCAATTTTTATTTTAAATTGTGGAAGAATTCATATGATTTTGGGGAAAATGTCTTTGACTTTTACAAATTTTGGTTAAAAAAAAAAAAAAAAAAAAAAAAAAAATCCCAAATACTAAACTCATCTTATTCAGACAAATCAACCACAACATCCTTGAGTGAAATTTAGCCATGCTGTAATTATATTTGGAAACATACAGCACTGTTACCCCGCCCAGCCCCAACACAGGCCATAAAAAGGTTAACAGACAGATGGACAGACCAAACATAAATATGCAGAGGAAAAGAGGATGACGGCGGACACAGTGACAAACTCACCCCTCCGCCTGCCTCCCAGCCCTTAGGGTAGCGATATGGGGAAGCTGTGGGTACTGATACCTGAGAGAGCGCCGGGGAGTGGGCATGACCGGGCGGAGTGCCCGCCAAGTTAGGGTGTCCCTTTGTGATGTCGTGAGCAGTGTAAGGAGGGCCAGCATGTCTGGGTACCTGTATCACATAAACAGTAAAGTATATATATTTACATTATGTCAGACTGATGCATGCACATACACAAACACACACACACACACACACATGTAGAGGATGAACAGCAGTGGCAGGATTCCACAGGTCATTAGTCCTCCCTCCTGCTAAGGAATGTAAATTAAGCACTCCAGGATTAGCCCCTGTATGTAGAGGTAAAGACCTGAGCTGTGCATGGGTGTTGAAGCCTGCTGTGGTTGGCTAAAGACTAGGCTCTGGCCTCTTCTACGGCCTGCTGTGCCAAACTATGCTGTGCAAGGGTGTCTGGGCCTCATATGGCAAAACTGGGTCAAGTAATCATATTACATTCCCACTCATCTGTGATAGAAATCGTGCACCTGATACAACTGTGTCATGCTAAACAAGCCTCATCGATACAGATCGATGGAGGGTTCAGGGTAAGCACCAGCGAGTGAGCAATAGGAGGCAAAGATGAGATTTGACTGAGCTCTCGCCTGTGGTGTGGCAGGATGGGCTCTGGCTGCTGCAGCTGTGGGCTGGCACCACTGCAGGTGCTGCTTGTTGCTGCAGCAGGCCTGACACACCAGGGAATGAGACAGTATACTGCAGGAAGAAAGCAGGAGGCAGACACTGAGGCAGCCTGGAAAGCTCGGCAAACCACCTTTTCTCTTTTTTCCCCCCTTTTAAGGAACCGGGCTGTTAGATCTTTGAAGACAGGAACTAGCAACACTATCATTTAAAATATCTCAAAATATTTATTATGTTTACATCTACATTGTACTACAGGCAATATTCCGCATAGATTCTATAGTGCCAATCTGTATCTCCATCTTCTCTATGTGGCCCACTTCCCTCAGATGACCTGGGATAAAGCAACTAATCTAGCTGCTGTTGCCAGGGGAGGAGCCTGCTCTGCTTCAGGCAGTGACTGATTCTGAGGACATACAGAGTAATGGGATGGGGGAGGGGAGGCAAGCGGCTGTATAGAGACTGTACATGAAGGAAGGGGCATCCAAAAAAACACAGTTTCATGGCATGTGCAGGATTTATTTCCACGCGTGTCGTCATTGTTGCAGCCCAAACCCTCTAAAATGAACTTTCAGAGCTAGAAAATCTCATAAAACCTGCAGTGTTTCTAGTACGGTTATATTACAGTGGATAAATGAGCTCACAGCTGAATGGCCCATCTTCAAGCATACAGTGACTTCCTTTGCTAACAGCTACCTGCTGTTAACGTCCCACTTCACCCATTTCAGAAATGTTATCACTGGCAAGATCTTCTTTGTGTTGTCAAATAATCAAAGTGATAAATCTAAGGTATACTCCTATGCTTGAAAATGCCAGATATTATATGAATAAAAGCACCATGGAGCTAACAAAAGCAGACAAGCAAAGAGAAGCAAAAAAATGACTGATACATAGTTGGTATTAAAACACCAAAAATGTCTGAGCGAGTCACAATTGTATTCAATTTGTCAGGTCTTGTCTTGTTGAGTGAGGAACAAAAGAAAATCTATAAAATGTGAAAAAGGAAATCAATATTCTTATCTTCTACTTTCTGCAGTAAACATCCATTTAAAGGATTTGCAACATTAAACAGAGGTTTCTGCACCTTTAATGGTAGGATTGTCACTAATCAGTATCTTAGTCTACCAAGCCCTCAGACAAATGACTGCCCTGCAGGTAAATGCACATATGGCTTATCAGAGGAGACGCCCAAAACAGTGCAGCAGAGCCCTGGTCACTGACGATGAGATGATAAATAGCCCTAAAGTTCAGCCAAGGACAGAATCTTTTTTTCTCACTGTGACCAAATCTAATTGTCTGACTGAAGCCCCTAACTCAGATGTTGATGCTCCAGGAAGGTTAAAATAAAAACCAAACATTAAGTCAATATTATTATGACAACTATCTGATACAGCAAATGTTAATTAACTCCTGAAGGAGTCAGTGAATGGCAGACACCCCCTAAGGTGACAACAAGTTTCCACAGCAGGCCTGCTGCGGTCAGATCACACCATCTTCCTCTTCTCATAATTACAAAAAAAACACACAAATGAATTTTTGCATTGCCTCTGAAATCTACTCAACTTTTTACTGGAAATTGTTTACACTATTAAAGTAAAGTATTTTTCTATTGTTCAGTGTCAAAAACTAACTTTATTGCATGGCTCTGTTTCACAATGTTGAAATATGATAGAAAACATGAAACAAATTAAGGAGCATGAGTAAGTCTATAGGAATAGTTATCTTGCATGGTTCCTTTTTTGGCTAATTTCTTTTCTTTTTTTCACAACCCATACACAAACAAATATACTGACATGTCTCATCACAAAAAAAATGGTAATTATGTTCTGTGAGGGGAGTTTGTAATGTTTTTGTCTAGCTTTGTGAGGGAAGGGAATATTAGAAAGAGCTCTCAGTAAGATGCAATGCAGCTGAATGATCTCAAAACAACCAACCAAACTGAACATTATAACCTCGACAAAGCTTCAGAAGAGTAGTGTTGTAAAGTGCATTCGTTTTGCCCAGGGGTATATAATAATCTGACCCAGTAATCTGGGAAATGAGTGGGTGTTTTTGGTAAAGTCATGGTCAATATGTAAGCAACTACAATTTGACTATACAATCACATACAGCCCACAGCGTAGATATAAGCTTTTGTATGTGTGCAGTGCAGTATCAGTACAGTAGGTGAGTGGGGCTGCACACAGTGACTCACGCTGTAGACTGCGACTCCAGGCTGTGTGGGGAAGATTCGGTCATCCAGTGATGGCTGAACCCGTGGGATTCTGGGAAAAAGGTGAATTAAGGAAAACTCTAAAGAGGTAACTAGAGACCAACAAGTTTCATTTTAGATAAGAAGCGAGCACCTCTACAGCTAAGATTCCCATCATATTAATGTTGACACTGTCAGGTCTAAACATTGCGGAGTAATCCACATGAGAAGTCTGCTGTGTTTGAAAGTTTCCCATTTAGCAAACAATGACGCAACTGTGCTGACAGCTTCATTCTACAGGTCTATGTTTTTATGCAATACAATAGCAGATTAAGATCCAAGAGGCTTTCCTCAAACCCCGATAGCTCGGCGTGTTTGATTTCATGGATCCCCAACCACCCCGCCCAAAATGCCCCATCTCTGAGAGTACACTATGTACCTTCACCATTTTGCAAGAGTTAAAGGGAAAATCTGAAATGGATTTCTGGACCACTTCAGGCAAGGGGACAGGCAGAGCGGGCGAGTAGACAACCACCCCTTACATGGACGCAGCTAAGATTCAACTAAATTCAATATTAATTCTCATTTTCTTAAGCTAAAAGGTAAAACAATAATCCTCCTGTTATGACACTGCATATACATTTTATACTGGGCTACTTTTCTACGGGTTAAAAAAGAAGATAACTTTCTTTAAGGTTCCTAAAACACATAATAATGAGTCACTTGGGAGACATATATCAGATGTTTGGAGACGAAAGAGGGAATATGAACTAGCTGCATAGAAGAGGGAAGCCCTGCGGTTTGTAACCTGCTGAAGCAGTTGTCTGTGACAAGACAGGGTCACACACTGCTGGTCACATGGTTTTAGGGAAACCAAACGTCTGTCTTTCTTCCTTTCACCCAAATCGTGCCTCCCTTTCCCCTAAGCCTTCCTTTACTCTGCTCTTGCCTGCAGGGGCTGTCATCTCTCGGCCCCCTGCCAGCACCTCTACTTGTAACCGACAACACAAGAGGGTGAGGGGGGAGATAAAGAGAGAAAAGCCATTTAAAAAGAGGGCTGTGCTTCAAAAAAGCAGAAGCACAGCAGGAAGCATTATCTGTTTCATAGCTGGAGGAATTTAGAAAAAACAACACTCCCATCCCCAAACGCACGCACACGCGCACACACACACACACACAAATTAGGAGTAATTAGAGGTTCGGTCTCAACTCACTCACGACAGTCTAGGTAAAAACGAGCACAATAATACTGAGCTATAGGCAACAGAGGATTTACAATTTTTTACTTCTGTCTAGTCATACTTGAAGAATGCAACATTTCCCACACAGTGTGAGTGTGAGAAAGACTTTTTTTTTTCCATGATTCATGAATCAAGCAACTAATCTATCTGATCTAATCTAATTCGCATTACCTGTCATGGTCTGAAAAGTCATGATGTTCCATAAAAAAAACAAAAACAAAAAAACAAAACAATTATATGCAAATATTGCTTGACCCAGGTCTGGTGGGTGACAGACCAGACAGGAGGAGCGGCAGGGGCTATCAACAGTGTGGCAGCCTGACCTGTCTGCTCTTCGTTGACCACTAGTTGGCAGGGGCAACTGTGTCAGGGACTGTAAACAGAGCAGGGAACAAGACGTAGCCAGGCGATCCCAGTGCTCAACCTGCTGGAGCAATGGGAACGAGTCCATCTGGAGGTCAGGGGTCATCATCAGAGTGAGCTGAGAAGCAGCTGAATCGCAAAAACAAGAGATTAGTTAACTGGCTCAAAGCCAGTATGCAGATTTCTGTCATCTCAGAAGACACACACCTGTTGTAACTGCAGAACGCTGTTATGCCACGAACTAGATGTACTGTTCTGATGGAAAAATCAAGACATGCTATTTCACTGCATATTTACATTTCGGAAACGCAGCAAAAGACAGATTTAACTGTGTGACTGAAACTGTTTTGTTTTCCCTCTGAAAAGGTGTTGGTCCAACACCTATAGCAGTTGCCTAATAGCAGCTGCAGCATCACATCCTGGTGATCACGCTGAGAAAACAACATTTCCTGAGGTTAAAATATAATTTATGTCAAGGCCCCCATGTGGGTGGCCAGGTAAGCAGATGGTGACACTTTGCAGTCAAATTCTACTGCCTGCATCAGGCACCACCATGAAAGTGGCTGACCGCACTAATTAGACATTAGTCATTAGTTTGATCTCCATTTAATTTTCTGCATGAGGAGAGAGGGCAGGCACAATGTCAACTTAAAGACTTACAACAGGGATACGGCTTCAGAAAGAGTGTCAGTGTAAATGCACCTGCAACATCCAGCTGGGCAAAATTACACCAATCCTCTGAGAAGAGACGCAGAACGTTAGATAAGGGAAAATTAAAGGTACATGTTCCTGGAAGAACTACACCTCGAGGATACCAGCTATTCAAACTGAAAGGAACTCTGAAGTCTGTGTGTACACTCACAGTTCAAACAGGGCTTCTACCTCCTAAAGAAGGCCAGACTGCCTTGAACTTAACAATATAAACTCTGGTATCAGACAAAAATGTGCCCATGCTGACCCTTCTTCCTTGGGGAGATCATAAAGCAACTTCAGCTACTTCTCCTTGTCCCCTGACCCCAATGTGACCTGTAAACCACATTTAGGAGGGAAAAGCTGCTGCTGCTCTTGCTTCATCATTAGCTTACTGTAAAGCCACTTAAGTGCTGAGCGTGTGAGAGGAAAAGAAAAGGGGGAGACAGGAGAAGATGCAGCTTTACAAATAGCAGGGGTGTGATCAGGAGGATGATACAGCTCAATAAACCGTAATCTGCTATTATTGAATACATTCATGAATAACAGCTGTGTAGTTAACAGCCTCATGAAAGTGAAAAACTTGAAATATCTGAGGCAAGAGCAGGTCAGAGTGAAAGGGGAGCTTTGTTTTTGCTGACTTAGCTGCTTTGTAGACAAATACCACCTAAATCAAATAGTGATGTTTGTACAGGCTGATAGTTACACAGAGGCTATTTTTTGCCATAGCTAAAAGTCTCGCAACACATAAATACGGTGTACATTTCAACTAAACCTAAGGGAACCTGCAATGTCACATTTGAATGATGTAGTCTACCTGGAAATCTCAGTGCAGTGTTCAGAGTGGAGGCACAGGAAGTGAGTGGAGACGGCCCAGATGGTGCAGACACAAACCCTCCTTCCCCCTGCTGGCCCACTGGCCACTCACTCTCTCTCACACACACACATACACACAGTTGGATAAAGGCAGAGCTCACAAAGCTCTCACTGCCTGCCTGCTGTTGCTGAGACTGCTCTTTCACTACAGTATGAACAATAGTTGGTAGGTTGGTGGAGTCGACTCTTACAAACCAAATCTTAAGCAACAATGGTTCTGTGTGTTTGCAGCATAGAATGCATTGGCTTGTAGTATTATATTAAGGGGAACTGTAGAAAGCAAAACCTCTTCCAGGTTAGCACATATTATTGTCTTCAGTAACTAAAACCAATGAATCACCCTGAAGACATGAAGGTGACATGAAGCAGCATGTGGACATGACCTGCACAGAAGGACCATCACCTACTTATTACTATTGTAAATTTATAGTCTGCATTAGGTTGAGCCTGCTGGTAATTCTCTGCAAAATGATGGCATGAAAAACCAAAATACTGTATGTAAATAGGAAATTTGAACAGTATGTCTAACTATATATACAGTATGTAATCTATCCATAATGCTTTACATTTCATTCTTGTCTTTCTTTTGCAGGGACAGTTCTCAATGACTCAACTGGAGAAAATCTGACTTATTTTGATAGTGTGTGTGATGCCATACTGTCTTGCTGGGCTGTGAGTGTCAAACACATCTTTATGTGAACAAAGAGACAACAGTGCACCAATAAAGCATTTATGTGGTGTACTCTTACCAAATATGCAATATTGTATTAAGACAGTGCTGGCAAAAGCTGTGGCACTACAAGTGGTTGTGAATATTCTGAACTCCAGCAGCAGTGTTGCAGCCTCATTGTGTGGGTGGAATGGATCTGAAAATGCAGAGTTCACTGTAAATATCAAATACTGTAGGAGAATTTGAAAGCAATGTGACTGTAATCTGAACATTTTTCACCAGTTACTGGTTGGATTTAAAAAGCTTTTTCTATATTAAATCCAGGTGCTCATTCAGAAGTGAAAAAAAAAAATTTCTGTGTAAATGTAACTCCAGATAAAAACACTGGCAGAGCAGTGACACTGTGCAGGATATCTTCTCCAACAGGCCACTCCCTCTCTGGAAAGAACAGTCCTGCATGCTGGCTCATAACAACTCAGCAGTTTATTTATAACATCCCACAGTCAGTATACTCATGAGAATATCTTCTCATGCAGGCTGAACACACCTGTCCCGAAATATGGGAGGACCACTGTGCTGTGTGACCTACCAGCTGGTTTCATACATGACGTAGCTACACCTCATATCTAACTCTGACTGCATTCCTGGCTCACTGGTTACATTCAACTTGCAAATGCAGTCATTCTTTTGTCCAAACAGAAAGAAAGACTATGAGCACAAAGAAGTACAAAACCTTTGCTAAGTTATGAGACAGAAAAAGTAGTGTCTTCAAAGAGAGATGAAACTACTGTGCCATGAAAGCTGAGGGGTTGGAAGGGGGGGGTGGTAGGGAAAATGGGGAGAAGCCCTCAGTTTTCTCAGCTGGGCCAGCAGTGAGATGAGGTGAGCTATGGGGGGATGGAAGGAAATAAGGGAGGGCTAGAGCAGGCTGGGTGACCTGGGCTTTTGTTGGCAGATGGTGGGAAGCGCCACCTTGGCCTCTCGCACTGAATGTTAAGCAGCACTGCCATTGTCTGGCAAGTGCAGCAGCAGACGCATGCGCTGGGTGTTTCTCTGGCAACCAGCAACAGAAACAACCCCCCCCCCGGACATATACACGCCTCACTATCCCGACTCTGAACCCCTGTGCATCTAAGGACTCCTCAATCATACACGCCAACATCCTTCAAGTGGGAATTCCCACTACACTACACCAGAAGCCCAGGCTAGACTGGAGAGTCACATGCTCCTGCTCTCCTGACCTCTGAGGTCTAAGGAGAGTGAGAGGTCAGACAAGAGGTGACACTCAGATGGTCTATTTTCATACTAACATGAAAATCAAATGCTGTGTAGCCTTTTATTGTGGTCACTAAAAGTTGGGTCCAGTGACCTTCAGGTGATCTTTAAGCTGAGATCCCATGACAAAGCAAACTACTTCAAATATTCATATAAAATCACTCTTCATTAATTCCCCACCTACTGCAAATGTGATTAGGTAATGCAAGAATAAATCATACTTTATTTTAATAAAGACACTTTGTCAACAACAAAACTAATATGATTAATTGAATAAACATTAGATTTATTACACTGCCGCTACACTGCAGTGAATTAAATGTACAATAGGCGCAAATGTACTGCATCGGTTTATTGTCCAACCCACCATGTGCATACAGGTGAGCTAACTCTTATCTTTTAGTGACAAAATTTTAGCAATAAGAATTAATCATATGAGGTAACTGTGATTGGTCCTAAATAACTATCTGATGCCTGTGTGCTACAGGTTTGCCCCTGCCCATTTAAGAGGGACACCATCAGTAGATCAATTGAACTTAACAAGAGGGGTTAGAAATTTCAGATTTTGGCAATGGTAAAGTTAAACTCAGCAAAAATGATCAACAAACCAAAAAGCCAAATAAAAAAAAAAATGAAGGTGTGATTTCTGTGATTTAAAACAGAAATATTCATCCTTAATCTAGTCATTTCTCCAACAAGACATTCATTGTGTAAATGGAGAGGGGGCAGTTCTGTACTCAACTGGTAGGCACAGGCACTTCTAATCATACAGCTAAAAGTAGGTTAAGCAAATTTAAGAGTCGTTTCAAAAGTCTGGAGAGTCAGAAGAGGACATGTCACAGCAGATAAAGAGACCATTATCTTGTGTGTTCTTTGATGTTCTCATCCAATTCCCGATACAACACACAAACATCACAACACACTGTGAGCAGGAAAGGCGTTTCATACTGCCACCTGCCATAACCAGCTACTCACTACCCCTTATGGATGTCAGGAACACAGGGTGACATGGGTGGCAGGAAATTAGGTTGAGACATCACGCCCCAAAGCTAAAACCACAACAGAAGCTGTCAGATCGCAAAACACACATCTCTGCCAGTGACAGGCAGGAGACATCAACCTAATCCTATCTCTCTCACACTACTGCCACCATGCTGTAAATAAAACAGGGGGTGACATAACCAGTGACTTCATTCCACCAAAAGTAGGGTAGAGTAACACTGGTCCTGCTCTGTGTAAACTCAAAAGGTAAAGGAATAATCTGGGGCAGTGGCAGCAATAAACTATGACAAGAAACGCCGACAGAGCCTTTGTGCTCAATGTTACAGGTTTGGAGACACATTCCTGGGTGATCGCAGGAGACCAGGCGCAATAATGATCTGTGAAGCTATTTTAATACGTTTATCACCTGCTGGCGATGTTTGTCCTGAAGCAAACACAGCTTCACAGACGTCCGTCAAACTAGCTAGCTACTTTTTTTTTTTTTTTTTTAATTGCTAATCTATGCAGGCTATGTGGGCCAGAGAGAGCTCACCGGCCCAGGCACTGACAGGCCTGCCAAAGGTGCACAGAAACACCCCTTCAAAAGCTAATATCATGTGTAATGGGCACCGAGATGCAACTCTCAGAAGCCAGGCCTTGTGCAGACTAGCGTTAACCCCCGTTATTAAGCTCCAGGTCATCACCCTCAAGTGGATGAAGCTTTCCTGCTCTGCGACGTTGCATTCACTGACATGTGCAATTGCTACCCATGGAGCCTACTCTTAAATTAGCAGGCTGGTACTGTAACCAGGCTAATGCACCTTGCTAGCCAACAACGATAACTGAACAAAGCCGGCAAACCGGTGTGGAAAGCCTGATAGCTTCGCCGGCGATGGAGCTTTTCTACACTTATCACTGCCATCTCATTTATCATACATATAAAATAATATCACAGTTCAAACAACACCCGGGTTAAATCACAGACGTAACTAGAGGCAGCGGCGTAGCGTCAACTCCCGAGAGCCGAGCTGACATTTCCGTTAGCTTTGACAACCGGCTTGATAAGCTAATGTTAGCATGCTTAGCTAGCTAATTGTCCCCTCCCCTCCCAGCTCCCTCCAAACGAAACCATCATACCCGCATCCAACCCTTTTATTATCTATCAGTAATAAATCAAAAATACATGCTACTCACAGAAGGGGAAGCATAATGCGCAAAAAGCACAAGCAAGTTCCGATTTACCCAAGTCAAAGGATACTGAGGTGGCGGTACAGCGCCGGGCTGAGGAGCTGTTGGGGCTCCCGGCGGCAGGGACCCGGGGGTCAGGGTAGCCCGCAGTTGGCTCGACGGAGAGGGGCCACTTCCAGGTCCGCTAACTGCGACAGCGGCTTGTTTGGGGACCACTTTCGGTGGCAAACTCATTGCAAAAAAATCAACAAATAAAAACAACACCTTAATAAATACTGATACAAACAACGCCTAGCTTGCATGCATAGAGCAAGCGTAGTAGATTCTTGAAGCAGGCCCCAAATCCCTTTAACGAACTGGGATACCGAAGCTCGAATAGCAACACAAACGTCTTTTTTCATGGAAAGTCGCTGCTCGGATCAGCGGTGCTATTCATGGGGACGGTGGGAGGTTTAGCCTCCCTCGCCCGTCCGGAACCTCTGCGGATCCGGCTCGGTACGTTTCTTTCAAAAGAAATAATCGCCGCGATCTTCAGCCTCCCTCGGCGATCTACCTTTTCTTCTCGACAAGTCTGTTTTCTATCATTTTTTTCTCACAGAGATGAGAGACTTCGCCAACATGGCGTTGCGGCCGCTTCCAGCAGTCCGGGCAGGACAGATGATTCGGCAATTCTCGGCCAGTTACGGAATCGCTCGGCTAATCAACTAACATTCAATCAAATACAGCTATTCACAGCATGGTTCACGTTCATAATGTGTCCGACTTACTAAATTAATTTCTTTAAAAAAAAAAATTTAATTTTTTTTTTTTTTTAAATTGTCCACATTTTCACGGGATAAAACTCCGGAATGTGAGATTTTCCTTTATCAATAAATCATTTTAAGGCAAAATAATGAAAATAAAATATAAAAATTTCAAGTTGCTTAAATGTTTCTCGTAATTTGCATGTGGGGATGCTCTTCTCCTCCTTTAGCGTGTGTGAATGGCCAAAACGCCTTCACATTCAGCGAGCAGCAGCTATGGTTGGAGGCTTGTGCTCACCAGCTGCAAACTACACGGTTGACTTGTGCACCCACAGCACCATCTACCGTTTTTCTGTCTGCTTCGCATCCACAAGTTAGAGATAATCTCCCATTAGATTTACTAACTGTAATAGTAAATCAATATAATGCTCCTCACAAAAGGGGAAGTGTAATATTATTATATAATTATATATTATGTAATAATATTACTAACTGTAATAGTAAATCATAATAATAAATGTTTTTTTTCCCCACTTGTTCTGCATCTGTCTGTTGCTGTGTTTTTGCTTGAGTAAAATTACTAAAAGCAATTTGCACCAACCTTGGAGAAAGCAGGGGAGCATGAGCCTGTGAGGAACACATTACATTTTGATGAGGGTCTGGTTTAAAGGGCCAGATTTAGGATTTATATTAAATCATTGCGACTTCCGTCAATATGGATTTTGATGTAAAAACGCATTTATGGCGTTAACATATATGAGTTTGGTGCAGATCCAGATACTAGTAGTAGTAACAGTAAATAACACAGCACCAGCAGCATTTGGGAATGTTTACATCAGTAGCAACATCTAACCACTTACCCAATAACAACAGAGTTAATGTAGCCATAAAACTGTATGAGTAGGATCATGCTGACGTCATAATTTTACAAAACAGCTAATAAACTTATACGTGTCTTCCATAAGGATTAAATACAATAAATAAATAAAGCTATATTTGAGAACAGAAACTGTGTAGGAGTTGTTTGACCTTGGGGGAGATGTGAGCTCTGAGAGTCATTCTAATTGGTTAAGTAATAAACCGAGACACTGGTTAATATATGAAGTCAACATGTATCCGTACAATAAAAAAGTCTGCGTGTGTGTTTGTGTCAGACTGAGATTTCAAACACCTGAAAAAATTGTAGGAATGAGACAAAGATGTTTTAAGATTGGTTTTATTATACAAAATAACGTAATGAACTCTTATTCATAGAAACAGGTATGGCACATCATGGCTTAGCCTATGTGATCACGTTCTGGATGAAAAAACAGCTTATACTTTCATATATTGCTGTGACTTTCTGAATTCTTTCATTCTGCTTCTGGTTTGTATTGGTCTTATATTTCAGACATAAAATGCCAACTATGGGGCACTATCTTGACACCCGGTCCAGAAAATTAATCACCTCAGTATATAAAATGTAACTTTGACCAGATTGTAGAAATAATCTGTCTGAAATATTGCATTGACTCATGTATCAAAATATATTTATACCAACACTTTAATAAGCTGTTTTAAAGCTGTCCACATGGGAAGCAGATATTCATCTTCCATTAGGTTAAATCACACATCTTCCTTTCACTGTCATATAAAAATTTGTGATCATAAATAAAACACAGTAAAATTAAACTGGAGCAGATCTAAGCACAGTGAATACAAGAAAAAAAAATGTCACTTGGCTTATTCATCACATTATGCGATAAACAAGGCGTTTGAGAGTGGTTCCCCCAATCTATTGGGTTTCCAGTGTTCTAAAAGCGCAATATAGCTATGGCACCTATGTTCAGAATTTGAGGAAAGCTGTTTGCTAAACCAAGAGTCCTTGTGGAGAAGCACTGAAGATTACAATCCTCCATACAGGCACATTTTGTCCTGATAAGGACAAAGCATTAAGTGGTAAGGCGTTAGGAGTTTCAGTGGTTATCCCAGTCCAGAGAGACTTTGCCAGTATCTCTAGCTATTTTCCCCAACGTCTATTTCACTCCTTGCTGATAAACAGCACCAAGCAACGAGGCATCACCACAACTCACACTTGTGTTTAGGGTTCATAGGAGCATCGGCTTTGCAGCCGAAGTGCTTGGAGAACTCTTGTGAGTTGGAGATGCTGCCGATGACTCTGTATCTCGATGGACTATGAGGATCAGTGATCACGCCCTCGTGTGAGCTTTCAGGTGTCCTGACTGAGCACCATACCTGCAAAAGTAATCAAGGATAAACACACTCAACAATAGAAAATCAGTCTTCCAAAATTATTTGCTGATTTCTACTTCTTATTTTTTGCCCTTTAAGTGTTTCTGAGGTTATTAATTTAAAAGGCACCATCTGATAATACTTAACTTTAATCCCCCCTCCAGTCAAAATGGTGTGTTTGTCTTGTTTGTTGACTTTGATGCTTGAGTTTCACAGTGCTGACTGCTGCATGTGCAAGTCTGACACAACTACCTTAAACCCAGAGTTTAACAAGTGTACATATGAGCACCTATACAATTAGAATTGAGTTGTCAATTAAACAGCCTGTGTCCAGCGGCAGTTTGACTCTTTAAATGAACAATGTTTGTACTTTCATAGAGTCTTTTTCTGTGAGGGAGAATGAGGTGATGTAATTAAAATCTTTAACAAGGTAATACCATTTTTGTCAAAAAAACAAAACAAAACATAATCGATAACAAATAATTTGCCAAGCAGAATATTTTCATGTCTCAAAAAAGGTCTGGAGGGGGGGGTCTCATAACATATAGTAAAACAGGAGAAGTATGAACATGTCAACACTATGCTCAAGTGGGAAAAAAGAATACACTGTGATGGGTACAAACCTGGGCAAATCCTACAAAAAACAGCTGATGGTTGGTCATTCCCAGGGCAGGCAGTGTGGCCTCCTCACCGTTCTTTTCGATCCAGTTCACATAAGCCTTCCAAGCAACAAATGATCATGTTACACACATGCAATCAATGTTTTGCTCTGCACATGGAAAAACATGCATAAATACAGACCAAAGAAAACAGAAGATCAACTTTTGGCCCTCTTCAATTTTCCCTCTAGTTAACATATACCATGTGATTTGCTTGTCTACTTCATAGCCTATGACCTTTTATTACATGGAAAGAATGTGTGCATGAGAAGAAGTAACCAGAGGCTGACAAGGCCACTTATAACCACCTGTTGCATTTCCAGGCTTCACTGTAAACCAGACAACCTTCTTTTTCCAATACAGATTAATGAGCGTGACCCACAACAGCCTCGACAAATAAATTAATGCTGGAGATCAATCTGAGATCTGTGTGATAGTTTAACGACCTTGCAAACATGCAATCTGGTAATGTTGCTTTGGAAACATAGGAGTAACAGTCTGAACTTTCCATAATAATCTAAATGCTACCTTGCACCAGCAGTAAGCTGTTTGTTTATATTGGTGACAGAAAGCTATTTCCCTCATGTTCAAATCCTTCTCCTTGCATTCAGAAAATATTCAAGAGGAATTCCACTTCGTATCTAACATCACACCTTGTAGGCAGCTTTGAGTCCACCGTTGTCAGCAATGTTCTCTCCCAGAGTGTGTTTTCCATTCAGAGGCTCCTGGTTGATGCTATAATTTCCATACTGCTCCACCATGCACTGAGTCTGCTTTTTGAAGGCCTCCACTGAAGAGTTCTTCCACCAGGGACGCAGGTTTCCATCCTTGTCATATTCCCTGCCTGTTTGAATTAAACAGAGAAATAAAACAGTGCTCTCTATCAAGTTGTGCTTCAAAAATTTTTTTTCTTTTATAACACTTTCATAAGGGTCATATTAATTGCCATCCTGTGAAATGTACATTGTTTAAAAAAAAAAAATTTTTTTTACTATTTACCAACCTTGGTCATCAAAAGCATGTGTCAGCTCATGTCCCATGACAACACCTATCCCACCAAAGTTGAGGGCTCTGCACAACATTAAAAAACTAGAATTACCACCTCACAGCTGCATGCCTCTGCCACCACCCAAGTTGCAGGAAATGTGGTCACAATCTCTCCTTCCTGAGATACAATGTTAAATAATGGCCAGAAATGTTTTTGCAGAACACTATGATATCACAGTAAAGTCAATATTTAACCCTTTGGATATAAAATCTCATCAATCTATCCTATTAGACATTTGTGTCATAATTAACATAATAAACTACTGACCTTTGACCTCCAAAATCTAATCATTACTGGGCATTAATTACAGGGCATCCTTGATATACTGCATTCCTACGAGCGTGAGGTTATTGTGACTGAGAACTTTGACTTTAAAGGACCAAAAGTGAATCTGTTCATTCTTGAGTCCAAGTGAATATTTGTGCCAAACTTGAAGAAATTTCTAACTAAGACACACAGACAGACAACCTGGACACACAATGGCACCAGACCTGACATTGCAGCTGCAGAGGCTGCAATTTACATCTACTTTATTAATCTGCACATAAACCAAAGAGCTTTACAGGATGTTGTGCAACCACAATCTGGAGCTTTTGTCATTAGTGTGACATTATTGGATGTCTACTCCTGAGGGAAACAAAATGGCAGTTCAGTCTGACTGTCAGCCTTTATCTCTAGTACACCACAGGACTCTGTGCATATATTGCCTCTGTCTGTGTTTTCCCAGACGGGCTTTGCTTGCTGAGCCACTGCAGAGGAATAATTACAGAACACAGGAATTCTCTAATAAAAAACTGAAACTTATACTAATTCTGCTTGTCTAACTTGGACTACCTTGAGAAATGTTGAATTTTTTTCCACCATCTTTAACTGAAGGTATATTAGGAGCGGATGCCTTAGTCTGACGATTTTCCATTCTGGGGGACAATGAAGTTGTCATCTGTTAAATTCTAATAAAATCAATTAAATGTGATTGAGCTAACTTGAAGCGGGAGACCTACTTGGGCCAGGATCGACTGTAGAACGGCGCCTGAAGGATTCCCGCAGGCAGAACCATCTCATTCTTGGTTGGGTTGTAATATGCATTCACCGTTGGTGGGGTCATGCTCCACCTGTAAAAACAGGGAACGTGGAGCGAATATTGATTCTGCCTGGTCTGCTGTGCCAGGCTGACTACAGATCAAGTTTGAAGGCATTGGGACCCTGATCTGCCCCCCCCCCCCACCACCACCACCACCACCTCGTAGCCTAATTAGAGACAAGGATCAGTTCAGCGGAGAGAAGTTGGTTGCCTAGGAACATTTGTGGGTGGAAGCAGTACTGTGCTGACTCAGTATAATGGGAATGTGTTCCCATCAGAGCGTGCGACCTTCTCCCTGGAAAGAGGGTGGGGGGACCCTGGGGATGAGGGTTAAAGGATGCAACTCACTGGTTTCTGTTGGGAGTTTTCCTGAGCTGGTCTGCTGTCACCCTTGCTGAGAAGTTGTAGTACTGCATGACATTTTGGAAGTAGAGCTCCGACACCACCTCAAACTAAAAAAAAAACAACAGGAGAAATATTCAGTGTTTTAAAGAAAAATGGGACTTGTGATAAACAATAGAGGACACAGTACAGTTCCACGTTCACCTACATCATTGAACACTTTGTCCAGCTTTGTAGCGTTCATGATGAACTCTGGATATCCGACCATGTTGTATATTGCATCTGCCTGTGAAAGATGACATTAAAAAAAAAAAAAAAAAAAACTGTAAAAGATACATTTTCACACCAGAGGGCAGTGCTGCATTTCTCAGCCCCTTCACTTCAGCAGTTCACTCATTTCAGATGTTCCCAGCTCCCTGAAGCAGCAGCAGGGGAAACCTCCTGGGAAAGAACTACAAAGCAAGATCTTTCTCCCACCTTTTCTTTTGCTGCATTTTTTGTTAGTGAGTCCATCCATCTCACATACTTCAGGCTGTCCTCAAATGCCCATTTTATTTCTGCAACCATATCTTCAGCCTGAAGCACAGACAGGAAAGTCAGCGAGAGGCACATCATCTGACTCAACAGGAGCAGCTATTATGAAACAGATGACTTTGAAACTCTTACAATGGCCTTGCTGTCCTCAGAAAAAGTAGCTTTGACAAACATGGCTCCAAGAGCAAAGCCCAGGGCGCTGTCGGTGTCGCTGACACACAGCTTCCAGCGTGGAGTGCAGCTCTGCAATGAAATTAACACATCAAGACGTGTGTGTGTGTGTATATACACACACATTATATATATATATACACACACCCCCTAATATTATATATATATACACATATACATACACAAACACACACCCTAATATTATCTCACATTGTTAGACATTCATTTGTAATATGGAGGGTTTTTTCCTCTACTGCATCGCATTTTATTCCAACCATGTTGTCTGCTTTAATTAGTCACTTCCTTTATTGCCCCAAAATGACTATGACTAACCCAATTGAAAGTGAGTGGGTGGCTCCATGTGTAGGTGGAGAAAACAGTTTCTTCATGTTTCTACTCATTCAACAAATACTATTGTATTTCTCCTTATATAGCCCTGTGATAGTTAAGCCACCTGGACAATCTGTTTCCACTTTGACACCAAGATATAATTATATCAACAGAGTCACATTGTTTTTTTTTTGTGTTATCACAGGCTTTTGGGATATACACAACAGTTCATGAAGCTAGAAACAATAACTGCCACTGTTAATAAAAATCCTGAATCTATACGTTTTTAATTGGTTTAAAATCCAATGAATTAACAGCACTGAAAAATTTTGCTGATGATTCATCAAACAAAGACATTGAAGTAACAAAATAAGTCATGACCCCCATTTGTGAAGCAACACTGAGCTGTTATTCCTCTGTGGGTTGAGATACATAATGTTCCCTCTAAAGGACTGAGTTCTTTTTTTTTTTTGTAAACAAAATGTCAACAACAGGGCGGCCCAACCCCAACTCTTGGCTAATTAACACTCAAAACTGAAGTTATGCAACTGAGCCAGCCACCAAAACACAACGGCAACGACGGAAGTGGAAATGCATAAGAGCTTAGAAAGATTAGAAAGACAAAAAGATTTTAATGGAAAAAAAGTTTAATAGGGCAATTTAAGTCATCGTCAATTTAGTCTTTGACACTACATTGAACCAAACAAGATTAGAGAAGGTTAGAGAAGTTTTATAAAAGTGATTATGTGTTTTGCTGTTTTCTGAATTGCTCAAATTGGTGTTAACTTTGTTCACTGCTGAGGCACAATCACATTTTTATGTGGTTTTGTGATCAAATAGAGCTACATGAACATAATTTTATAGACTTTTGTTTTCAATTTGTTTTCAACAAAAACTGTGGCTCCATCTGTCTTTAAACAATGATTTAACCAATAAACTTCTGAATAAAAATCTCACATTCAACCAGCAGATTCACTGACTGAAAAAAGAAGAGTCCCTATATGACAAAGTTATTATCAGGTGAAAGGAAGGATGAGGACAAAAGGGGCTGCGTGTAGATATAGATAAAAATGAACAAGGTCACAGTGAGGAAATGAGGAGTATTCTGAGCAAGCAAAGTTGTAAAATCTACTTAGGCACCTAAGCACAGAAGGAAAAAGAGACACAGCTGCACTCTCACATTGAACAGATACACAAAGAGACACACATAGAAAGTTTTAAAACTGTTATTACAGCTTGATCCAAGTGGAAAACCAGGCAGAGGAAACAGGATCTTGCTCAGATAAGAGCTGTGGTCAGTGGAGCCTCAACAGTCAAACTGAGAAGGAAGTGCAATGTGCTACGAGGGTCAACTTGATGCTCACCTTAGAACAATGTTAATGTGTGAACATCTTCATTAGCTCGTCTTATTAAAGGGTCAGTTCCCCTGAATTTATTTACCTGTAACGTAGTGGTACCCGATTGTTTTGGTTTGATTTACTGTGGATTTGTGGAGAGCTGCCTCCACCCTGATACAATGGAGCTGATGGAATTTTATTTGCATTGCTCACCACAGTGAAAACTACACAAAAATTCAACAGCAACACCTCTGTCCAGAAACAATGCCCTTGTCTACTGGGATCAGTTCCAATGAAAACTGTTCAGAGCGTGGTCGGGGCATTATCTAGAGAAACCAGGTCACTGTTCCTGGAAAGACTTGCTGCTATTGAAATTTTCAAATGTAATTTTGTAATGTCTTGAATACCACAAATAAAATTCCTTTCACCTCTGTTGTATTGGGGAGATGGCCAAAACCACAAAGGCCAATCTCTAAACCACACAGAGGCCAAGAAATCAGGTTTCTCCAGCAGACATTTAGCTGTGTTGAGCACATTTCTCCTTCAAAACCAGGTTTCTTGAAACTGATGTTAAATCGCTGGCTTATTGTTTTACAGTACTTGTAAAGTCTCTGTCACTTTGAAGAGAAAAATCTGCTCTTTTTTTTGTGCCAACTTTCCTTTATCTGCGTCCACTAAAAACAAACCCTCTGTAGAGTATCACACACAAGAACAAGAGTTCAAGTGAAAAGTTGTCTTAAACCCAGCTGTTTGGCTTTGGGCCATTTCCCCTGCCGGTATATAATAGACCTCTAAAAAAAAATCCCACAAGTACCGGGGCCAGTAGGACCATTCCTAGTAATTTGACTAGTTTTCATGTGGGTGGTGACAGTTCAAATAAAGATTTACCTATTGATTTAAGCCAAAAGGCAGTAAAACAATGACAAAGGACTAAGTGAGATGCTTGTATTCAGTTCAGAAAGCTGCTAAATATACATGTACAGTGTGCTGCTTTTTGTAACCTTTTATCTGCTTAATCCCACCTCTGTCTTTGAATCTACCTGCATCATGCTGGATTACAGTGATTTTAAAAAGGCCTAAATTTTAATAGTTTACCTTTTTGGTTCCATACATGACCTCGAGGAAGCGCTGCTCAGCATCCTGAAACCTTTGGTCCAAAATGGAAACCATCTTCCTCACCACCTTCATTATCATGTAATTGTTGAGTACGCTGCAAAGAAAATACTGAATTGATTGTTTTGCTTACTGCCATTCCTTTCAGTAGCAGGTTCTGTAACAGTAATTTAGCTCCTCTTTTGTTCTATCTAATTTTACTGCATCATTATGATTCAGATTTTCAAAAATCTACATATACAGGCTACATTTCAGACCTAAATGGAAAAACTATGAACTAAGTATCTGACCTTTTGTTTGTTTTAGCTATGAGGTCAGAAACTTTGTGGAGGTATTCCTTGGCGTAAACAACCACCGGCTCCGACTCGTTGATGGGCACAGGAGTAAAGACTTCTGTGAGGTACGGCATCCAGTCCACTGCAGGAGCCAGAGTCTACACACAAAAACAAACACAGAGACATGTTGAAATAATACGTCTTTCCTCTTCCTTAGGTGCAGCAGGATAGCATTCATGATTTGCCGAAAATACCATGTGTTATGAAGCTGATATTATCAAAGCAGGAGACACTTACTGCCAGATCCTTTGCCTCCATCTTATGATAGATGAGCTCTTCGTCCCTTCTCTCCTCCTGAGGAACTGTGATGTTGGCCAGAGTGGTTTCAAAGTCCACAATCTCTTGCATCAGTGTCTGAGACGTCTCTTTGGAGCCACCCAGAAGAACCCCCAGCTCCATTAGGAAGTTGAGGTATGCTGTCAGATACTGCAAAGTCCAAGTGTGTAGAGCAGTGAGGTGGAAGTGGGGGCAGTTGGGGAAAAAAAAATGGGGGGGGGGGTTGTATAATAAAATTTGATTAGGAAAGTAATCCCAAACTATGCAAATAGTCTTTCCCCTGAAGCTGAAATATTTCTCTTTTAATATTCCTTGACTTTCTTTGCAAATGAGCAGTGAGCTTTTGGATATTCTCAAACTCCAACTGAATTAACTTTTTGTTTTGTTCTGTTTTGCCCCAACTTCCTTCCCATAATTTGAGTATAACTCCTGTGAAATCTGTGTAATGCTGTAAACAATTTGTTCACGGTACCTTTTCGTTTGCCGTTTTGTTGAGGTAGTAATCCCGCGAAGGCAGCCCCAGGCTGGACTGATCCACCTGGGGTCAAGAGAGATATCCTATGACTTTCAGCTCAGCCTCAATTCCAATACTCACAAACAGCCTTTTATTTTCATTCCTGTTGTTTCCAGCATGCGGGCTAAAAAAAGAAGCTCACCAGAGATCATATCTTTACGATTTGTTATGGCCTACGAAGGAATGAACTCTCATGTCAAACTGCCAGTGTGAATCTTAGACCACAATCATAAAGAGTGGATCATCCCCAGGAAATCAGTAAAAAGTTCAGTTCAAAAAGTTCAATCAGTTTGTCTTTAGACAAACCTATAGCAGCTGCTCGTATCGGAGGGAATGTAGTGTAAGAATTTAAATGTGACGGTAAATGTGTTGGGATGTGTAGTGATTCAGGATAAATACATATAATTACATAGAACTGTTTGGATAAATCACACCTATTAAAACCTAATCGCTGATCCTCTCACCTGAATGATGTTGCTGCTGGAGTTTTTGGAGTCGGTGCTGACAAACACGGTGAAGAAAGGTGAGGTGCGATAGTTGGCCGACACTGTTCGCAAAACCTCCTGGAAGTTGTTCTTGTCCCAGGGACCGGTCAGGGCCCATCCCCCAATCTAAGGCAGACGAGGTTTAAGCAGAAGCTCAGAGGCTGCTGGATGCGAGGAAATTTAATTCTTTTCGTAGAAATGATGAAAGGATTGAAATGATGAATGTGTGTGATGTTTGATCACTTTTGGAAATAAGCATACCTGGGTGATTAGCTCCTGTAATGGCTTAGCTCCTAATTCCTCAATCTTGGCTTCATTCATGCAGGCCTGATAATATCGCTGGGCCTTTTCTTCAGCTTTACTCAGAGCTTTCATCGTCTTGTTTTCTGCCCAAATAAAGATAAAGATACCACGAATGAAAATTAAACATCTTCAACAGTGCTGAAAAATGAGCCAGAAAATGAGACATTGCATCTTTTCCTGGAGTAAAGACATCTGGGGACTCAGCGCAACTTCGACCAGGACCCTTACCTAATAAGTGCTTCATTACAAGCATGTTGTTTTCCCAGAGGTTGCTGAAAGGTCCCCAGCGGGACTTGCCCTCAGGGAGGGGGTTGTTCTTCACCCAGCCACCACAGGCAAAGTTGTAGAAATCATAGCAGGGGTCAACAGATCGGTCCAGGGCTCCTATTACTGCACTGGCCACAGTAATGCATGGCTCTGTTAAGCACAAGCCAGGGTGAGCTGCAAAAGAGAAGATTTCAAAAAGAAAGCAGGTTAGATTCATAGATACCTCAAATTCAATAGCTGCTCTAATGTTGGAAGGAAAAAAAAAAAGAAAAGAAAAAAAACTTGAGGACTACAGTGTGTAATCTGAAAATATTTCATGGTAGGACATCCAAATATGTGCGCAGGTTTTCAGAGCATCTGGAAACTATTATCTTGTTAGAGGTCATAGCCAAGATATGCAACCCAGAGGGAATATTTCTGCATGTAAAAATCATTTGTAAATAATTATCTGAAATGTGACAGTTGATTTTGTCTTTGCAGGAGGCAATGTCACATGTTAACTATTGTCAACTGATTAACAAATGAGGGTGAAGGGGCCTGGATGACTTCATCTAAACGATTAAGGATGTGAGTTCAGATCATTTGTAAAGTGTTTAACTGGCTGGTAGATACATGCCACTGCTCCTTTGCTTGTGTTAGTGTCTAAATGTGACTTCCAAAAATATTTTTTTTTAGTATGTATGCTTTCTAGAATCACTGTAAGAGGAAACAACTAGAGGGGCAGCATGGGGGTGTCTGGCTGGTCTATGTCAGTTTTGAAAGTATAACAGGAAGAATTTGAGAAAACTTTCAGTGTTTAGAGAAGTGTAAGTATGAGTCATTAGTAGGCACAGAGTGCAATTCAAGGGCAAAGCTCCCCTTTAATATTTAACTCACTGTAAAGACTTTTACCATCTGCCCATATAAGGGTACCAGACAAAGACGGAGACAAAGTTACGAGCGACGATTAGGTTAGCACCCCGAGGACAATTCATCCTTGTTCCTTTTATTATTTCAAAGTGTGATATGACATGCGGCTCTCAATAGGAGGAAGTGGCATTAAGTTTCCCATGGTAAAGTTGAGGAAACCAACCACAGATGAGACGTCGCCTGGATGTGATGGTAAATCCACAAGCCCCTTTTTCCATAATGAACAAGCTCAAGGGAGAGATATAAAGTTGTTTTTAGGCAGCTTAGGTGAAGGTGTGGCTTCTGTTTCATTTACTGTATTAAACGCTGGAGTTTGCACATCACAGCCTCACGGGGCTTGCAGATCTTTTTCTCTTTTTTTTTTTAAACACATCCTTTCACATCTTAGAATATAATACCATGTTAAACAGTAACACTTCCTCACAGAGACATACTTTGGTTTCATATCACACCAAGCAAAAGGGATGTTCATTAAAGGACTAGTTTGACATTATGGGAAATATGTTGATGAGATGATGACCACTCAACACCACTCTCACATCTGTCCCTTAAATAAGAAGCAGTAGGAGCCAGTTAGCTTTTAGTCCTAAAACTGAAAACAGGGGGAAAAGAACTAGCCTGGCTCTGTCCAAAGGTAACAAAAGTCCACCCCTAAAGTTCACAGATTAACACATCATATCTCGTTTATTTAATCCAAGTCAACAAACATCAGTATGTTGGCCAAAAGCTCATCAAACCCATAAAAAAAGGCAGACTTTGTTACCTTTGGATGGAGCCGGGCTAGTTTTTTTCCCCGTCATTCCAGTCTCTATGCTAAACTATGCTAAATTACAGTCTCGTGGCTGTAGCTTCATATTCTCAACAAAGCAGAACTACTTCTTTAAGTCTTTCTCTTTTTTGCATATGCATTTCTATTTTAGATTCAAGCTGTGGCTTTGTTTTTGAATTAGTGGGGGAGAAAAAGCTTGATTAAGATTAAGCAGAACAAAACTGCGTTGGCCATAGTTCACATGTGTTTGTCATTGTATGTCACAGTGGCACAGAGTTTGAATACAACTTTGACTCACTCTGTTTGTAGAAGACCCCAGTTGTGATGAGGGATATGAACAGGCCCAGAGACACGATGCACACTAAAAACAGCACCCTCTTCTCTCTTTGTGTCCTGTGTGGACAACATGAGTGACCACGGCCGTGCAGCAGAGTCACCTGCATGACAGAAACAAATAAAAACCTTAAAGTGTTTCATTTAATCCAACCCAAGTTGAATATAAGCATTCAGAAGAGGTTTAGTGTGGTTATTAGTCATAAAATTACTAATAAACATAAGCCCTTTACAATTTGATTGTGCTGAACTAATACAGTGTGGAAACTATTGTCTATAGCCAAACAGCTTCTCAGGGATCTGATGACAGGCTTGGTTTCAAAGTACAGTGGCTTCTCTATCACACCCCTTTCAACCCTCCTACACAGAGGTTAAGCATTCTTCTATTGTCTCCTTGCTCCTAGTGTAACATGCCCTCATAAAGGCGATTTTCCTATTGACCTAGATTGGGAAACGCTCAAAATTTCTGTTAAACCATATCTGATGTTTTTGTGGTTTACCTGTAAAGGACGGGAAAGTCAACAGTGCACAGCATGCAAAAGTCGCCAGTTACCTCCAGATAAACAGTGCAGAACTTTTCCAGAAAATCAACATGAAAGAATTTATATGTTGGGGGAAAGTCCAGGCTTCGTGGTTAGTAATTTAAATTTTTTAAATCAATGACTGTTGCAGTAGCTCTTTCAACAGCACACCCTTAAGCCTCCACTGAATGATGCTTGGTTGAGGCTGCCAAGGTAATTTATTTCCTACAGGAGTGATTCCAGGGGCCACTCACAAATCTTTCTCAGGCCACATTATTGCTCTCACCAGTCTTTGAGTATCCCTGCTGCCAATAAATGGCACTTCTTGGACCTCACACATATCCTGTAGAAATCAATTACCCCTGAAGTGTATATATAAGGACCCGATTTACTGCTATTAGCTTAGATGAGAGTTCAAAAGTCAGACTAAATGTGACCAAAGTAAATGCCAAAGCCACAGTGGCTTCTTAATCCCAGGAGCTCAGCATGTTTGGTTGGTTTGGACCTAAACTTTGTTTCTAAGTGTAATTGAGAGAATCCCACAGCCAGGCCCGAGTGCTTTCCATCTGTAGTTTATCACAGTCTCTGGAAACCGCTTTTTATTACTTTGGACATCGCACCAAAAATGATGAAGGCAGAATCATGTCAAAGTCTCGAATTCAAGAACTGTGTTTGAACTCCTCAGGTGTATTTCAGGTCAAACAAAATACCCAAAGAATGACTGTACTGCATGATCTCAGCTCCTTATTCTGAGGCTCAGAGGTGGAAGAAAGACTTACATGGATATTTTACAGAACACTTATTTTTCATGCTGTCTTTTACAACCAAAAGTACCAGGTAGAAGAACAGAAAATGCAGAAATTACTCAACTATTGATGCAGCTTTAAACTTCCAGCAGCAGCAGAGTTTGAAGCACTGTGTGCGCATATGATGCTGTTTAACAGACAGAATCAGTTCCAACATGCTCTTTATCATTTAAGAAAAAGAAAAAAAAATCTCTTGGTTTATCAGCAAATATTTCAGACTATATCCTCATATACAGTAAGAAAGGAATAAAGATTGTGTTGTCATGTTATGATGTCATCTACATTTAAAGGTCTTGTAAAAGAGACCTTGATCTCAGTGGAGATTTATGAATTAATAAAACTTACTAGGAATATTAAGGGAATACAAGTCCAACCCATAGTGAATGTTGGATTGATTTACTGTCAGCACTTTTAAAATACTTTGTTTTGGATCAGCCAACAAAATGAGAGTCAGATTTGTTGAAATAAAAGCTGGACATTGAACTGCAAAATATGTGGAGATGAAAGTTTTTTTAAGCATTAAGAAATTGCTTGAACAGAAATAACTGCATTAACAATGTGATTTTTATACCATATAAAATCCTGGAAAACGCTCAACTTAAAAACACAATTAACAACCAGCGAAGCAAATGAGCAGCACTCATTAAGCTTAAAGCTGCACCCTTCATGTCAAACCTCACAGTGCAGCACGAAGCATCTGTTCAGCAGGATGACCTCCGTAACATATCATCAGATGCACCAGCTAACAGAGCACATCTTATGAACAAGTTTACTGTTTAAAAACGATTAGAATAATTTAAAAGTGAATTAAGATTATCTGTTAACTACAACTACAATGCTTATTTAAGCTGGATTTATGACCATGTGCCACAATTATAACAAAATACGAAAACACAGAATACATGGGTATTTTTCTGCAATTAAAAATACTTCAACAGTTAAGATTTCCCCATGACAGCAGTGTTGTTCTACATTAGGTGCGAACCCTTGAAATGCCAGTGTGCTGTCTTATGATACAGTGCTGGGACTGACCCTTTTTTTTATTTTCAGCACGAGATGTTTGCATGTTTACCTGCATGGGTGATGATGGATAGATATCGTCACTGGTGGAGTCCACCAGGTCTTCCTCATCCAGCGTGGCTCTTTTATACGATGACATCTGAAAAGTCAAAAGAAGAAAAGACTCTCTTAGTGCTTCCATGCTCCTCCAAGCCCCTCTCCTCTCCCACTGATGTGTGTGTGAGAGACTGTTTCGTGTGTGACATCTATTCCTCAGCAGTCTCTGGGGCTTCAGGGTAGAGTTTCCTTCTCAAATCCATCAGGAGGAATCTGGTTTGTCTGGTTGGAGCTCTTGCACTGAGCTTGCTTACAAAGAATGTGTCAGTCCTCTTTCAAAAGCATGTCTCTGCCCCTTTCAACACCTCTCAAAGCCCCCATGGCGTCTGGCAGATACCCCCAGGGGAAAACGTCACAGCACCAACAACAGCCTCCTCCTGAAAGACCTTGTAAAATCTCCTTGAGGGTCCTCTCTTCCTCTTCAGCCGGTTTATGGTTCTTTCCTAGGCAAGCTTTTTTCTGGACTTCCTCCTCAGCCCAGTCAGTGCTAACACGGCACGAGAGAAGACGGAACTAGTGAAAAACAGGAAGAAGCACTGACTAGAGTGACTTACATGATTGTGAGTGTGTGGAAGTGATTGTATGCGTGTGTGTGTGTGTGTGTGAGTGAATGCATTGCCCAATGTAGTTTCTGTTAGTTGGGGGAGTGAACCTCTCAGTTGTAGTTTTCTATAGGACATGATAAACTTGTGGGAGGAGCCTGGGGGAAAGAAAATACCCTCCTCCCACTACATGCTTGTAGTGGCTGCCCATGGTGACCGTTACCTGATAGGCCCGACAGTCAGTCCTGTTTAACCCCTCACCCACAAGACCACTAACACATTCAAACCCTGCATATTAAATAGTTTGATCCTCATTAAATGTAAAAAGAGTCACCGACAGGTTTTTAAAAAAACTTGGCAATTATAAAAAGCAGAGTAAAGTGTTAACATATAGCGAGCAAGCTCAGCTAAGATAGTATAACAGTCACCTCACAGGATAGTATTGCTAATATTGTATTCAACATAATTTTTAAAATCTGAAAAACAATCTTGTATACCCACAACTTTTAATGTCCAGTGTTATAAAATAATGTCGGAACAATTTTATCCTGCAGCATAATGTGAAGTTTTATTGCAAACATGCAAACTCATATATAAATATTAATAGCTTTTCAGTGGCTTTAATACAAATAAAGGTCTGTTTGAACACAGCGTCAGAGACATGACCTGTCAGCCAGGTAAACACAAGGCTCAGTGATCCACCAACATTCAAATACCCAGGCTGGGGGCTGTGTTGTGTTGTGCTACTGAACAGTTCAGTCATTTTTGTAAACCAAAGGTGTAAAAGTCATCCTGTTTCTAAGTACATTTACATTTTTCAAGTCAATTTTCAAGAGTAATAAAACAGAGGTAGTGTAATTTAAATGGTCAAATGAATTAGTTCCTGTTCGACACCAGATAAAAAGGTGGCCAGATGAGCTTTCTTGTAGGTTTATGTACGTTTCAGTGGCTGGACTATTTTTGCTTGTATTATGCACACGATCAAGAATGCAGATGCAGACGCTCGCTGACACATCACAGATTTGCTGCTGCTTTCCCTCTATTCTGCTGATGAACAGATGGTGGCTGGAACACAAAGAGACGTGGCACAAAAAGATGAGTGCACACTCTCAAATATTGGCTTCAACGCTACATGGTATAAAAGAATCTAAAAAAAATAAGCTTTACGTTTTCTTTTTCAAAGAGGAAGCATCATGGATCGACGGACTTGCAACGAGTCATTGAATCAGTTTAGTCAACAGAAAATTTTTCAGCCACTTTTCAAGTAGAAATATCACAGCTGCTGGTTTTAGCTTCTCCAATGTGAAAGTCTGTTGCTTTTCTTTGTCATATTTATATAAATATCTTTGAATTCTGAACTGATGAACTAAGGTGTCAGCTTGAGCTGCAGTCCAAAAGACACATTGTGTATTTCGCTGACTAACACTGTTAAACTTTGCTTGCACTGGGGGACATTCATCAAAGAGCCTATAGCTGAAACTTAGTGACATTAGCTTGATTAACTCAGATTCTTATACGACATTGCCAGCACTGTCAAGGCGGCAATGATTAACCTCAGCTGTCTGTCAGCCTGACAGAAATATAGCTTGCTCCAGGCTGGTTGCTCAATACAACGCAGAGGTAACGTTGGAAGGAGAGGATCCTGTCTATATTCTGTCCAAGTGAAATATTTTCAACATACATCACATGGTGTTGCCAGACTCTACTAGAGCAGCTGCAGACAAGCCCTTGTTCTATAATCTCAGTCTCTGTCCTTCTGGACATTTCCCGCCATGCTCCAGCTTCCATCTTCCCGCTTTAACATTCACTGAACACAAGACAAACCAGTGTCTGAATATAAATGTTTAGTCAATGAAGCTAGATTAGATCTTCTTGTAAACAGAACCAGAAAGCAGTCCAGTCGCAGATCCATGATTTATTTTATTCCCCACTTGTTTCACGTAAACATGCCGCAGAGAAGAAAATCACGTTCCCACCACAAGCATTCCAGAGAGTTTCCAGCAAACCAAAGCACAGATTCCCATTAAATCTTGTTTTCTGTCAGACAAATCAAACCCTCTAACAGATGGAGAAGGGCACTGTTGTTGGCCTCATCTTAACCCTAAAACAACAAGAAAAAATAATGTGCAAATGTCCAAACCCTTCCTGCGCCGGTGTGTTTTTAAGCTTTGTTAAAGCAAATCACGTCATCAGCTTTTAAAGGACGGTTGGGACAAAACATGGAGGACTGAAGTGATGAGAGATGTGGAGACTGACAGGGACGGGGAGGGGGAGAGGTAACGGGGACATCAATTGTTTTTAGGACACTTTCAATTACATAAATGGTTTCAAATGACCTATAGCTGAAAGCAAAAGTCCTAATGGGATTATTGATGTTTGATATTTGCGACACTGGTATTCGGGAATTCATGAGAGGATTTCAGCTGTTCCTCTTAACAAAAAAAGGGGGATGTTTACTGAAAATACACCATCCTGTTACACGTCAAAAAATTATCCCTGATTTGATTGTGGGGTCTGCTTTCCCGGCATCGGTGACAGATGTGTTTGTACGTGTTATTGTACAGCTCGAGCTGAATCCCTGCTTAGTGACGACACTGCCTTCCCTTTCCTGCTCATGGTGTCGAATACAAGTGGTTTCTGAGGAAATATGCCCATGACCTTTCTGCCTGATGCAATGAGTCATGATCCCCACCATAATATCCCGATCTGCATAATCCTGAAACTTGGAGTCACATACTAACACCTAAAATCTGACGTCATCAGCACCCTATAACTTGCGGCAATGATAGTCGAGTGAAAGTTCTGTCACATAACATCTGTAAAACCTACAGAAGACTTCCTGTTGGTGCCCTGACAAACTGGAAGTCCTGACAACTGGGAGCCATTCAGAAACACAAAATGATGCAGTTCTCATACTACTAATAGTCTGTGGTCAAGGTCAGCTCTGGACACTGGAGCAAATCTCCTATTGTGTCCTACGGGGCATGAAGATATTTCCCCACAGAAAAGCTGAGAGTAAGAAGGGTCAGCATCTCACAGTTCTTGGAAGTGATGTGATGCCACTGCCTGCAAGTGAGGCTATAAACCACAAACATGCATAAGTAATTCGTCACTGATCCTTCAAACCAGACGATTATTTGTAGCGCGGGGGCATTCCTCCAAGAATAACTGGAGTATGTTTGTGTTTGGGATTGGGTGCTGCACGTATATGCAGGGTGCAGTGTTTGACAGTTTATTTCTGAAGGGATAAAAAGGAATAACAGGACAAGAATTTGTAGAGCATGAAAATGTATAGCATACAAAAAAAAAAAGAAAAAGAAAGAAAAAACTAAAGGAAGGAAGGAGACTACAGATGATTTATGGCCGTGTTTGACGTAAGATGGCAGTAAACACATTTTGCATACAAAAGTAAGGCAGCTCATTAAATCACCATGGCAAATGGGACAGATGCTGGGTCTAATGTGGCATCAGACCACAGAGGATCAGTAATTAAAGACTACACGCCAAAAACAATCTAAGTGACAATCTGAGCCTCGGAGTTAGAGTTAGTTATTTGACCTCAGTGATAAGAGGAAAATTTCTGCTAAAAAAAAAAAAAAAAACAACTTTAGCCTTTCAGTTGTGACCCAGAGCCGGCTTGGACTAACAGAAAAAAAAAACTTCCTCTTTAGGTGTAAAGCTATCAGTTAACCCTTTTCATGGATCCTGATGGAGAAGGCTAAGGTTGGGAAAACATTCCAGAAATACCACAATGCCATGTGTAAACATGACCACACTTCAACAAGATTAAACAAGCACGGTACAAAGAGTTTTGTGCCAAGACGCATTATCTCATCTGAAAGTAAACTGCAAACACTGCAGCAATGTAATTGCGCACAAATTGCACACATTGCTGTATTTTGTGTGATAGTTGTTTACTGGAGTGACACAGGCTGCCATGCACTGCCCCCCTGACCTTCTATGTGAGGTCTCGAGCCAGTGCCATGTACAGTATGTGCTTGTGTTTCTTAAGTTGACTGGATGTTCACGTGTAAATGCAACAGTCAGAAGACGACGTTCTTTAATGCAGCCGCAGGACAGTGTAGCTCTTAAAAGTTATCTTTTATGTTCAGTCCTGCGACTCTGCCTGAAGGCCACAGATAAAGACAAAAAACTGTCTCAGGCTTTTAGCTCCTGACCTTTGACGTCAAGACGCCGCTGGAATTCTCTTTCTTTCCGCAGTAAAAGAGATGTTTCATTTGGACAAAACACCCTGATAGTGTAAAATGGTAACAAAAAAAAAAAAAGCTACTTTCCCAGGCAATCAGCTTTACCCCACTCCAGAGCAGGATTGTTAAACTAAGCCGAGGGACTTTTACCAGAATCCTAACACTTGTGGGTTATTTTTAGTCGTGTGTGCTCTTTGAAAAAATCTAAAATGAAATGAAGGCCTTGCATTTTTTCTCATGTGGTTTTTAATGTGGGGGCTGCAGCTCTGAAATTCTGTAGATTCTTGGTTCCCAGAACAAACCAGGTGATTTTTCAAGGCATGTTTCAGGTACTCGCTGTCAAATCCTGTGTCACCATTGTTGTGTCTGCTGTCAGCAGCCAAAGGGTTATGTTTAATGTTTAATTAGCTCCTCTGGCTACGTACAGTTCATAAAACACGTCACTGTACATTATATAAAACTATATGTTTCAAAATATTTGTTTTGCTGGATTTTTGTGTGTCTTCCGAATGTAATTTAAAAAGCTCCTGCTGAGGTGAGGATTAAAAGGAGTGGCACATGGACGCTCGCTCACGTGACTTTTTCATCCAAGGCACAGACAGATAACAGGCGATTACCTGTTCCAGCCATTGTTATGGCGCCCTGCAGCACACTCACGTTCACACCTAGGTAATGAATAACTCCCTGAGCTCGACAAACCCGGGGTCATGTAATGTTATCGCACCAATCGATCACTCTGGCATTATTAGTGATCTGTGTGCTCTACGGCTGCACGGTAAACAAGTTCCCTGACGCCATCTGTTTGACTGCATTATCCAACCGGCCTGAATTAGTAGCATTTCAACTTCTTCGTGACTTCGATCAGCACATAATAGTAGATAAATCAAAAAAGAAAAAGCAACAATTCAGAGTCAGAAGATGTGAAATTACTGCCTGTGATAACAAGAGACTTCATGTTTTGCCTTCCTGACTTTAAAGTGATGCAATGATGTTTAATTCACTTTAATGTCTACTTCCTGTAGAGAGTGAGCTTTAAAGAAATATATCAAGACTATTTGCTTGCTTGCTACACTTTTTCTTTCCCCTCGCCCTCCTCTGATTAACCATATGACCCATTGTTTACTGCATGTTTTTGGGTGGGCATGTGTTGCCAAGCAGGACAGTTTACTTTAGAGAGACAGTCAAACTAACCAGGGGATGAAGCTCCACATCTGCCACTGATCTCCTCAGTGGATTTATCTTCAAAGTCACCCATTTTTGACTGATGATCTCTTTGGCGTAGCTGCTTAGCATCTCGCTTCCAAAGACCCCCATTAGATAAATGAGGTCCCAACAATCTAAGCTAACATTTAGACAGTGAAAATGACAGCAAGAATGAATTTCATGCCTCTGCAGCCATTAAAATCAAGCAAAAACAAATATGCAGCCGTTTTGTGGCTACAGAGTAATGTTGGCTGAGACGTGGCTTTGGTTGCAGCTGCTGTATTTATCCAGTACAGAGGCTAAAATGCTGAAAAAAAAAAAAAAAAACACTGAAAATGATGAAAATGTTAGGCTGGTGTGGCCCATAAGAGTCACTGGACTGCACCCTGAGTATATTTGACACTGATGGGGAAACTTCATGTGTGTCAAAATTCCTACACAATTTCAGAAGAAGTTTGTGAACCGAGGGTGTGAAAATATTTAGAAATATTACCTAAAAAAAAAAAAAAAAAAAAGTGGTAGCACATTTCATAAGAAAAACTTTAAAAAAAAACAAAAACAAAACCCAGCACAGTCCAAACTGGGAGGCGAGTAAAACACAATGCAGCAATGATAAAGTCATGCGACTAGTTATGTGAAGACTATAAACATGGTTAGTTTACTGGGAAAACGTTTACCCTCATGTCAACAACCGCACACAAGCCAGTAATAATCAATCCCAGCGTGGAATTGAGCACATGTTGTGATATTGTGTCAGTTCTACCTCCAAAAAAAAAAAAAAAAAGCAAAAAAACAAAACAAAAAACAAACAAACAAACAAAAAAAACCCACTTTAAACTCATTAAATGTTTCATAACTTCCTTGAACGACACACCTGAGTATAATCTCTAGTCAGAGGACACGGTCTTACCCTGCTGTCTCACTCTCCGCCGCCGCCGCAGTCGCTCCGGTTTGTTTTCTGACCGGGGGACAGTGAGCGAGCCTCAGCTACAACAGCCAAAGACCCGGCGCCTCATTGTCAAGATAGTTCCCTGACGCGTCCTCCGCTGCGTCGCGTCACCCGGAAGTCAGGGCGCGCTTGCGCAATTATTTCTTAAAAACAAAATAATAATAATGTGAGATGATGAGATAATGTGATAATCTAAAGTTGATTTATATTAACAATTGTTTTTAAATTAGTAGATTTATCTTTGAGCACATTATATATACTTGATGGTTGAAATAACAGACCGGAAACCTTTCTTTTTGTAGCAAATTGATGTATTTGTCGATTTCTCCGCTTCACTTAAGAAAATTCTTCTTTCTTTTTCTTCTTCCTCATTTTTACACACATTAATTAATATGTCACAAGCTCATACATATACCCGCCCACTTTAAAGCACTTTACTTCCACAGTTGATTAGTTAATTACCCTTTCAGCCCCAAATAGGAGCTAAGTAAGTAACAAAAAACTACTCTGATACCGGATCTTTCAAGCTTTACTTTTCACTGCTTTCTTGTTATTTATCAGGTGACTGCTAGTGGTTAAAAAGTTGTAGGACTGAGAAATATTAAGTGTTAAGTGTTTTTGTTTTTGTCTTTTTCTGCTTTAGTGCTTTAAAGTCTTCTCAAAATTCAAATTTTATACACAAAGCCATTGAACAAAATGAGACAATCTACAGCTAATAGCTGGCAATTGTTTTTTTTTTTTTTTTTTTATAAAACTTTGATGGCCCTCAAAGGTCACCCACAGTGAAGGGTGTGAGGGCATGAGGTTTTCAGCTTGTTTCAGTTCTTGCAGTTCACAAGGGGCGGAAGAAGGTCTTACAGTGACATCCAAAGAAGACCACAGCACACAGCAAGAGAGCCAAAGCTTAATTAAAAAAAATAATAATAATAAAAGATAAAATCTGGCAGTCACTTCACAAATTAAGGCCAGACTACTGCTGTAACGGAGTGAGAGAGATAAATCCAACCCTACATACTTCCAGTCTATGCCTGGTTCCACATGCACAAATCTGGCAGGATGACTGTAAGATCTGGATCAATTCAAGCATGCACACACACACACACACACACACACACACACACACACACACACACAAACACACACACACACAAAATCTTCTGGCTATCAGTCAATACCAGTGGATAACAGCTGGACTTTGCACAGATGTGTAAGAATATAGACTCAGACCAAGGACCCAGCCGGGTGTTGGGCCAGAAGTTTAATTTTCCTATCAGGCAAGGCCAATGGTGTCTACATTTGGATGCTATATATTATAAATATAGTTTGCAGTGGTGGAAATAATCTTTTGTACTTGAGTAATTACATCTCATGGATGCATACTGTTTCTAGTTATTTCACAGCTGAAGAGCCCCAATTCAAAACACACGATCCAGCTGTAAGATACAGTATGATGCCTTTTTTTTTAATGGAAGTTATTTGCGTTTCCAACATTACATTCTGTGCTGTTTTGCATATGATTTGATTTTTTTTTTCTTTTCCTGTTTGTGCTGCTGTGCGTGTAGTTGCTTGTCTTCTATCAAAGGCCAGTTTAAGAGGCTATAAATGTGCTATGTGACATCGGTCAAAAATAATGAATAAAATATACACACACGGTGCAAAATATTGTACAAAATTGGCCACAAAACAACACACTACAACCTTAAAATCTATATATTAATCTATAAGCGTCTCTAACAATAGTCAGACTCTATAATATAGAATAATAAACAGTGACAGAGCTGTGGTCCTACATGGGCCCACGGTGTATTTTCCTCTGTACTTTCACTGCCGCGCTGAGGCGCTTTCGCTCAGTGCAGTGTCGCCTCCTTCATCCCGGACCGTGTGGAGGTTCTCACGCTGCCCCGTCCTTGAAGCAGTTCCTCGGTCGTCAGGCAGGCGGAGCTCTCGGTCCGTGTCCCCCTCCTCGTCCTCCAGCAGCAGCAGCAGCAGCAGCACTGCAACATTATCTCTGGTGTTTTTCCCCCTGGTGGGGGATACAGACCGCTATTCTCAGAGCTCCAGCGCCAGTGCCGAACAAGTGTGGCCTTATAAAAAGGGCTGTGAAAGCCGCGGTCTCCATTTAATGAAGACCGACTGAATGGACCTCACGCACCCTTGGATGTAGATTTCTGCCCGGGGAACCACTTTGCAGTGAGTAAAACTGGAATGAACTTTTTTTTTTTTTTTCCTTTCTTTCCTGTTTTTTACAGATAACTGGTTGCTTTTGTGAGAAAACGCTCTGTCGGAGCGTAAAACTGAAATATGGTTACAGGTTGTTACACTCGGTTTTCTTTTCTTTTTTCTTTTTTTTTGTATATTTCCTCTCAGCATGAGAGAGTTTATCCGAGCTCTGCAGTGTCGAAAGATCCGATCTGGATTTTAAAGAGTTTTTTTTTTTTTTTTTTTAGTCATCTGACATCGACATCAGCCTTTTTTTTCCTCCCTCGTTTCACCCTGGAGTTAAAGTGCTGGCCCCAGTGGTCCTGCTCTTCAGCAGCTTACTTCTAGTTTTATGAAGGAATAAAAGAATATATGTCATTACTGATTAAAACCTTGAAGACATTTAGACAATTTTAGGTTGTGAAAGTGTTTTCGCCTGCATCCCTGCACATTCCCCAACCCCTTCAATAAAGTGCCTCTTCTGCCCCAGTTATACATTATTGGGGCTTTTATCAAAGACATAACCTCAGATGTGGTGTAAGCCTTTGCAGATATAACGGGGGTTTATTCTGGAAATGAAAAAGTTTGGGAAGCTTTACTTCAGGCTGCTCAACCCATGTAGTTCTTGACACCGTGGTTAGAAAATCTCTTTATTAACTTTTTTTTTTTTTTTTTTTTAAAGCTGATAAATATTCATACTTAGTGACAGATAAGAGCTTTAATAGAATAAGGAAAAAAATAAGTAAGATGTTCATGTCAGTGTGAAATTCAGTTCAAATGTTTGTTATTCTGGGTGCATTTAAGATGCTGGGTGAGGCAGCCTGGTGTGAGAAGCAAACCAAGTTGCCTAAAAACTGGCAACTACGTTAAGTGTCCTTGCCAGTAAGAGTGAAAGGAGATGGTTGAGATAGCGCAATCTTTTCTGTCTGATCACCCCGCGAAGCACTCATCTGCTCTGCATTTCTTGAGATGAAGCAGAGATAAGTGTGAGGTTTTTGACAGGATATTATGGAGGTCAGCCTCCGCCAGTCAGCCCTCAACTTCTGAGCGTAATTAAAACCCTAATCCAAGCTTTGGAGCAGCTACCTGCTGGAGTAGCACATGCAAGTGCTTGTGTGACTTGCTTCAGTGGCAGCTCGGCACGAAGCTTAGGGAGGTGGAATAATTTGGTGCTGGGAAATTTTCACCCCCATTTGACGACAGCTGCGTTCTTGGACACGTTGGAGCAGCCAAATGCTGGGCTACACCATGACTGAAGTGGGATTTAACGTGATACTGACCACTTTCCTGTCTGGCCTCCTGCTGATAGCTGTGGTGGTATTGCTCTGCTTTTTTACCTGCAGACTGACTGGTTCACTGCCTCTTGGTGGACCAGGAAGGTTTTGAGGCCACCATGGCATGCTACTTCTGAGGAACGGTAAAAGGCAACTGACTTTTGGCACATTACCCCCTAATTCTGCACCTTGTGATTAAATCCATTAACTAGTGTCCGGTTAGAGCAGATAATATGCCCTGGGTGGTTCAGACCAGCCTGTTTTTTTTTATCAAAGCACATGGAGCCTGGCAACCAGTCTGAGCAAGCTTTTGGAGTTGTTGACGAATAAGTTGTTTCATCATAGTCAGAATGGAAAAGTGCTGTTCAAAGGTATGGTGGGTGTGAACTGAATGACAGTAGGCTACAATGGAAACAAGCAAGTTGTGGAGTGATTGATTTAACTACGTGCTAAGTACAGTCATGCTGCAGTTTTTGAGGGCATGAGATCAGAGATGTTTGCAGGCAGCCTTGTTGATACTCAGCAAAAAATATGAGAGGCCTCGGGTCATTGCACAGATTTTTGTGATAAAAATACGACTATTTTGAGTTTTTTCTCTCAGGGGTCGATGTGTCCAGTCAATCATTTGGTGTTAATCAGCTTTGTTATGGCCCTTAAACCTCTCAGTGCTATGGAGCGCAATCCCATTAAAGTGACCTTGACTATAAGCACAGGGAAGAAAGGAGGAGGGCGTGGATAATTGCAGATGAAAGCCCAACTGACCGGGACCCATAAGGGCCTCTGTTATGGCCACTTACATTCACAGCACGGCCTCTAGCTTAACTTTGCCAAGCTTTCCTTTTGTTTCTGCTCTGATGCCCGATGGTGGGCTGAAAGATCTGCTTTCAACAAGTGAGAGCAACAATCTCAAGAAACATCTTTTCATCTGCATTTGAAGATTTGAAAACAGAAAGCTGGTTGTGTTTCTCTTGTGCTTTTTACCTCTGCACTCAGCCATGTTTTGCCCGTGTCTAAGTAACACTTAGATATTCACAGCATTACAACATGAGTGAGAAGTGTGTTATCTGGCTGAAATAAGTGTCCTCAGTTAAATTGTAGCAGAGTAAATAAACATTAGACCAGGACGTAAGAGTCAGTGTGTGACACAGACACAGACTTAATTACTAGTGTGTTGTTGTGCCTTTTTCTCTCGTAGCTGTGAGGCGACTGCACACAGGCTTCCTCAGCTTCTCAAAGTGGCATGTTATGGCTGTCTAGAGCGACGCGTCAGCCACACAGAGACGACAACATGAAGGTGACAACCCTGCTCATCATTTGCTCCTGTCTCATCATGGGGAGTCTTGGGAAACCAAAATTCCCGGGTAAGTCACTGTGACAACTCCCTGGACGTCTGTAACCCGACAGGAGGTGAACAACAAGTGTTTCAGGAGAATGTTTGAGACTCTTGAAGGAAATGAATCTATCCAAAAGGATTTCCTGTGTTTTTGGCACTGGGTTCCATTTTCTGGCAAAATGACAGGAATTAATTGTATAATGTAATTTGCTAAAAATGGTGAAAAAATGGTGTAAAAGCCTCTCTGTAACAACAGGCAAAGCTTGTCCAGTGTGTGAAATGTTCATATCCTTTTCTTTTAGATAATTTGACTCTGTAACTGCAATTTGTAATTTGTTATTATTGAGTAATCTACCCAGTAATTTCCCATGTCTAAAATATCACAAAACATGTCAAGACCCATTGTGTTTCCCCAGAACCTAAGATAACTCATGTTGTTTGCTCTGGGCTTAAGTCCAAAACACAGAGATATTCAATCTAACCTGTTAACTGTCAAAATTGTTGCTATTTTATCGACCTATTCAGCTCAGTTGTAGTATCTGTTGTGGTTAGAGCCGTAAACAGAGCTTAGATACTATGACATAACACACACATACACACAAACACATAGTCGAGCCAGTGTCAGTGAATGATCTGTCAATACATTAATCCATTACTCCAGCTCACCAAAGTGGTTTTACTGTACAATCTGAATAATCTGATCCACATCCACTACACTCAGCGCTCTCACAGGGAGACCTGTTGAAATCCTCTGACCATCTGACGCCATCCACACTTATTGTTGTTTATCGTGATGCACAGAGGGAGAGAAGGAGCCTAAGTTTTGGAACACCTGGGCCCAGAGGACGCTGAAGGAAGCTCTGGCGCTGCAAAAACTCAATACAAACAAGGCAAAGAACCTCATCCTCTTCCTTGGCGATGGTAAGACACAACTTCATTATTTTTCTATCCTAATTTGTGGCAAGAATTGATGAGTCCCCCCCCCCAGCCCTGTGTAAAACGACTTGAAAGTGGAGAGAGGTTTTCAATAAACTCATAGCTAAACCCCCAATTTGTCAGTGCAGAGCTTTGACCATTCTGCCCTTTTTATAGCCATGAATAATTATGGACAATCCAGCCGAGCTAACAGTTTTATTGAAGTTGAAATGACGTTACTGAGGACCCAGTAATCCAATGGAACATAAATGAGATTTTTCAAATGTTTTCTAATGAATAGCAGCAAACAAAACAACGGTGCCACCACATCACTGGGCTGCTGGGACGGTCATTGGTCACACAATAACTTTTATCCTCCATCGGGCCTCCGCTCTCTCTGTTTGGACTATAGGCACAGGATGACATTCTTGCGCACTGCAGCATACATGGCCATGTTGGTGTAGTTAGACAATAACAGGCAGCATCTTCCAACTTTTTCAACAAGCTGGGAGTGATGTTTAATGTTTCCCAGACTTTGCTGGATTGTGTTATAGTAACAAGACTTACAAGGCTACACATTTAAGTGTTTCCTGTTGGTGCCTCTCAGCCTCAGGTTTAGTGTAACAAGCAGCAATGTAATCATGCAGGACAGTCTTCCATTTTCTTTGTTCAGTTTATTACATTATCGTTTATTTTTTCTGCGCACAATACAGTAAGATACAATTTACATGGAGTGGCACTAACCTGTTGCCTTGAAGTATATAAACCAGTTTCTCATATTCTCCTGTGATTACCTTTAATTTCACTCATTCAATTTAGAAAACCAAGCACCAAACCTCATTCACCCATGTCTTGTACGTCTCAGATTTACAAAGATATCCTCACTTCCTGTGGCCAAAAAAGAATAATGTACTCCATTTCTCCCCTTTCTCCTCTTCCTGTGATTATCTTTATTCTAGACAACCAAGCAAATAAAATATTTAGTTTTCCCAGCATGTTAAAAATGAACTACAAGGTCCTTTTCTTCCCATTGCCTAGAAAGTATCCTGATTTTTCTGTTGCATGTTGAGTGTCTGTTTTGGAAGTTACTTGTAACCAAGAAAATGTTTGGCCTAACAGCAGCAGTCCTGTTCTAAAATGTCAAGGAAAGCTACGATCCTTCACATGTGGCACCCATGAATAAATAATAATATTATCATGTGCAAGCTCAGTCTTTCCTGCCCTTGGGGGAAGAAGAATGCAAACCTAACAGTCGATGTGCTTTCTTTGTTGAGGCATGGGCATTCCCACGGTGACGGCTGCTCGGATACTGAAGGGTCAGCTGAACGGACAGAGTGGAGAGGAGATGCAACTGGAGATGGACAAATTCCCCTTTGTGTCTTTGGCCAAGGTCTGTATGGGTTATTATATCATGCATAAAGGACAACATATCGATTTTACTGTGGCCATTAATGGCTTCCTGACAAAGTCCTGTGACTGTAAACAAGGTCATTTAGTGTGTCATGTCATACTGGCAACGTATTATGTTACAGATATGATAAAAAAAAAAAAAAAAAAAAGAGCACTCAGACAGAGGTCAGAGTAGTTTGATTATTTATGTCTCACAATTTCACACACAACTACACAACATCAGCAATGACAGCTTTATATGTATCAGTTTTAGGTATAAATGTGGCACCAGTCCATATTTTTCTCACCGTCAACAAATCCCATGAAAAGAACACAGCTCCTACCAATGTGTGTAGCCAAAGCCTGAGGTGGCTGATTTCTCTGTGCCACAGACCTCTATTCAAGTCATGTCAATTTTTATTTGTTATACAGGTTATCTCCATGGCCATGACCATGGCAAGGATAAAAAACTCATTATAAGAGACAGAAACCTTAAATTTTACACTTTGTTTTCCAAACACAATTAAAAACACATCAATTAGCCACACGTTGCACTGGTGACATGTTCCCTCATTAGATGGGCATTCAGCTGCAGTGTAGGTGGCATCCTTGATAAGAACTGAAACTAAAAACATGTCTCCTTGAAACTGTTGATATTGTAGCTCTAAATAACTTGCATTCATTTATTCAAATCATTGTACACTTACAAGTGCATAGTGAAGCGTAAGGTGATTTTCCTGTCTAATTGTTTGACCGCAATTTAGAGATGTCCAAGTTACTGAAACTTTACTTTATTTTTGATTAAAGACTTTAACAGCAATAGTCTAGAGCACCAAATGTGTTTTCATCAGTGGCTGGTAGCACCTGATGGCAGCAGCTGAGTTAGTGTCGCGTTTAAAGTCAGATCACATGTCAGTGGCCTGTGTCTCTGCAGACATACAACACTGATGCACAGGTGCCAGACAGTGCTGGCACAGCCACAGCTTACCTCTGCGGGGTCAAGGCCAACGAAGGCACGGTGGGCGTGAGCGCAGCTGCTGTCCGATCCCAGTGTAACACGACGGAGGGCAATGAGGTGACCTCCATCCTCAGATGGGCTAAAGACGCAGGTAGGGTGACACTGAATTAACATAATACAACACAGGTTATTTCAACTTCTCTACAGATATGATTTTAAATTGTTTGGAATTTATATTGTGTGTTTAATGTGCAAGCAAACTCCATTCTTTCTGTAGTTAATGCCGTGTTAATGTGAAGTGGGAACACCCAGCCGGGCGACTCGATCGCTCAGAGCAGTGACTTTGAAGTGTTTTTAAAAGTGATGCTGCTAATGCACATTTTCTCACTCTGCTCATTCCCCTTTTCAGCTGTTCATCCTTTGAACTAAAGTTATCTGTACATTTACATATACTTGACCCAAAATGTTGTTTTTTATGTGTCCTCATTTAAAAATACAAAAGGTGTTCCTAACTACTTATTATTGACAAAGTCTCACTGCAATCTTTACATCTTTGCAATGTGGTTTCATGTTGTTTGACTTGACGAACCCTTACGTGTCTGTGTCCTTGCTTCAATTTAAATAATCAGTTCAATGCTTTTACCAAAGAGCCAGGTCCCCACATAGCGCCACATCTCAAGTAGTTTTGATCAAAAGCCTGGATGATGACCCCTTTCTGAAGCATCACTATAAATGACATATGATTTTCTTTCGAAAATATGCTTTTACCTCTCAAGGACCCAGTTATATAATGTGCTTAAACACGTTGTGTAACTCAACACTTTAAAGACAAAATGATAAAAGGCATCATAGAAAGGGAGACGACATGTGGAGGGAGTTAGCACCCTGGGGTTTCAGAGGGCAGTGGTGGGGGTGGGTGATGTCATGCTGTGTTTGTGTGTGTGTGTGTGTGACCATGTGTGTGGGATCAGGGGTCACAGATAATAAGAAATCCAATCATTCCCGGGGGAACAGAGCAGAAGGCAGCTGACCTCCTGCACAAAGCAAATAGAAATGTGTTTTTCATCTGGTCATTTTCCCGGTCTGTCCTCTGCCGGCTTTTATGGTGTGCTACTTTTTACACCCGGAAGATTTTTCAGAGGGAAAACAATTTATATGCCCAAACACCAAACACAGAGTACCATCCATTGGAAATTGGTGGACGTTATGTTTTTTAGCTGAGTGATATCACTGTTTTCTTTTGGGACCTGAGCATCAAAACAAACAATGCAATGTAATGTGTTTTATTTTTTGGTATTTGATAATCAAATTTCTTAGCATTGTTCAATAGTACTTTCCTTTGAACTCATCCCTTATGAAAACAGCTGCAAATGTGTGTCAACTGCAGGCAAGTCAGTGGGAATAGTGACTACGACGCGCGTCAACCACGCAACTCCCAGTGCCGCTTATGCCCACAGCGTGGATAGAGACTGGTACTCGGACAACGAGATGCCAGCTGAAGCCCTGCAGGCCGGCTGCAAGGACATCGCCAGGCAGCTCTTTGAAAACATTCCCAACATTGATGTGAGTGGAAAGTATTGATTGTGATTAGAGCTGAAACCCAGAGTCAAACCAAACGTTTCCTTGCTGTTGTTGGGCTATTAGCTGTTGTGGTGGCCTGCCTGTGTTCAGAGGACCACTTTGGTTCAGACTGAAACATCTCAAATATTATATATATGTATATATATTGGATGGATAGACATGAAACAGGATGCTACCTCTTGCACCACAATGAAATCCTCAGACTTTCTTCCAGAGCCATCATCAGATCATAATTTAAAATTGTTTAGGATCAACTTTATGCAAAACTAACCAAGTCCCACCAGCTCTCAGCTAGCTAATGTTAGCATTAACCAAGGTTATTACTATATTAAAAACTGCTAAACACCAGCATGTTAGCATTTAGCTCAAACCAACGCTGTACCTAAACACAGTCTCACAGAGCTGCAAGCTCAGTCAAGAAATTTGATGACATTGTCTTTGATATTAGTGAAGTGCGACAAGCATTTTTTTTGGCATTTTACGGACAATTATTGAATCAATCAAGACATTAATTGACCTATAAATTTATTACAAATATAATAATTTGCTTTGCATTTGGACTGTATTGCATGAACAGGTAACAGGCACTTTGAACATCTAGTTGTCACCTGCTTTTGTGCTGACACTGAACTAACCAGTCAGTGTATCTAGTACATTTACAGCCTAACTGTGTTCTGTTTGATCTTTTTCTTCTTCTTCTTTGTAACTGCCGCTCTCTCTTACACGGGGCACTTGGTACAACAGACTGTAATTGTGTCGTCTGTTCTGCGGCTTTGCAGGTGATTATGGGCGGTGGGAGGAAGTATATGTTTCCCAAAAACACATCGGATGTTGAGTACCCCAGCGTGGCGAAGCACAGCGGCACACGGAAAGACGGGAGAAACCTGGTGGAGGAGTGGACTGACAGGATGAAGGATAAGGTAAATTTCTCCTCCTCTTTCCTCTCTTTGCTCTTCTCTTCTCTCTGCTCCCTCTTTTATCTTTCCAATTACATTTGCATATTTAGGAGTTCAAAGTGACTGCAGTGTTACCTCTCGCACTGTGTTGTACATTTGTGTCTTTTTTTTTTTTTTTACTGTGCAGAAAGGCCGTTATATATGGAACAAGAAGCAGCTCTTATCACTGAACCCTAACAACGTGGATTACTTACTGGGTGAGTTTCCTGTCTCAGTGTCTCATTGAAGTGTAAATGAGACCATATGTGTATGCATTTGCCGTGGGCTTATTTTCGGAGTGTGATATCTTATTCCTCCATGAACTGTGCCTTGCCCTGTTATTCCAGGTCTCTTTGAGCCTGGGGACCTGACGTATGACTTGGAGAGGAACACGGAGACTGATCCCTCGCTGACAGAGATGGTGGAGGTGGCCATTAAGATCCTGAGGAAGAACCCCAGTGGATTTTACCTGCTTGTAGAAGGTGAGTCTCTATCATGGACATCTTTTGCTTTAGATTTACAAACATCTGTCAGCGTCCTTCACACCCCTTCCCTGATTTCTCTCCAGGAACCAAAATGGGAAAATAGAGCTTGAGAAAAATGGCCTACTATCACACCTTGACACACTTGGCTACTTGCAGTTGTCAGCGTGTTCCTTGATTTGTTGAAAAAGTCCATGGATGCACGAGTTCTCTTAACTATTTATTCAGCATTGGAAGATCAAAAGACGTGTACACGGACCTCCTCTGATTCAGAAAATCGCAGTCTGTAAACAGTTAGCTGCAACCAACTTCCTCAGAAGAGAGGAATGTTTACAAAAACAGAGAATCTAATACTAGACATGTGCATTGTTCTTATTGGTCTAAACTGGTGGGAAGGGGCCGTGGTTTAGACTTGACTTCCCTTCATTGGTGCACAGGCTGGTCCCAGCCTCTTGGCACACTCTTCTTTGCAATCCCTGGAGACAGCGCCCTGGGGAGGAAGTTAGTTATGTATGCCCTGCCTAATATAGTTGTTCGCGAGTTTCTGCCAAGGTCAGTGATGTCTCCACCTTGGGTGTTAGACTCAGGTGCTTTTGTTATACTGGACAGTCACATGGTTTATTACCTGTCACGTAAAAGTTATCTGAGGTTGGTATGGTGTGTTCTCACAGTGTTGCAATCTAAACTTCAGTGCATGTAGCGTGCATGATAAATGATATTTATGCTAAGCAACATAATATGCATTTGTTACAGTCAAACAACAAAACAATTCTCCTTAACATAATATAACATAGACATATTTGTTAGATTGTCTGTTTCAGAAAGTTATTAATGTTGCCAGATGCTTTGGAAAGGGAGGGTTTGGATCAAACAAGCGCTTTGTTTGAGATGTAGTGAGGCCGTAGAGACAGTGTGAATTATCAGTCCAAGTATCCACATCGGTGCTAATGGATGATTTTTGGACTGAATGGAGGTTTTTCCAGTCAGGGCCAGTCGGGGTTGACAGTTGGGAGATTGAAAAACCCAAATGTTGCTGTGTTTAATGATCTGGATTAGCAGTGTTTTGGATTTCTGCCCATTGTTCTTGAAAGTGTTTGTGTTCCTTCTGAGAGTGAAATGAAAAGACCAAGAGCAATATCACAATTGTGTGGCCATATAGAGAGGTGACAAATTAAAGTAACAACCAACATGGAGTGTCTCAGTAAAGGGCTTCACCGCTCCATGGCCTCGACTCGCTGTGTGGTCTCTAAACTTTGCTGGAGGGAGGAACACCATTATTTCACCATTCTGTAGCCAATCCCAGCTGACATTAGGCAAGGGGAGGATACAGGCTGGACAGGTCGCCACTCTATCACAGGGCCCAGGGTTGTATATGAAAGATTAATCTCAGCAGAGAGAGAAAGTGAAAAGGTAGACAACTTTGTGAACATGCATCCCTTTATAAAACGAACTGTCCCTAAATGTGCTGCGAGGATTAGATTTCGGTATCATCTGTTCCCCATAATGGTCACGATATCAATCTGAGGTCCGAGTCGCATTTGTGTAACATCTGGGGGTTGGAATGTCTGTTTTAGACAAAAATGCCTGTTTTAGACAAATCTTCTTGTATCACATCTTTAGCTCAAAATGGGCTTCCTCCGCAGGGCTGGGCACAGCCTTAGAGATAGGGTGAAGCGCTCTTACATCCGGAGGGAGCTCGGAGTAGAGCCGCTGCTCCTTCAAGTCGAAAGGAGCCAGCTGAGGTGGTTTGGGCATCTGATAAGGATGATGCCTCCTGGGGCACCTTCCTGTGGAGGGAAGAGACCTCGGGGTACAGATCCCATCTAGACTGTCTCGGGGTCCCTCAGGAGGACCTGGGAAGCACTGCTGGGGAGAGGGCTATTTGGAGTTCCTTGCTTAGGCTTAGTCTTAGCCGCGGACAAGCTGGAAAAAAAATGGATGCATGGATGGAAATGACATTTGTGTGAAGTGGATAAACTGCTGATTATTATGATTGTGCCAGCACTTAAAGTGAGGAGATGAAAAATATAAAAGCCTGAAAACCTCCAAGACAAAGCAGCCAATGGGTCAGCACAGATGGGAAGTGGACAATAATGCTGTGATAAAAACATCATTTGCCAAACACAAGCTGAGAAATGAAGTAGTTTGTTGTATAGAGGGATTTTTAAATTTATTTTGCTGCATTTTCTAGGCAGTCGGTGTTGGAGAAAACTAAAAGTAAACCAGTCCAGAAATGTTTACTATTGTTCTGGTGTTGTCTTCATTGTTAAGTGAAACAAGCAGACAAAATATGTTAAAATCAGTGTCAGCATGATATTAGATAGAGGAGAAACAGGAATTCTGGTATGAATAACTGTTTTTACTTGGCAAAGACCTGAAAGTTTGAAAGTATTATTTTAACCAGACTAAGCGAGAATCAGCAGGTCAGTGTCTCAGACAGAGACTTATTGCATCATTTAATTCTTCCAGGGGGACGTATTGACCATGGACACCACGAGGGCAAAGCCAAGCAAGCTCTGCATGAAGCTGTGGAAATGGACAGGGCCATCGGCCGTGCAGCTCTCATGACAAGCATCCACGATACACTGACCATAGTTACTGCTGACCATTCTCATATGTTCAACTTCGGAGGCTACACGGCCAGAGGAAACACAATATTTGGTAAGTTTTGATCATGATGCACGTTAATAATGTTTATTTTTATTGTGCATAGTAAAAACACGTGTCTCCATCTCCAGGTCTGGCCCCCAAGTTGAGTGATGTCGATCAGAAGCCCTTCACCTCCATTTTATATGGGAATGGACCAGGTTACAAAGTTGTCAGCGGTGTGAGGGAGAATGTCTCCACTATTGACTACAGTAAGTGCTCACCTAATATTTGTTTTGGACTTGGAGATTATTTCCAGTTTAATTTTTAGGAAGCATTCCTTGTGGGTCTCATTTTTCCTGTCTTTGTTCTTTTTCTTTCCTTGCACATTGTCTGCCCCTCGGAAGTGTTACACCAGTGTTAGAAATGCCTTGCTCCCCTTGGGTGTATTTAGTCTCTGTGCTCCCACCTGCCTCGGTCAGTTCATCTGTTCTGTTTTCTACATTTGTCCAGCTACCGTGAGTCTGTGCTGCTGTGATTCCTGAGGTTTGAATTATTTTTTTTGTTTTTTTGTAGTCCTGTTGAGTTTTGCTTTTGTAAGTTCCCTTTTTTTTACTAAAACACCTTCTCCCCATAAATCCCCTTTTTGTTGTCACTTTGGGTCCTGTTTCCTCCAGTAACACCAGGTTGCTGCATGCTTTATTAGAAATAGTAATATATTTAACAGGAAAATAAACGTAAACTAAACGTGTTGCCTTCTTAAAAAAAAAGGCATATAAAACAACTAAAGCAAGAGGTAAGTATTATCATATTATGGGAATTTTACTTACACAAGGAAAAATGTTATTGCAGGAAACAATAATAATTTCTCTACTTGAGGCACCTGCAACAGAAAATAATAGAGTTTTACTAAAGAGCATGGCTTAGTAATGGGGAGCTGACATGTGAAATGGATTTTGTGAGAACAACTACGAGAAGACTTGCAGCAAATTACAGCTCATCTTAAGTCCATGCTTGAAATTTCTGTAGGTCTTAAGGTCAAGGTATGTGCCAGGTGGAGTTTTCTTAAGGTCACATTTAGATTTCAGTCGTACATTTGCAAAGCCAACATCCAAGTATTTAAAATCCTTCTCTCCTGTCTTTTTACACTGCTGTAAATTATGGCGTGTTACTGCCATTGACAGACATTTGTGTTGCATGGGTGAGTATCTGCATTGTTCTGCACGAACACAAGTTAAACAACATAGGGGTCAACTCAGAGAAAAACATGACTAGGCGTCCAACGTTCCACAGGAAAGCTTTAAAATAACACTCCTTGTTTCTCTGTGTTGCTTCCTTTCAGTGGAAAACAACTACCAGGCCCAGGCGGCTGTACCTCTGATCATGGAGACCCATGGAGGAGAGGATGTCGCCGTGTTTGCCAAAGGCCCACTGGCTCACCTGTTTCATGGGGTCCATGAGCAGAACTACATCCCCCATGTAATGGCTTATGCAGCCTGCATCGGTCAGAACAAGGAACACTGTATGTCAGCGAGCGGGAGTGCCGGTTTACGCCCCGTCCTCTCTACCATCGCTGCCCTTCTCACAGTCACCCGGTTCCTCTGCTGACCTATCCCTGAGAGTCGTAATCCAGTTAATATCCCTGTTTTAACTAGTCATACATTTTAAGAAATACATTTTTTGTTGCTGTTTTTTTAAGATTTCTTTTTAAAATTTCACGCTACAGTATTTTGATCATGGGACCACTATTAAGGCACTGTCATGTTATGATAAAAGTGGACAAAAGCAGAAGGTTGTCAGGTTTAGTCTATTCAGGCAAATATGTAAAACAAAATAATGATTCACCCCAATGCACTGAAATGAAAAATGGCGTTGCAGAGAAAGCCACAAAATCTGAGATCCCAGTTGTGATTTGTCTATTTAATAGTTTACATTAGAAATTTTTAGATCTGTTAAACCTCTTTGTTTAATGTAAACCCTTTAGATTTGAATTGATAGATTGGCTTTTAAAACATTTGAATATGTTTCATATATTAAATGTGCAGTTAACAGAATCTACCTCATCATTTTTCAAAAGATCTCTCGTGTAATTATGCTGTATTTACACATCTCAAAGGACAAATTTTCGCACCGAACTGAGAGGCAATTGAATGTACAATTAACAAAAGGGTAGAAGATATGATGGATTTCTTGTCATACACCTTGTGCACACTTGCAAAGAGCACTGAAAAAGCCCACCTGCCATCGTTGTGTCCAATAACAGAAGTTGTAAAATCTCTTAACCAATAAAGAAAATGTGTTTTATGATAATCTTGTTGTCAGTTTTGTATCATTAAAACTTTGAATTTCTTTTATCAGATTAAACATAGTTTCTGCAAATTTTCATTATTGTAAATTACTGCCTTGAGTGTTAGTATTTTTTGAAGTTCAGGACTAAAATGATAATTTAAACACAACAAATATCAGTTTTGTGTTTTTTTTCCATGTAAAAAATGGCACTAAATTGCAATTTATCACACAACTGCACATAAACAAACAATTGTGTTCGCGAAAATATGACATGTCATATGTCGTATGTTGTACTTTTCCATATGTGCAGCTGCAGCTTGTGTGGAATGTGAACGGGCTGAAGCAACTCATTCCTTGGCATCACATACTCACTGGGTAAACAGAGGAATCACGGAGCATGAAAAGGGGAGGTGTAGCTTAAATGTGTATGAAATGAAGTCTTCGTGCATCCTCAAAACCTGCTCACATATTGGCTACTTGGAATCTACTGATGGCTCTTCATGCCTTAATGTAAACTTGCTTTACTGGTTATGATTTTCCTTCTGTGTCTCTTGGCAGCTACAAATCGTTGTCCTGTAATCCTTTTTTATCTTTATTATTCTACATTTAGAGATAGATGATGACGGGTGTCAGATGGTGTAGCACAAATATTTAAGTGGGTTTTCAACCCCCAACTTCATCTCAATTTCAAATATGACTCACAGATTTGCAGAATAACGAAAGCTTGTCTTTTGTAAAATGATGAAACAAGTGATGAAATCGGGAAAAGGTATCAGTGTCAGTGTATGTATGGCACTTTAAAGGGGTTGCATTGCCAAAGGTTTTTATTTTTTATTAAATCCATCCAACGACAAAGCAAGCAGTTAAGGTGAAGAACCATTGCTGGTGAAGCCCCTTTAACTTCATGCCTCGGCTGGAAGTTGTCAGTTCTATAGAAAGGTTTGAGTTGGCCTCACCAGACATACAATTTTCTCATGTGAACCATAGTTTCTGGGAAGTTCATATGATGAAACCACGTATAAGGCTGCATACCAGAAACACTGTAATTTTCTGTCTCAAACCTCTGCTTATATGTGGGACCTTGGTTTTTTTATATTCACAATACAGCCAGTACCTACTCAAAGTCGACTGTTACTACACAGTTGTACCATTGCTTGTCAACCTCTTAAAGGACCAGTGGTTTTGCGTATTTAGCCCTTATTACTACAACGGTCTTTCATTCTACTTTAAATCACAAGTCAGAATTTTTCAAAGCACACTGCTTTGTTTTAGGATAGGACCCGTATCCATCAATTGAATCGTTAGTGTTATTGAGGATGTTTGAAAAAACCCCGCCTCCAATTTGTTCCATTATCTGTATAGTATAGTGCAAGCAGTTTGATAGCTGCTGACCAATCAGAGATAATTAGGCAGGATAAAGAATGGGAACATTATTGTCATACCTAGATACATTATTGATGTAGTGATAGAGCTGAATAGAGCTCCAACGATCAACCTTGCTCCAAAGTGGCCACTCAGAGTACAGCAATGGAAAATGCCCAAAAAAGTCCTTATAAATCTCCCTTATGAAAGCGATGTCTGCAGGCCTCCAACAGCAAACAAGGCCAGTTTTCTCTCTTTGTATTGTGCATTTTAATATATTGTGAAACTTTTCCAGAGGCCATCATGACCAGGAAAGGTGGTTTATTTGTGTCACATTGTCATGGATTTTCGGTTAAAACACAAAAAATAAAAGCACAGATACTGATTGATCTGAAAATCACTGAAAATCACTCTTTGTCCCAACAATAGAGAGTCAGGCTACTTTTTTATAGAGCGAGGAACGAGAGACAAAGCGATGGACACAGATTGGTTGATTATATAACAGTTTATGATTACAACCCATTCGATATAGACACGAATCTGCATTAGGCATATTTGAAACCGCAAGATACATAAAGACACAAACCATGTGCAGCCCTTGACCTCTTTAATAATGAACAGGATGAGAAGAATAGTGGGCTCCTTCAGTGAATTGGAGGAGCACATTTATTTCTAATAACACATTCGATGGCAGTAGATTTTTAGTGACTGAATATGTGTTCTAGCCAGCGATTTTGCTTCCACATTTTGGTATTAAAATGATAAACCAACCATTTTAATCTTCTATTACTTTTACAGCATCATCCCAACAGTCCCATCAGTGATCACATTAGGAACATTGGTCACAAGTTGTTGAAGTATTGTTTCATATCTCGGTGTTCACAATACTTCAAGCTATTTTAGAGATTCACTGGGGAATCTGTGGGAGTTGAAATTTAGTTTTCAGTACAAGCAGGGAGTGTTAGGTTTTTTAAAGTTAGGTTTTTTGGTAGTTGACATGAGTAATGGGCCTGTCTCTCTATAATAACAGGGAGTAACTGGTTAATTTTCAGTCTTTTTATGAAAAAAATACCTCATTTCAAATATTCAAACTTTACAGCGACTGGTCAAGGTCAGGTGCACTTGGTGGTGGAGTGGACCGCTTCTATATAGGAGCTTTTCAGCCTCAGGCAGTACACCACACGTAACAATTGTGATTTTGTAATAGTTTCTACCAGCATGTTAGGTCCTCCTTTCAAGGATAAAACATTTCCTGTACATTTTCTTCACTGTACTCAGTAATCCTAGTGAACATGAGATTCACTTCTTTGTTTTCCATGCAAACACTGATTATGTCCTTGCGTAGGTTATTGACAAGCCCTTTCAGTATGTAGTTTTCCCTTTTCATCTTTTAAAACTGCAACATGAAAATTCTGGAAATCAAGCTTGGAGTAGCATCTGCTTCCTTCACATGTATTCACTGCATGTGACCTATGAGTCTGCTAGGATGACGTCAAATAACTCGAGGGGAGTAGTGAACTATTCCATGATTCCATGTCGTCTGCAAATATCGTTAGCGAAATTGATGCATCACTGGTATTTTGTGTAACACAAACTAATGCTGAGACAAGCAATTCAGTCTGATCATCAGGCAAGGCAGATACCCCCCCCCCCCATGTGGAAAAAGATTAAGTCATATGAAAAAAATGAAACAAATGAGTCAAAACCTACTTAACTTATAATCCATCGCTGTAACCATTAAAGTCTTTATTAAAGATCCATTATTGTTTTTGAGAAGTAATGCACAGGAGATTTTTAAATCAAGTCTGCACCATTAAGCAGGGAGCAGTAATGTTTAAAGTTGTGGTGTAGTAGCATGTTACGAAATGTTAACATTGTCCCAGAGAGAAGTTGCAGATTTTCACTGTGCAGGGTTACACAACTCAAGCCACAACTTTCATACTGGAAAGGAATGAATGTAAAAAAAAAAAAAACGGTAGAAATACATTGACAAAAAAAATATCTACGACTGTATTTAGAAAAGGGTAGAAAATATGTCCAGTAAACCTAATTTACGACAACAAGATGCAACAGTCTTGCAACTTGCAACTTCAATGATCCACCAGTCTTTATAATGAATAAATATAGCTTCAATAAGGATGCGGAAGAAATTTATATATAATATCATCATCATATAATGTGATACTGTTACATGGAATTAAGGCCTTACATACATATAGACACTTAGTTCCTCCTTCATTTTTTTTAGTCGGAGCTTCCACTGCCTGGATGTAATGAAAAAAAACTGTAACTGCTGTGTTGTGGATATAGATCTTGATTGACCCCAAAAGTTTTGCCTGTGTCATCACAGCGTTGTGCGCCCTGACACCACTGGCATCAAGAAGCTCATCAAACACATCACCTCAATCTCGTTGAGCGGCATGCTGTGACAGTTCGATGCTTTCCATTTCAGCCTCTGGGTTCTCTGTCTATCTCCCTCCCTTTGATTTGGCCACTTTTACTTTGAGTGATGTTTTATATCAATCAATCTCTCCGTCTCTATATCAGGGACCCTCTCTTCAATCTGTGTCATGATCTCCACCCCTTTGATTCGCTGTGGGCATGGTTGAATAATTGAAAAAGAAAAGAGAGGGAAGAAAACGAGTGTGTTGGGATTCAGAGCCTCAGACAGATCAAACTAAGAAAGCAAGGCGAGGCTGACAGCTACGGGCCTGCTGTATAAAGGGAGCAGTGAGGCTGCAAGAAGATGCTAATTCTCCCCTTTTCAAATCAGAGATCCTTCTCTGGCAAAAATGGAGCTGACCCCCTTCTCCTGGGTGATCTAGTTCAGCTGAGTGTATTTAATAAAACCAACAATGATCCGCCACAGGATTCACCGTGCAAAATATGTAATTCATGTAAAGAATAAAGTTTATCATCTACAACAAAATAAACATCATACCTCGTTCTCATTAAATGTTTAATATACATTAGGATTTTTTTTTTTTTTAGGTTGCCTCTAGCTACTAGACTTAATAATTTTTTGGATGCCACATTGAGTGATTTTGCCTTTTCCCTTTGCACATTTCTGAACCTATTCATAATCTCATAGTCTCTTATCATTTCCAACTGGGAAGAGGTGAACATGTCCTAATCGGCTTTCTCTATACCCACCACCCCAAGCTCTCATCTCCCCTATGAGGGCAGCCAGCACGAGGGCTAATCCCTTTGCAGCTAATGAGGGCAGAAAAAAAAAAAAGATCAGGATTTGGCCCTGCTGTCTGCACATATTTCCATTTGGGTCCTCACATTCTTCTCTGTACAGTTTTAATGGCTGTAAGTATAATGGCTGAAGTAAAGTAAAAAACAGACAAATGTCCAATAAAGTCATGGGGGAATAAGGCCAGAAAATTTACATTTTAATTAGAAGCACATGAAATCAAGTTTTTAACATTACCCACAATTTTACCTCAACACAACAAAAATCAGCTTGAATCCTTTTAAAGTAGCAACAAAACCCGCAATGGTTGGTGTAAAAAAATTAGAGACGTGCATGAGTGATTTAGGTTGGTGGCTAGTTGTTGTGTTCTTGTGCACTGTGAAACAAAGCCATGTTTATTTGGCTTGGTGGTTCACTGGGAGGCAAATAATCAGAGGAGCTGCCATGTGAGCGATTGTGCAGCAAATTTCCACTCTGTAAATGCTAGGAGTCACTTCTGCCTGAGATTCCTCCTTTGTATTGTCTGCGTGTCAGCCCAACTCATTTCACCAACTGTTCACCATTGATAAGGTAATGGCTTTTATTTTCTGCTCTGCTGTCCTTTATCGTACTGTTGCAGGATGTCGCAAAAGTCATTCAATCAACAATGGAGCAGATTCAGACAGAGCTGGTCGATGGCATCACAGATTACTGTCTGAGAACAGTGTTCAACTCAGGGACAGGCTTTGTGAATATTGACACAAATATGGAATAAACACAATGTTTCCACTATTTCCTTGATCTGTGAGAAGAGCTGTAGATTTCAGGTGTATGTTGGATTTTGATCTGACTGGGTTGTCTCCGTCACTCACTCATTACATACACAATAGTCTAGCAGATGGAATGACACATGCTGGTATTTGGGTCAGTTTCTAGAGCAATTAGCCGTTGTATAGTGGCAGGCAGTGAAAAGTGCACAGTGTGTACTGCATCTTGTCGTTTTGTTATTGCAGTTTGGAAACTTGCAAATCATCTCTTGGCATGTAGGGATTTGCACAGAAATCTGCCTTAAAACAGTAAAGGAATCTGTTCTGGTGAAGTCATGTTGTTTAAGGTACCAGTAGGGCAGTAAAATATAGTGTCAAAGCGTAAAGGCTTATTAGATGCCAACACACTGACAGTTTGGAATACTTTTTTGAAACTCTGGAAAGTTATCAGCAGTGAGAATTGTGAAATAAAAGGTCAAAATACAGTATTTATGTTTGAAAGTCATCCACCAAGAATGTGCAATTGCATTTATTTGACTGGACAACGCAAACACACAAAAATAGTCAAGCGCGATTCAGATGAGCCAGAGATGATGATGTGAGAGGAAGAAATGTGTTTCTTCACAAAGGCCTAATGTTGTGTTAGGCCAGGTTGTTAATCATCAAGTTAGATTTAAAAAAAAATTCCCAATTTGTATTATGATGTGATGATATTTATAACGTATCATTCTGCATTCTGGCTGACTGATGCTGCTGCTGCTGGAGAAAATGATATCGCTGCCTCCTCTATAATGAATATTCCCACTTTGATGGACAATAGTGAGCGTAGCAATCAGCTCGCTTGATGTGTTACACTAAACATTTATTACACCATTAACAATAAAAAGAATGTGGTGTGACTTTTATCCGAAGGCACAGTTCAGTCAGAAATATTCTTGTCACAACTCACTCTTTGTTTTGGCAAAGACAAAACTCACTTTACGGGCTAAATCAAAAAACAATTCCACGGTAGCAGTGGAGTTATTGTTCCACAGAGGAAATATGATGACAAAAATGGTTGGCTCTTTTATTTTCAAAGAAGTGAATACCTTCTGTCCCTCTATCAACTATTATAGCTCTTGAAGTGATAGTTTGGGTTATTTGACGTGGGGCTGTGTGAGTCAGTGTATTACCTGCAGGAGATTTGTATCGGTGCACTCCGAGTTTGGAGAAGTAGACTTGGGGGATCTGGCACAGAAGCTGAGCAATGTATTGCTGTGAACAGGGTTAGCAGGAAAAAAAAGAGAAAGCCTTTTAGCCACTTGGAAAATTGTCACCGGAAAAAGCTTGGCTGCAGCGCGATGGACACATTCCTCAGCAAGGATTTTTGCAGTTTAAGGTAAAATTGTTGGACGGTCCAACAAGCTGAGCCATAAGCTCAGGAAGACTGATGTGTATTAAATATTCGATAAGCTAATCGCGTTTCCTTGTGTTTTTCTATTCTCAGGGCCACAGGAACAGGCCCCGATGCCCTGCAGCCCTGAGGAACAAGACCAACAAGTAAAGCATAAATAATTTTTTGACGTAGCCCATTCAAGATTCAAAACTAAAAACATGGACCAGAGAAGTTTTCTTAATTTTGTCAGCTACAAATTTAGTCTTAGTCCTGTGTCAAATGTTCTAGTCAATTTTTATCATATTAAATTAGCCACAATCTAATTTTTAGTCAGGTTTCAATTTAGTGTATAAAACTTCTTTGACACAAGATTTTATCTTATTGTTACCTGAGCTAAAACCCAGATTGAATGAATGTGTTATTTTACTGGTACATTGCTTTTCATCTAATAAATCAGTACAGTCATCATTAAATAAATTGGTGCCATCTTGTCATTGTGTCATTGATGAACATAATTAGTTTTTGATTTTGTCAACAAAATGAATACTGCACACAAGTCAAATTGGTTGACGTGAGTGTTACGTATTCTGTTAAACATCTTGATTATTTTTCCAAAGGAATATAAGAAAATGCATCAATGCCTACATCAAATATCTTTGAGATGCTAAAATTTACTTAAAAAATGACTTCTGCGCAGGTAATTGGACAGACATCTAGTGAAAGAATAATGTGCAGTATAGTTTATATACATTATAGATTACTAGATTTACTCAGGAAACCTATATACAGTGAGACATGCAATTAAAAAGATGTTTGCGTGGAAAGATTAAAGGTGCAACAAGACCACCGGTGTGTTAATGTAGTGCAGCCATATCTGAGCAAAAACAGATCTCTGAATGATGCCTCAGAGAAGCCTGCAGTCATGTTTTCCCGCCTCTCTCTTTTTCTTATGTTTTGAACTTAATTTCATGTAAAGGGGCAAAAAGTTGAAGATGCTCAGAAAACGAAGCGCTCAATTGAAAAAATCTGAGATTTGTCTGCAAACAGGACAAGGAGTCAGAAGAGCACATTCTGCTCCTTTAGAACAGTCCTGTGGGAGATAAAGCTGATGCCAACAAATAGAAAATGAAACTTCAAACCTGCAGCTGTTTTTAAAGACCATGCATGATTTATTTTTTCCATAATTGACCTGTTAAGTTGTTTGCGTCACTTGTGCATTTCCTTCCTCTCAAATGTCCAGAGAGCAGAACTTTTTTGAAAAGTCAACTGATATCTTCTGGCTTCCTGCACCCCCCACCCTCCTCTTTTAGGCTTCCCTCACCTCCCCCACCCCACAGCTGATCAACAGAGCACTATCCCCCTCTCGTTTCCTTGAAAAACCCAGTGGGGGAGAGGACGCCAAATTAACCTTTAATGAGCTTTTTAAGCCAGAAAGCAGTGACTGCAGATAGATTAACTGAGACAGATAGAAACCTGGACCTGAGGTCAGGAAATATTTATGGTCACAGATAAAGGAAGGATTTCCTGCAGGAATTCATATTACATCACCAACAAATTCACCAAGACTAGAGCCATTTTGTTATTACATGCATCAGTGCAACACAACATGCAAGTAGCAACAACCCTTTTGTTGTTTTATTCGTCTTGTAATGGGTCCTTGTGCGTCTTGAATGGCACTTATGATACCAGTGTATTATTATTATTAATCCTTTCACAAGGCAAAAAATAAAACTTGATTGCTTTTCAAGTTTCAACTTTTAAATGCTGATTTAAAAATGTAAAACATTGTCTATACACATGACAACACGCAGTGGGTCAGTCCCTGCTGGCAATAAAGAATCTGTGTTTCTTCGTTGGCTCTTGTGTGGCTGAAAAAACAATCACATGAACACACCATAGGTTGTGGCTTAGTGGTTTTATCTAGTGTAGATGAAGTGACCTTTTGGCATCATCCAGCTTTAGCGTAACAATCCTTTGAGGGCTTCGAGGGAGGATCAACTGAAACAAAATATCTTTTTTAATCTTGCATGTGATGTTTTGTGCTGCGTTTTCACTCATCATGGGCGTGTTTTTCATCATGACTCAACTCAACTCAACGTTGACCTGTTCTATGAAGTACTAAAACACAGCAATTCTTATGAGGCTGGCTGGGCCAGGAAACCAATCATCCAGCGCTGCCTCAATATTGTGGTTTTCCTCTTGAGTAATCACACATCACAATCCAGCTTGCTAGCTTCTAAATTTTTTTATTTTATTTTTTATTCTTGTGCTGCTTCAGCTGAGTGTTGTACTTTGGCTGATGTCCCCAAACTGTCAAATTCATCTGATGATCACAGAAGAGAATAATGTGCCAAGTACAGTTAATATCCAATTAACCTGATTGGTGAACCCAAATCCCTTCTCCCACGGGCTGCTACTGATAATGCCCCCAATTAAAACACAATATTTGGGGCCTTTGCATTGTTACATGGCAATTAACAGTACGTCCAGTTACTCTTCGTTAGAACAGATAGCCCCTATGTGCTTACTCAAGATGGTAGCATATGAATGGCTGTTTGAAATTTTGCAGAAGCAGGTTAATCTTTGATGTGTGGTAATAAGTGACTGTTTGGATTCACTTACTCACCAACAAACCTTGGGGGTTAATCATTAAATAAACATTCTTCACTTTGACTGACTGGATCCATCAGTGAAAGCAAACTTACAGTTTTCTGTTGAGTATACACTTTAAGTTCTGGCAGACATCAACTTGTATTTTATCCTGTGGCCTATGAAGATATCATTTTTGTGGACAGTACAAGATTATGCCTTCATACACTTCCTCAAGTCTTTACCTGTCTCATGAGCCTCACTTCCTAAAATCTAATTATCTCATCCAATTCATCTGAACATTTGTGTGTTAGGTAGTAAAAAGGCCATTACATAGCAAGAGTTACACAACATGTTGATAACCAGGCAGTAATCAGAGGGTAATCCTGTGCTTCTGAAACCCAGACCTTCTATCTGTCCATCTGGCAATAAAATGGGATTAACCACTGATTAACACTAGAAAAACAAGGGGACAGTGACAGTGAGATAGACGGAAAGATGAGAGAAAGCTTAGAAATAATTTATTTGCTTTCTTTTAATTATTTCAGCTTTTATTTTTCAATAACAACTCCAGGTGCCACAATATACCCATATTAATGATAAATGTGAGATTATAAAAATTAAAAACTGACATTGTGTATAGATGCACTAATGCAGTTTTTTGATTTATTAAAAGGTCTGACCTGTTGATTCAGATTTTCTTTTTAAAAACTATACTTGACAGCTACACAAACATTTTGTAGCTTTTCTTCAATGGAAAATTCAGTTGCGTGTTCATAATAAAACTTTGAATATTAACTATCTCTCTGTTTCACTCTGAACACAGGTAAACAAAAAACATCACTAAACATCAATGACACATGACTAATATTATTATTGATGACTAGTATTCTTGGCTACAGCAGCAATTCAGTGCATAGGTGAGGTTAAGGTTATGGCACTAGTTTTATGCACCTTCTTTGGCAGTGATGCTGTTTAAAGAGACCGATTAATTTGGCTTTCATAGTTGTTCCTCCACAGCTCACTTTGGCCTATTACATGTTGCAAGCTTTGCATTTCACTCACAGTTAAAAAAATTAAATGCATGTGTGTGTGTGTGTGTGTGTGTGTGTGTAACGGCGTCTGTGCAGCTGTCTGAATCTCGCTGCAACATTGTATTAATAATACGCACATGATAACATAATGTTGGCAGTAAAATTGTTATTTTTGTGTGTGCTCTTGTTCTGACTCTCTCTCCATCTCCCTTCACTTGGATTTTGGTGTAATTTATTTGAGACACAATTAACAAAATTGAAGATGAAGTGATATCATCGTTATTGTTATTATAATTTCATCAAATCTAAACATGCATCTGAGCATCCAAACTTTGTCTTTATCTAGTTTGGTACAGATTATTTCATAAATGTCATTTGAACATCAAGCTGCAGCTTGTTGAAGAGACAGGTCTTGCTTTTTTGTGTTTGTTGCATATTATAGGAGTTTTATATTGATTTGTGAAAGTCATGAATGTAAGTGCATTTGAAGAATGTGTCAACCCTCTTCAGATGCACTCGTTTTTCAAAGCTCACTGCTCTGACATATGTGCAGCTACAGAGTTTGTTCAAACTTTAAAACACTCATCTGTGTTCTGGGTAAAAATCTGTAGGAAAATCTCAGCTGGCCAAACAAAACCAACACTTGTTTGTTTGTCCCGCCAGTGGATCTGACACATTATTTAGATGAAATGTATTTCTAGTTTCTAACTTAGTCTAGTGTCTTTAAAACAAAATAAAAAAGGACCTGCTGTGTATACATTTTTTATTTGGGTATTTATATTAACAAGAACAACAGGTTATTTTGACTTTCAGCTTGGAAGAAAAGTAACATTTTTCCAATGAAATATACAGATATATTGCCAACGGCTCAAAATCCAGGGAGTCCACAAAGAGGCTTTTGTTTGTATTCTACCCTGTTACAACAAAACATAACCGAGCTTTCTGAGATTTCTCAAGCCTCTGCCTTAGAAAGAAATATTATGGCTCTGAAATCAGCAGATAAGACAAAACACAGACAAAGAGATTGGGGCTATCACATCAAATTCTAAAACGTATTATTCTAATCGAGATTTATTAATTCACAGTTGTAGTCCTTCTAACAAGATGTTCAGTCAGTTGACATCACATTTTTATCTCTAACTGTATCATATTAAACTGCCACTTTCTTATTGCATGACTTCTATTTATAACTTTATTTCTTCCATTCCATCAAGGACAGACTTTAGAGATCGTGTTTTGTTACTCCTTGGGTACAGATGGTCCAACCTTGAAAAACAAATTTCAATTCCCAATTTTTTCTTTTTGAGGATTTGCAGCAGTTCTGGTAATGAACAACTTTTATGCCCGTTTGCATTTTCAACACTACAGATGGATCTAATACCAGTGTTAGTCACACAGCTCAGATGATTATTCAGGAGACAAACATGCTCCGTCTGACTGGGTGGTCGTTCTGCTGCAAAAGTTTACTAAGCAGTAACGTAACAAAAACATCTATTATGCTCCTACATCAACAAGAGTTTTTGTTGATTGATTTAAATGTATGGTTATTAATACCTTCAGAGATGAATGCTGTTAGTTCAACTAAGTACTCCTATTAGATAGTGTATGAAAATGTCACAAGATGGCCAACATTACCTCTGTCTGTAATGGTAACAATAAATGGGAATTTTATGTTTTCCAATTGATTCTATTGGCTCTTCCACCTTAATTTTCCCCAAAGATTGGATAGCTGCTTTTCAATTTTATTTGGAGTCACAGGAAGCCAAGATTTAGGCTTTCTTTTTAGTACTAGCCTTCTGACACAAACTACCACATTTACAGTGACACTACCACGCCCAGTACAGAGCTGTAATATTCTGGTTTTCTGGAGATGTTTGGACTTTCCCTGGTTACAAACTGAATTACTGTCCTTGAAGTCTTTGATGCTGGATAGCTTCTTCTAGCTACTCTGCTCCCTTTAATAAATGAAGTACATAAATATATGAGCGACTCTATCGTGTTGTCTTATTTTTCATGAGTTTGAAGGAATAAACACTTAGGCACTGCTAAAATGACATGGGATTTAAAACATGGTGAAATAAGAGCATAGTGAAACTGGGTCTTCATGGGGATGCATTTTGATCTTGTTTGACGAGTGAAAGAGAAAGTATGACGTGCCACAACATGAAACACTTCATTCTTACTAAAAGATTTAGTACAACAAACCCAAGTGTTCTCATTGAAAATATTTTCCAGCAGCAAATATTTTCAGCAAAGGGTAGGTTATATTATTATAAAACAATTATACAACAATGGACTTAATTGGAAAAAAACTCCATTTTGTATGACTTATGTTTAGGAATACTGGAGGTAGGACCAGGATTCCCTCTTTAGAAAACACATTCCCACCCAGTGTCTGAGTTTACCCAAAATTCAGAAAACCCAATAGGATATATATTCAATGACAAGCGTAAAAAAAAAAAAAAAAAACGAAACAAAAGAAAATTTAAAATGCCTATAAAATATACCAATATTTGGCAGCACGGCATAAAGGAAATGTGAACCTAACCCTAGCCCAAAAAACTAGACTCTTATCTTTACTTGACTCAGTGCACTTGAGTTTCTGCTACAAAGATGTCACATCGCCTGGATTACTTACGCTCGGTCAGACACATGCTGTAGCGTTCAGTAAACTATGGGTTGGGCATTGAAATGATTATGTGTGTCACTGCCTCGCAAACACCCCTAAACTATGCTAATGACTTTGACTGGTGCAGTTTTAAAGTGAAGAATGATTTGAATGCGGCCCATATAATTCACATCTAAAATTGAATTGTGACAGAGTTTGACATTTCCAGATGAGCCTCCATGTTTTTCCAGTTTTTAATCCAGACACCAATGTGAGCTCAGTAAATGGTGCATTCATCCAGTCAGATTTAGGTTTATTTTGATATATGAGTGAAGCAGAGAACTGTTAATCATTTACTGCACATCCTACTTAAAATTAAGCAGGTCAAGATAATTCACTCATGACCACAATAAGTGCGGTGGGATGGTTTTGCAAAGATAAGAAAGACTGTTGAAGAATGAGGCAGGGAGAGACAGTCAACCAGGTCAATCAAAGCTTTAATTTGCCAAAAACATTTGTGTCTCTCCAAGGTGCGAGGAAATCTACAGCAGTTGTGCCTGGAATACAGAGTGAATCTAATGAAATGGAGTATCCTTTCACATTAGGGAGTCATGAAAGACCACAGTGCACACACAGGTAAGTACGTCTTATTATTTACCAGTGCAGGAGACAGATTTGGGAGGGAACTAAATATGGACCTTTGCCTTAATCCCTCTCACAGGCAGTGAGTGTCCAGTCATAGCCAGACTGAACTGGCCTGTCAGACTTTGGATTTCTCTGCACCTTGAAACAGTGTCCATGTAGCTCACCCCTTTCTTTTGCCTCAAGAAAAAGAATAAGTGATATGTTTTTGTCTGCTCTAACATGTCTGCATGTTGCCTAACAATAGTACTACAATACCAATAGTAGTGACTGATACTTGTGTTATTATTTAATCAGTTTGTGTGATAATGGGTTATATGAAAGACAAAAATGAGATTATGTTAAAGTTAAAACATTCATGACTAAAACATTCACTGTGTAGTATTTCTCTTCTGCCACGGATGGTTATGAATGAGAAATGATGTTAACAGGCGCTTGAAAAGTTGTCCTTGTTTACATCTATAATTAATTTATCTTTGATTCTCTTATAACAAAAACTTCTAGGAATCCTCACCTGCACTGTCCAGTATCCAGGTATTTATTTCACAGTCACACTGGTTGAATTTTCAAGTCATTGAATCGAATCACATCATTTTAGATGAGTCAAATATTGTTCTTGAATCATATTGAAACGTGTCGTTACACCCCTAGTTTTTAGTTAAACGGCTCAAATGAGGTCTGTGGTTAACACAAGTTACAGATATTTTCACGTGTTTTTTACAACATGAAATACATCAATAAATACCCCATTCATGATTTATTGAAGTTTTTTCATCTTGCCAGACTACAGAGGTTGTCTTGGACCTCAAATGTCATCGTGCTGAACCGACCTTGTTGTGTTTCTACTCACGCTTATGCAAACTATTATTTACTTTGTAAGAGGAAAGGCTTTTGTTGACAAGGTAAGTCAATGTGGTGATGTTGAAGTCATGCAACTGTGGTGTAGATTGTTTTTAGCCTAACAGTAGCTTTTTACTTCTGTCAATTGTATTTAGGCTTCAAAAATCACGAATGTTGTTTGTCACAGATCTTACTTTATGCAATAATCCAAAAGCTACTGTGAAAATCCCATTGACTTTTTGTCAAGAGAACCAGGGTAATGTCAACTTCTGGGCTGTAATACATCATACCTATTAACAGCTCTGCAGAGATGTTAAGTGTGTGCAGGTATTAACTTATTTTCTTTATTTACTTTAACTTTTGGGGTGTACTGGATTCCCTGGTGGTTAGCTTTTTTCTGATAATGCAGACTTGACTAACTGGATAATCAATTGGTGAAGATGTAGATTTTTTTATTTGGGACATGCAGCTGTAGCCTCAGTCTCAGAGATTTTTACTTTAAAATGGAAACAGTGTTTTAAACTAAATCATGAAGCTAACATTAGCTTTACTGACTAGCTAAGAAAACATTGATTAGTCAGATTAACTATTTTGATAATCAATTTATTTGACTTATGTATTTAGGTTGTTTTCAAGCAAAAATGTGAAGCAGTAATGAAAATTAGCTTGAAATGCTTGAAATGGGAAGTTATGGAGAAATGTAACCTCTGCCTCTCTAAAGGAACTAGGACTTAACAAAGAGTTAACTGACAGATTTACCTGTTGAAATCTATGAGTTTTCCAATAGCATGATTAGGAAAGAGCAGGAATTTGACTCATTGGACGTGACAACGCTAGGAACATGTTGAAACCATGGTTGACTTCCAACTTCTTCTTTCAGTGGGTTGCAAGTCTGTGAAGGGTAGGGCTTCAAGCCTAAAACACCGCAAAGTGAAAATACATGTCTACATGGTTTCCCTTATTGCCTTACAACAAGAACATCTGGGGGTTTGAATCTGATGTGCCAATTGAAGTCTTTACATGTGGATTGCATGTTCACCCGCAATCCAAAGATATACATGTTAGATGCAAAGGGGAACTCTAAATCACGTGTCAGTGCCAACATGTTTATCTTTAAGTGTGTACTCCAGCTCCAGCAGCTCAACCCTAAACAGAATAAGAAGTAGAGCTGAGTGAGGGATGAATATACACTCCCTGTTATCCATATTAAAGAAGCTATGAATATGAAACTCTCCCCTTTCTGAGAACAGTTAAGTAACTTTGGATATGTGCGCCAGTAAATCTTACTTTTTCTCATGGTTCACTGAGTGAAGAGAACAATAGTAATTATGAATTTTACAAGCATGCAGTGTCAAGCTGTATCTTGTGTCCTTGTAAAGTTGTCTTTGAAAGAATAAAAGTCTGTTATTCAATAGAAAAAAAGGAGCCAAGACATGATCAGGGCATAGGTACCACAAGGAACAAAATGTTGCCTGGACACAGTAAAAAGCATTTGGACTTACAGTTTATTTCCAATTCTATATGGCGAAGAGTAGGAAGCTCAACTGTGTCCCTGAGTTGCATCTGTGTCTCTGATAGTTAATGTGATTTTTACACTCTAGTCATTTTAGCCCTGTGGCAGAACTTGTTTCCCGTTGGATTTAAAATGAAATTAAAAAAATAAATTGAAAAATAGTGAACACATTACTCAAGTCTTACCAACACTGAATGAAAATTATAGATTATTTAGAGGGTATATCTTTATGCTGCCAACATACTCCATGCTGCAGTCTGCAGCATGGAGTAAAAAAAATTCAGAGAATTGTGCCATCTGGTGGTTATTAAGAGGAATGAGCACACTGGATACTGATCATGGGGAAAAGAGACATTAGCTGTGAAATGATAGTTATTATAATGATTAAACTGGCATAGCTCAATACAATAAAACATCACAGCAGATGTTTTCTGCTTCTAAATTCTTACACTACTTATTCATTGTTCTCTCCAGGATGATTCTACATGTAACATCCTACATGAAAACAATGTTATACCCACTGTATGTTTGTTTGTTCAGCTATCCATTGTCACATTTCAGCAGTAGTGGAAGAAATATTCAGAAACTTAGCAGCAAAAAGTATCAAAAATAGACATCCTACTTTTGAAAAAGCTTCATAGTCTGCATTGTTATGAGTAAAAGTTTAATATTACAGCTAGATTTCAGTGTTTCTGGTCAAGGTCGCACTCATTTTAACTACTTTATGTTGTATATGCCGTTACTTGAAATCTATAATGATGCATCATATCAAGGTAGATAATTTGTTTCTTTCTTTTCTTTTCCAAAACCTTTTGGAAAAGATTTTGAAGTTACAATGTGTTGAAACAGAAAATCAAAAGATCTGAATGCTTATGATTTTTGAATGATCACATCATACTATCACATCATCATACTTGTTGCTGATTGATTTGTTACTGATCAACTTCGTAGTTTATAATGCTGGGTTTAGTGCAAATAGGCAACATCATCTGGGAAAATGGCAAAACATACTAACCCTAACTCTTTCTGAAAGTAACTCTTACTTTGTGAGTCTTTGAAATGACGTTGGCGGCTGTGAGAGCAGGGTTTCAGGGGAAAAACACTTCAAAGCGAAAATACACGTTTTCACTCTTGTTCTCATGTTAATGTTCTCATGATACTATCAGAATTGTTGCTGATTGATTTGGTACTGATTGAATAAAGAATTATAATTCATCATTTCTTCACCTGTCTCATTTGTTGATTGCTTAAATCTGTGCAGCTAATAGATGGATATACTTTTATTTATCCCCGGAGGGAAATTAAGGAATTGCCTAATTTAAGTCTCTTGGATGCATTTTAAAGTTTCAAATGTTGTTTAAATTGCCTGATCATCTTTTTTTGTTCTACAGCCTCTTGATGTATCATTACCAAATGTCATGGAAAATTTCAGAAAAATGTGTGTGCAATGATGTACAAACAATTCTATGTGACTGAACTGTGCAGACATGAAGCTGTTTCTAATTTGGATATTTCATCCACGGATGTCATACTATCAACAACATGACCTTAGCTATATTTAAGCACTGCATGTGCAAAATTCTCTGAATATTTCTTTACTCCATGCTGCAGACTACATTGTACGTTGGTGGCATAAAGATATGCCCTCTGAATAATCTATTATTTCCATTCAGTGTTGGTATGGCTTGAGTAATGTGTTCACTATTTTTCAATTTCTTTTTTAATTTCGTTTTAAGTCCAACGGGAAACAAGTTCTGCCACAGGACTAAAATGACTAGAGTGTAAAAATCACATTAACTATCAGTGGCACAGATGCAACTCAACAGGGACTAACTAAAGCATCCTACTCTTCGCCATATAGAATAGGAAATAAACTGTAAGTCCATTTTCTAAATGCTTTTTACTGTGTCCAGGCAACATTTTGTTCCTTGTGGTACCTAAGCCCTGATCAAGTCTTGGCTCCTTTTTTTTTTTTTTTTCTATTGAATAACGCACTTTTATCTTTTCAAAGACAACTTTACAAGGATACAAGAGTCCAGCTTGACACTGCATGCTTTTAAAATTCATAATTACTACTGTTCTCTTCACTCGCTTTGAATTTAGCTACTTTCATATGTATGAACATAAGAGATATCCCTAAAAAAGACTTAAAAGGGGAGGGCTCGTCCGGGATTTGAACCCGGGACCTCTCGCACCCTAAGCGAGAATCATACCCCTAGACCAACGAGCCACGTGATGTCCACCCGCCACCTACGCGGACAAAAGATTTAGACGTAAAACTGTACAGGCCGTGTATTAGTCAGTATTTAATTTAAGTTAAATTAAGTTTAAGTTCAAGTTACTAGTTTATGACCCATGATGGTAAAACACAGTCGATTCAGATACTGAAATAAACATGGATACCTGAACCTGAATATCTACCACAACTTCCGGTTGACCAACACCGTATCTTTCGATGGGTGAAGTGTTTTGTTTTTTTTTTTTTTTCCCTTAAAACACACTCATTAAAGTCAAACACGACCAGCTTGTGAAAAAAAAAAAATCTTTTAACGTTAATTGACGTTGGCGGCGAAGCTTACAAACCTACCGGAAACGACGACACTTGTTTGATTAAACGGCGGAAATAAACGGTTTGTGACGACATCCACGACCGGAACGTTGACATGTTGTTGTTACGTCATCGAACAACCGCCAGAGGTCGACATGCCTTAACAAGAAGAAGCTGCAGAGGCGCCAAACAAGACAAGAGGTGTCACTCCTTACTTTTTCCGCCTTCGTTTCCTGTTGGGCAGGCGCGACAACCTGACCCAGTCGGGTCTATGTCCGCTTTTTGATTCTGTTTAGAGATTTGCTATTTCTTTACGAGAAGTGTGTCATCGCTTTGTGTGTGTTTCCCGCCCCCGTTTTTTTTTTTTTTTTTTTTTTTTTTTAAAGCTGTTAAGCAAATAATCACTTAAAGTTCTGTATCTGGTCAAGAGGTATTTGATAAGGCCCTATGCATAATATTTTCAAAGAAGATCATATGTTTTGTATGAAAAATCTTAATCTAAAAAGTGCAACATTTCCCTCTGAAATGCAATGAAGAGGAAGTATAAGGTAAGTGTGTGTGTATAAAAATCTTAATTTCTTAAATCTGAAAACATACTCTACTCCTAAACTGCATTTTAGTTCCCTATTGTGTGGATTTACTTCTTTACTCTTATTCAAGTATTGTCAAGTATTTTATATAAATCGGTTTTAATCAATTAATCAGTACAATGTTCATCACAGTTGTGGGATAAAACCAAAATTGGATACGCAAGAATCACTGAATATACAAGTCAATTCCCTAGAAAAGAACAGTGTTACTAATTAGATAAATACACCCGATGCACACTATGGAGGGGAAAAAACTTCATCAGCCATTAAGAATTAAACACAATAATTGTTGAGGGTGATCACTTTCATTTGGTCAGTCCATTGTCCAATCCATTAAACGTACATTATTGTAGGGTTTATATATTGGTTGATGTAAATTAAACACTATGCAGACAGTAGTGCAGCTTTTAAGGATTGTAGACAGGAGTCCCTCGAACAACTGACGATGTGTGTCACTCTGAAGTGCAGTGGTCAGAGAAGCAGGTCACTGACGTCATGTATATTGATGCCTGATGTCAGTAATGCATAGCTACTCTCTTACATAAATGATCTGCTCTAGTTGATTATTGTAAATGATTATTGAGAAACTCTATCGTCTCTGGCAACACAAAAAACAAACCCACTGACCAGTACTGATAACAGTTAAATTACTTGATTTAAACTTTGGGATTATTGTGGGTGAAAACAATAATGATATGACTCTGAAACCAGAGTAGAAGAGTGCCGAAAGATGGATTATTAGTTTTGAGGTATATGAATCTCTCACGGATTTATCACTGATTTAAATAACCCATAACAGTTTCCAATCTTGTCTATTGCTTTCACTAGACTTAACATTGGACTCTCTTAATTTGGTGGCTTTAAAATAAGTTTGTGGGTGCATGTCTGTGCGTGTGCGTTTGTATTTGCATCTGTATAAGGGTATGACAAAGAGCATGTCAGCATTAGTCATTTTTGAAACCATCAAAAGTGCTTTCAGTGATGCAAAGAATACATATTTTTATTGTCAAAAGGCTGTATCAGACTCAATAAATTAATAATTCAATTTGAAAGCAAGTTGAAGACGCTGAAGTAAAAATTCAAACACTGCAGAACAGCTGTTTTGAAACTTTACTGGCAAAGGGCTATGTATGTATGAACAGCATTTACCAAAAAACATATCAAAATAGTGACAAATGAAGTTTTTTTTTTTTAAACTTAATAAATTGACCACTTGAGACCCATTTGGCTTGGTTGCATGTCCACGGACATCAAACACAGAAATGCGGAAGAGCTACGCAGGATGAAGCCCCCAGAGACTCCCCTTCGCTGTGTCTTGTAGATGGCAGCCTCAGCTTAGACACCCAAAGCAAGAGGGGTTGGCACATATTTCACAAGGATCTATAGGCGTGATGATATACACTGAAAATTGCAAGAAAAAAAAAAACTTAATATAATATTCATGTGACCCAAAATATGTTTTTGTGCTACCCAACAGCCAACTTTCCTTTCATATGAAATACTCCTCTTACTGACAGTTGGATCAACAAGTGGGCCATCTGTGTCTAATGAGGTTTAATGGTCCTGAAAGACTATTTGCACAGCTTTTTACAGGCTCTTGTCTGGTATTATCATTCCAGAGACACTTTATGGGGCAGCAGTTACAGGATGTGCATAATACAATGTAAATAGAGAACTCTAGGAATCCATTTACGTGAACCAACTAGAGTCTGTTGTCAGTGTTTTTAATCTCAACTTTGAGAGAGATGCCTGAGTAATAAAACTATAGATGAAACAGGGTCTCTAAGAGCCTGTGTAATTGTTACCTATATGAATGTGCCAAAAGGCAAATGTTGACATTGCAGTTTTGCAGCTGTCACTCAGGCGGCCAGATCGACCAGCTGCTGCACTTGGTGCTTGTCGGCCTCTTTTTCGGTGATATTCTTGATCTTAATATTGTCAACAGATGTCGTTAAAGGACCAAAATCAATAATTGACCTAAGTATTGTTGGTGTTTAGCCAAATCTCTGCACCATAGAGCTCCATCGTTATCCAAAAACAATTAAAAGAGCATCAGTGAATCCGGTGACATGTACCTTTGTGATACTGAAGTGGTCATTTATTTTTTTAAATTAATCCCACACGCACTGTCTCGGTGAGCTATTAATCTGTGGCAGAAAATAGCACCCAACAAACTGTTTGAGTAATGTTTATCAAAAGCCCAGCTGCTACATTTCCACCGTGAATGAAAGGGCTTATGGCCAAGTGCCATAGATAGGACTCTGGAGGAAAATAGGAAAAACACTGAACTGTGTTATAATGTGATTAAATACCCAGTATCTCTCTAGCACAACCTCTTATCCATGCAGTGTCTATGAAGTGTGCTGTTAAGAGATGAATTGAATAACATACAGAAATCTATTATCCCAAAACATTTCAATATTTGATTTCTTTACTTATCCTTGCCCCAGTCTTACCAAGTGTGGAGAAAACAATGCCTGTTCCCCTGCCCTGGCAAACTGGCCGAAAGACCTGAGGCAGGAGAGGGTTGGCACAAACGGCCACAACACTTGTCTCGGCGAGGTGAGGGCTAACGCTGTTGTTTACATCCATCAGCTCTTTCAGCTGCTTTACTGCCTCCAGCGGGAAACTCCTGTCTCCAACCTGGAGGGGGAAAAAAACGAGAAGATCTTTGAGGCACACGAAAAATCTACGGTACAGCTCAAATGATTCAAGTGCAGATGCCTTCATTTGAGTTAGAGTGTGCTGTTTGTGTCTTGTAATGGGAATGATAAGAGGTGAAATGAACTGAATTAATACATGAATGTGAATTGCAAGAGAGGCCCAGAGAGCTACTTCGGTCGTAGCTTTGAGTGAAGAGGGAACGTGACTAGACTGAATAGCTGGTGTTGAAATGCATTTTTAATGTTTCATGAGGTGAAACTCATCCTTCACAAACAGGAACACAACATCTGGATCTTGGTGTCAACTATTTCTAACTTGCCTTTAGACAAAAAATAACAGAGAAAATACATATTGAAAAGACAGAAACCAAACACACAGCCCAATAAGATAAAGAAAGTAAACAGTATTTCCAAGAACAAGTGATACTCACCTTAACCTGCACACCCAGAGCTCTGCTGCACACACACAGCACCAAAACAACGACAACACTGAGTGATCTCATTTTCAGGTGAATCAAGATGTCTCTCAGCTTAGAGGAATGTTTCTTCTGCAGTCGTTGTGTATCTGTGCTGCCTCTTTTAAGGCGTCTGGACAGATTAGTGAGTGATTTATTAACAAAGGCAACTGGCAGGTCGGGGAGAGTAAAGGTAGGGGGACACCGAGTGGTCAAAGATAACCAAACCACAGGCAGCTGTACTGTGAGTCCTCTGGATCCTCTTTTTTAGTTTATAACCTCTACCCTCTAATTTTTTTTATAACCTCTATCTCTGATGTGTCCTTCGTCAGCACAGTGTTTAACTATTGACTTTGGGTTTCATACCAACGCACACGACCCTTCAGTGCCACCATATAAATCTCATCCCTTGTCTTTCTCCCACAGATATTCGTCACTGAGCTGTCTGATAAGGAGGCTATATACCTACATTTAGGTCACTTGTTTGAATAGTTGTGATATTTGCAAATGATGACGTTTTCCAGCTTTTTTGTTTGCTCACACAAAACTCAGCGTAAAACAGTTCAACTCAGCTTAAAATGGTGGGAAGCAGTTAGACTATTGCTTGAATTCAAAGGTTACTTTATTCCTTTATTTCAAAATAATAATAAAAGTGAATATTAGAAAAGTAACAGGTTTGACAAGACATAGAGCCATTGACATTGGTCTGAAGTGGCAAATCTTTCCCAGTGTTTAACAGTAGATAAGAGTCAAATATATGATGTCATTATCAGTTGCCTCCATCTACAAGGAATTGTGGTCTGACTGTGTGAACTCAATGACATTGTATCACAAGTCATATCACATTCTCATATCACTCATGAAATCAATCTGTTTCTCCAGGTTTTTCTCAAACAAAATGGAGGTGTCAACTTTCTTGTTTATCTCTTATTTATAGAAAAAGACAGAGCTAAAACTGACTGAAGGTGAATAGTGCTGATGCAGCAATGGATAGTATAAGAGACACAAAGTATTCAAACACTGAGACATATGTGACCTTTAACTTTCAAATGCTCATGAAGACTCTGTGAATTGAAAAAGATAGATACAAAAATGGACATCACAAAATGATGATATTTTGTAGCATGTTTTGTTGCATTATTTTGTGAAATTGCCTTTACAAAGCCTAGACTTGTGTTTTGGGTGGTTTTCTTGTTGAAAAACAACGATGAGCCCACTCATCCCAAACCAGATGGGAAGCAATATGGTGGTAACTATGCTGGTCACGTACCCTTGAGTTCTAATTAAAATATCTACAGTGTCCCCAGCAAAGCACCCACACACCCACACACCTCCTCCTCCTCCACACTTCATTGTGGGAACCATACACTTAGATACCAGCCGTTCCCCTTCTCTGCATCTTGCAAAGACACAGCAGCTGGAACAAGAAATATCAGATTCCCTTGGTTTAATGTCCATTTGTTGTTTTTCTTGGCCCGAGCAATTCTGCTCCTCTTATTGATTGACCTCAGTGGTGGTTTCTTTGCAGCATTTCAACCATAAAGGCCTTATTCATGCAATCTTCTCTGAACAGTTTGATGTTGAGATTTATCTGTTACTTGAACTTTGAGGTAGCGATGTGGGTGTGAGGTGCTGTTATTTGACATTTTCTGTGGCTGGTAAATCCATTTACGTCATAACGTTTGATGGTTCTTGCAGCCAAACTTTCAAAGCTCTTGAAATTTTCCAGATAGACTGACCTTAATATCTTAAAGTAGTGACGGGCTTTCCTATTTGTCGAATAGTGCTATTTGCTGCATACTAATACTATCTCAGCACATCACAAACTGATGGTCAGAGCCACCTATTAATATAAAACCCACTGCAGATGACTTTTTTATGAAGCTGGTTAAGATATTTCCAAGCTGTCATCAAGTCAGGCAATGGCTGAATCAGCCACAACATTAAACAGATAATAATATAAAACCATAGTGTCATAAGATATAAAACTATAGTTTAATATCTTGTACCTTTACTGGTACTGTGTGTTCAAGATGCTTCTGATAAACCTTTCCATATCACATTGAATACAAAGGCTCCCTGTGTGAAAGAAATTATGAACAAGATGGCCTGATAGGAAATGTCTGTTTTAGGTCACCCAGGTCTTCCCAATCTTGTCAGCAAAGAACAGAAATCTGAGGCTACATCCACATTAATATATGCTTCAGTTAGTTTAGCTGTCTGAAATTCAAAAAATGGAGACTTGAGAGACACACATCTGGACGGAGATTGTTTTTGAAACTTAACCTGCTCTGATGGATCTGGACACTCAGATGGCAGCATTAGAATTTAATGTCAGCAGCATGAATCCATGGATCCAACCTGGCTTGTGTCAACAGTTCAGGCTGGTGGTGGTGGTATAATGGTGTGGGAAATGTTTTCTTGGCACACTCTGGGCCCCTTCAAGCCAATCAATCATCATTTGAATATCACAGCCTGTATAAGTATTGTTACTGACCAGCTGCATCCTTTTATGGCCACAATTTTCTCATCCTCTAAAAGCTACTTCAAGCAGGATTCTGCAATATGTCACAAGGGAAAAGTCAACTCAAACTGCTTTCATGAACATGACAGTGAGATGTGGTTGAACAGGAGATTGACAGCATAAATGTGACACTGGGCAGCCTGGGCAGAATAAATGTGTTGTGTAATAAATCTCTGGTCAAATATATGAATCAGAAATGTTATTTTAAAAGCTTATCAATGTCACTTGTCCCTAAAAATATAAGATAACTGTAAAGATTGTATCAGGATATGTGGACTAATGTGTATTGATGTTGAAAGGTAATGGTCCCGTACATTACCTCTTGTTTCTTATGTGTTGAATTCAATTTAATTCAATTTATTTAACCTTAAAAATACCTTCCCCAATGTATAAAAAATGACCAGCTGTTCCGTGACCAAGCAACGGTATCATATAAAAAGGTGTGTGGTAATTGTTGCGATTGTTACTTGTAATCAACCTGAGAGCCGAGTAGTAAAGGGAGTCTATGGGAGCATCAAACATCAGAGAACAGCATGTCAGTAAATGACCTCCCCATCTCCTCTTTCTATATCTGCTTCTGTTATATAATCCCTGAAGGACATTTCTGACCAGCCAATACTAAAAAGTCTATATTTTCTGGCTTTTCCTTTACAAATAAATCCTTTATGGATTTTATCTCCCAACATTTCCAATCAGTGTAATTATTTTCAAATCTGTCCCCACATTGCTGGGGTATAAATCTGCTGCATAGATACTAAAACCCTAGATTAGATTTAAATTTCAGCAATTTTTATCATCCCTAAAAGTTCCCACATTTAAACATATTCTAATTAGTTCAGAGTCAAATAGTTATCTTTCTGAATAAATGGAGAATGTAGCTCCTTCTCTAATAAGAAGACAGAAAGCATTGATGTTTTTCTCTGCTGCAAAGAATTGCCTTGTTAATATTTCTGCACATACAGGAAATAATATCTGCATAATGAGCTAGTTTAGCTGGGTCAGATAACACACAAAATAAAATAAAGAAACTATACACTATTTCAAATATAGGCATTTGTGGCTGAAATGAATTACAGAGGCTTGAGTAGATGGTATAAGTTTTTAATAATAAAAGGGCAATAACTTGTGCAGCAGGTTGAAAATAAACACATTTACATAGTGATACCTCCTGCTCATGTTGATACAGTCACCAGACGGGGCCATTGGTGTGGATAACCAAGTGTCCACAAGGTCCACAATCCTTCATTGTAGTGAGTGAGTGAACTAATTGGTGACATTTACACAGAATGCAAGAAGCTGATAAAGCTGTAATTGGACATTTCCAGGTGTAGTTTCTTTACAGAATTTGAACATTTAAGCCAGTTATACATTTGCAAATGCACATTAACTGTATCTATATTGACCTCTCATATCAACCCCTCTAGGCAGACATTACTAACAAACAAGCTCTGATGAACCCCTTAAATGTTACCTCTCCAGCACCCAGCCACAGAGGGACAAAGTTAATGATAACCTTATAACCTCCGAGACCAAAACAAAGATAAAGGATGCAAATTTATGCAAATGTTGCTTTGTCTGCTAAATGTTTAAGTAGGCAAGTGTTTGTGAACAGACTAATCATATTAATGTAACAAAACTTTGGAGATAGCGATGTCAGTTTGATCTTTTTCTGCCCACTAGTGGCCACAAATCAATGGGTGCAGACAACACAGAGCCATGACTCCCACAGAGGTGTTGCTTTTTTCAGCTACAAATTGCTTGCTTTTTTAGTCTACAAAGACTCTCTGAGAATAAGACTGAGAATAATCTATAAAGAGTACAATGTACACACAATTTATCAGCAAGGGTTTTTTATTTCAACAATATTAATACAAAAGAAAAACATGTAAATATGTATATAAAGCTTGACAAGATTGTAACAAATATTGTCATTCCAAAAATAAAATGTGTGAGCTTTCAGCAGAAAAATAAAGTGGTTAATATGCTACAAAGTAACAGTTTGCAAAAGAAAAAGAAACTCAAAATTTTATATTCATGCCCAGTGGTGATAGTCAGAACCTTTGTATTCAGGGAACATAACGGGATTGTCTCATCATCGCAGGCAAATTTTTGAGAAAATCCCTGGTATAGCTTTCAAGGAGAGCCTGGCTCACAGGCTGGCTTTGTTTAACAGCCAGTGCAGGCAGCAAAGGCGCAGATCTCGCAGATGTCAAAGGGAACCGCAGCTGAGATAAAGACAGAAGAATTAGCCACTGACATTAGTCACTGTTGAATCATCTGCACTTTAATTTTCATGGCCTGACATGTTTGCTTGACATTCAACCAAAAAGAAGGGCTGTTCAATTTATAATGGTCTCACCTAGTCTGGCAAGAGACGCAGATGCTCCCCTCTGGCTACAGAGCGGCAGGAACTCCTGTGGGAGCATGGGGTTGGCACAGAGGGTCAAGATGCCCGTCCTGAGTCGCGAGCTTTGTTTTCCTATTGCAAGCCTGCTCTCCGTCAGCTCCTGAAGCCTCTTGACGGCCTCCAGGGAGAAAGACAATCCATTTTCCTGGAAGATAAGGAAGATGTTTGTATTGAAGAAGGGAAACCTACAGACACAGTTTGACCGTGTGGCATTATTTCAAATAAGACAATATAAAAGTACACAGCTCTGCAGTTTTAACATGATTTGTAAATCTTTAAAGTATAGAATACAGGTTGTGTCATTTCTGCACTGTAGTCCACACGTATTATAGTATATGTGGATAAAAACAGTCATCATTCTTGAGCCCAGGCACTCTCATCAAGAAGACATCAGTCATTAGAAATGATAAGTTATGCTCTTACTTCGACTTGCACAGCCTCAGAGCTCCAGCTGAGAGCCAGGGCCAGGAGAGTGATGGTGGCGAGTGTGGCCTTCATGGTGACAGTGGTTTGCCTTGTAGCTTTGTCTTTGTCTCTTGCCGTGGATGCGCTCAGCAGGTGCTCAGCTCAATGTCTGCCTTCCCCTCCGCCAACAACCCCCTTTTAAACGGTTCTGAAGCTTAGTGGTCATGTGACCACAGGTACTTTTCTCATGGGTTAATAAGTAGCGACGGGTGTTACAGCGTTGTTAAGGGAATTCATAACTCCCACTTTGACCTCATCACCTGTCTGATTATTTTTATGGATCCATGGCTCACTTGGCTTCTCTGTTTTGCACGATCTGCCCCACCTCCGGTGAGTTAAAGAGTTACCATCAGGTCCATTGATGACGGTGAAGCCACACCAGTGCATTGTTTGAAACTCTTGTTAGTCACACCTATGCAAATAATTCCACCTTTATGTGTTACAGAAAAAAAAAAGGATAATAAAATTAAAGATATGACAAGGAAGTATTTGAAATTTAATTTTATAACTTGTGTTATAAGATGATTATGAACACAAACAAAGAAATGCAGATATAAAGTGAGATGCCTTATATGTTCTCATTAGCATGTGGCATGGAATCAGATGCAGCAAGACTCCTGCTTTCTGTTTCTACTGAAAAAACATTAAGTCCACTTAAGCCTCTATTACTAAATCCTTATCACTTTATTAACTAAGTTCTGGTCCAGCCAGACCTGAATGTGTATACTTCCTAAAAGCCAGGCCGAGACACTGAGTGTGGAGAACAACAGTTGTAAGAGCTTTTGGTCAGCTTGTGATTGTTGAATAATGAGGATCAGAAACAACATGAACATCCCTTGTAGCAAGTTTCCTCAAAACTAAGGACTTGGCCTTTTGGTAAACTGTGGTTTGGTGACAAAGTCAATAGTACTTCAGCATAGATAGACACGTTGGCAGCTTCAGAAATCAAACCTGTGACCTTCCAATAATGGCACAACTATCTGATCGTTATGTCTGTCAAGGGCAGACTGAGGCCGTGGAAAAAAAAAAGAAATCAATTGATTACGCTTGTGAGTGGCAAGGGTGTGACACATCTGTGAGTTTTTAATGAGCTCATTAGGCACAATTCTTTACACAGAGCATGACTGATCAGATACAGGGTTCACAGTGGATACCAACACTTGAACACCTGAACCTTTTTTTTCCCTTCTTTTTTATTTTTATTTTACCTGTTTGAATCAATGTACGTAAGTAAGTAAGTTTAAGTTTTTTTGTTTTTGATGTGTGCACATTTAGATCCATGCACCGAAAAAAGGGAACAGTTGAGGGATGTTTCGCCATCTGTTGCTGAACACAGTATGTGGAAATATTGGATTTGAATGTTTTTTTTTTTTTTTTTTTGTGTTTCTATCATGGACAGAGAAATGTATGTTGTGGAGCTGTGGAATAATGTGTGGAGTACAAGGTCACAATTAGTGCTAGTGTTAACCAAACTCACTATTAATTTTCTTTATCACTGAGATTGATGGTTTATCCAATATGGTTTTCACAGTTTTGCAGTTTTAGTAAAGTTCAACAGCTTCAGACTGTATGTGTCTATGTCATTTTCTGAGGACAAAAGAAAATAAAAATGTATTCAGACATCTTGATAGTGCTTTTATGTGTCATTCATGGATTATGTACTGGCTACACTGACAAGAGGGGTCTGAGTAAAAATAGCTTTAAGCTTGTTGCATGTTAGGTGTGTGAATGGGTGTGTGAATGATCTGTCTGAATGTGTCTTGCCCCCAGTGAACCTGCACAGGATAAGTGGTTATAGATAATGGATTGATAAATCATAATGAAATAATGTCGAAATTATCCTTTACCGGCTGTATTAGTCATCACTTCTTACAAGGTCTGCATCATTCAGTCTATGCAGATGAATGGGAGTACAGCGATTGAGATTGTGTTGTTAATCAATAATCTACCCAACCAGGTGTTTTGAAATCCGGCCAACAGGCTACCGTCAGGAGGGAGGATGTTTGACTGAAATGTGTGGGTGGTACAGCATGATGCATAGTGTAAAATAAAATAAAATACATAAGGTGATGCATAGTAATAATTTCAATTTGTTGATATATTCAAAACTCAGATGTGGCATGAAGAAATGTTGGACTAAAAGTGGCAGATGGTGGGTTTGGCTCAGTCTGACATTTCACTGCACTCAGTAACTCTTGTTCCACTAAAAGTGTGCTGCTTTTTATGTACTGCTAATTAAAAATTTAAAGCCTATTGACTTCATAATAGGCTGAGGTATCGATTTTAAGCCAGTTTCACCTCAAAATTAACTGGCCAAGTGGTTTTCTGTTGACTGTGGTCAAGAAGTGAAAAATAGTCTCCAAGTCATGGGAATGAGCAGCTACTCAGACAGGTAAGACTAATGACAACCATTTAAACTGAAGGGAAGTAAATCATCAGCCTGAGAGTGAATAGAATATGTTTGGGTGTTTATCTAATCCCTGTCACCACAGACATTTTAGACTAAAGTGGGTCAGAAAGCGATATTTGTCACCACGGATGCTACATCAAGTTCTCTTCATGTCTTTAGCTCAACATGAACCTGTGACCTTCTGAGTATAAGATGATCTTTATTTGTTAAACCTGTTTATGATTTTTTTTTTTCCCAATTAGGGGCAGAAAAACAAGATATAAACGTTAGCATATTAGCATCTTTTAAACATGTTAGCAAACAGTTGCCCACATATACACTCAGCAGACATGGAGGATTGATTTCAAAATTTCAAGTTTTGTAGAGAAAGACAGGAAAAAGAGGTCACAGAGAGGGTGTGACATACAACAAAGGGCCAAGGCCAGGGTTGTGTTTCAGGCCAGATGCTGAATCCAAGTCTAATATTTACCCTCTTTCCAGCTCTGTGGAAATATCTGTCCCATTAGCTGCTAAATGCTACAATATGTTCTTCAACCTGTTGCTAACATGTGCGTAACATATGTGCTGACCAGAGCAGAGAGAGAGAGAGAGAGAGAGAGAGAGAGAGAGAGTTTAAGTCCGTTATAAAAACATATAATCTTAGGGTTAGCTGCAGCATAGAGGCATTTGTAAGTTAGGAAAAGTGATATAAATGAGTTATCCGTAAGTTTCGCTATTGCTACATAGCTAATGTTAGCATTAACAGCTGTTTACTAAACAGTGCAGATGCAATTAAGCATCAAACTTCATTCAATCACTCACCATTAGCGTTTGCCAATGTTAACTCTTGTCTCTATCACATCTTTTATTTCTTCAAGTTAGCATCCTGTCCAGCCCGTCTTATCTTTCTGATACCGACTGACTGTAGCCTCCAATCTGCCCTGAAGATGAAGCACTGCTCAGAGTATAACCTCTATTATAACCTCTGGTATAGCCTGGCTCGTGACTTTTTCCAGCTTCATGACTTTTTTTGTGTCTCCTTGAAACGCATCGAGTGTGTTGAGCTCTCGGGGCTACTGTCCTTGTAGCTCCATTATTTTTATTTTAGTTTTAAAGTTTGACAATGGAAGGATATACTGTGCACTTACTAACTAAGATAAACTCAAAAATGAAGGATGGTTATAGAGCGAGAGTCTAGATGAGAAGATATAGTCCACTCTCATGCCTACAATGTAAATATGAAGCTAAAGCCAGTGACACGATGGCAGTGGCAAAGTTTTCACAATTTAAAATGATTACACAAAGGAGATAATATGAGATTTAGAGGTGTGGTAGGTATATTTTGTACCCTTGCTGTCTTATGCTGTATATTCATTTATGGTGCAGAGATAAGGGTATCAATCATCTTATTTAATTCTTGGCAAGAGAATAAATCCCAAAATGTGAAACAAGTTCTTTCAACTGAAAACAAAACATTATAACTTTATTTTATTGTTAACCTCATTCTATTATTATAATTTAATGTGATATTGCCATTTGTTTATAACTATAACTATAACAATAATATAATTATATATTGTAATTATGATAACCATTAGGGCAAAGATCTTTATTGGCCTTGATAACAGATAATACTTACAAAAAAAGAATATTACTCGCTGGCCTGTTTGCATGGGTGACACAATAACACAACACAAATCATGAGAAGGAAATATACAGTCTAAACTTTGGGATACAGGAAATACATTCCGTTACGCAACACAAAATGATATATTGACTAAACTTGTGGAGATTTATCATGAGTGTCAGATTTATGCTTGGCTGATTTAATTCTCACCAATAAATCAGTGTTATTTGTTGAACTTGTGGGATGGACAACAGTCTGATTAGTGTTATATCTACTGCCACTGTTCCCATCACTTTCCTGTCCACTTATATCTTCCTAGAAAAAAACATGTCTGCTGAGCAACAACATCAGCAAAGCAGCAGAGACTGAGGTCAGCGTTTTTTCTTGAACACAATATAAAAGTAACAAAACTTTTGTATTTATACTTTTGCACAAAATAGTTTTCATTTAATCTTTTTTTTTATTATTATTATGAATTATTGGATAATTGGATAATTTCCCCTTCGAGCCTCTAAAAATACAATATATACAAAATATACAATCCATATCCCACAACCATATCCTCAAAGCTAATAACAAAAGTGAATACATGGTCTAAGGAAAACTGTTTTCAGCAGCAACAGTGTGGCCTTATCGTTTGCCTGTAAAGTTTCATGATTATGTCTGGCATGGTACTGAGGCAATTGCATTGACAAAAACTGTCCACACAAAGACAGAGAGACATATAAACAGCTGACAAACTCCTTAGAACTCACTCTGTTATAGTGTCTACAAGACCACATTATGCCATGACACACACACACACAAAGAGAAAACTATAGCAACGCCGGTTTTCCTTAGACGATGCTTTCACTTTAGTCTTCTCTTTGTCTTTTGCCGTGATGTTGACAGACATCAGATTGTGATTAACACATAAACAAGAATTGATAAATCTGACAACTGGTTGCATTTTAGGTGGGCATTCATATTATCTTATCTTTTATGGGAATTAAAAAAAGAAGTGCTAGTATCTGCCTTGCACAAAACAATCACAACAGTGTTTATCTGATCAAGTGAAGTAACTTATTATCTAGCTACATTGATTAGACATATCCAGCTCGACTGCAGCTCCACGTGTATCACAGTGTGACTGACTGCAGTGTAATTATTTTTTTTATTTGTGGAGGTGCCCTACATGTGCAGGAACAATTTGGGGTCTGATATAAGATAATATAATGATAATCACAGCCAGGGTGAGTATTTTTGGGGCCTTGGGCAGGATTTTGCTTTAGAGGCCCCTATCCACATCTTAATCACAGTTTTATCTCTATAGTTTTATTCCATAACTTTCAATTTCATGCAATAAATGTAACGATATGGTCATATTTTTTGAGGTGCGATGAAGCTAGAAGATGAAAAACACTCATGGTATGGAGGAGAAGGCGGAAATGACCAGAAATGTTGTGGAGTTTATCGCCTCTAATTATCAGTCAGTACAAAGTCGATCCAATTGGTCAATTGCTGATTGATGTGAGCGGCCCAAACAAGCTGTAAAACATGAAAAGAACGATAGTGAGCTGTAACAACATGGTAACATATAGTGCAAGTTCAACCCAAAAGGGTAAAATAATTAGCGTAAATGTCAGCTTTATTAATCATCTGAAAAACAGGGCACATCAGCAACAGTCATAAAACTCTGGGTAAAATGTTACCTGAAATATTTGAACATTTGTCCAATAATTTAATTCATGACCAAATACCTGAAGGACTAATGACACTTCAGTTAGTTTGGTGTTCAGATCTAATTATCAAATGTGTAATAATCAGCAATAAACACAAATGCTCAACGCTTATCATTTGTTTAAATTGTGAACATGTTTACCATATTATGTCTACATATCTTTTTTTCAGCTATAAATAAAAGCCCAGTCTTTAAGGCAAACAAATGATGCAGATAGATATGATCACACCATAGCTGCTACAACTTTATTTTCCCCTGTTGGTGCGACACCAAAACAAGCAAATCATGCGGTGCTTGGCCAGTTAAAGCTCAAGATCGACATAAACTAATGACACTGAAGTGGAAGCAGTATCTCTCCTCACTTATGCCTCGAGTTTGTAATTTGGCCGTTGCCATCTTAGTTTTTTTGAAACCAGAAGAAACCACATTTCAAGGAGATGTAGATGAAGAGGGTTGAGGGGCGGATCTGACCCGCTCTATACTCTATCCTGATTGTGTAGTACAGTCTGTCAATCACACGCCCTAATGCATATCCTGCTTTATGGTTACATTATATTTAAGAGGACTTGAAACTAGAGACTGAGACCATAAACTTATTAGGAAAACATTTACTGAGCTAATAAATCAAGTGAGAATTAGAGCCATTTTGTTCGCAATTAGTGGAGTGACTCTCTGTGTAATGCACCAAACTGACTTTACTTTTCAGGAGGCCACTGTCCCTGGAAGCTAGATTGAGCAGCCGCTGCATCTATTTCTATCTTTTTCATGGCTGTGTCTGTGACCTAATGACAAAGGTTGGAGCTTGTGAAGCAGTATGTTTTGGGTCGTTTGTGCATTTGTATTCAGGAATACCCTGGGATCTTCGACAGGTGACTAGCTGTAGCCGAAGTGCGCTTGTCAAGCTGGACCTCGACTCAGCTTCCTCCGACATGAGATCAGTTATGATGTTGGACGGATTATTATACATGTGCACATGTGTGGAAACTGCACTTGCCTAATAGAATATGTCCTTTCTTCCTAAGTGTTAAAAGGTAGCAGCAAGGAAACAAGCATATTATACCATGCTTTATCATCTTAAATTGGTATCAGTTGTCGTACCAATCCCCAATGACGAGTTACGGTGTATGATAGAGAAACTTTTATGGTTTGTTCTGCAGCTCTCACAGTCAACTATATATCAAAGTCACAGCTAAAGCAAAAAGCTTATGGAGCCATTATCGCCACCTAATCACCACCACCGGAGTCCAGGCTTCGGGGGACAATTCCTCTAATTGAAAGGAACTTAAACCTATGGATCACTACCATGGGGAGTTGTGTCCTGCTGGGGTCTAAGCGCCAAAGTCCAGTTCATATGTCATTGAAATTCTCTCTCACTCTCTCTCGTACTTAGTCTCTCCTGATTGAAATGAAAACGATTATTATATGAAAGAATAAAGCCATTTACAACACATCTACAATGAGTAATGGCTTTTCATATATTTCTTAATGATTTACAAGCTATGCTTCACAATTGCTTTTTGAATGGTGGGAGACTACAGATACTCATTAAAATATAAATTTATTTCTTTTATGATATTTGAATACCTGTTGTTTCTAGTTGAAATTTCCAGTCAATCCAATCAGTTCATACAGACATTGCAATATAGGGCAGGTCAAACGAATCACATGAATTTAATTCTTTATGTAGTTATTATGTCGACCTCTAAAAAGCGCTCTTAAAAACATGAGTCACTCCATTCAGCTGATCGAGTCATTTGGCATACGTTGCCTTGGTTACTGACCACACACAATAAAGCAACAGCCCCACAGACAAAAGTTTACTTGAGATTGTTGGCTTTTACACAATGAAATTATTCAGTTTTTGATATCAAGGCCAAGGTATTATATAAGCTGATGGCTGCAATGCTCTGCTTTTATTGAGGGAATGAAACACATTTTACAGGATGTGAAGCCATGCAGCCATGCATTCATCTTAGTTTATTCTCAGACAGACAACGCCGACTGCTTCTCTGTAAATCATCACCTCAAAGCAAAGAGCGCAGCCCTTATGATTTATGTCTCTGTTGTACATTTCACACTCTTTTCAAGGACACCTATGAAAATAGTCGCAAAGTGAAAGGCCATACATGTTCAAACGATAAATAAAGATAAAGATATGAGGAACTGCTGCAGAGGGAACAGTGAAAGACACATTATGAAAGTAATAAATCACCTGCTGTCTCGTCGGGCCACTATGGTCAGTCAGGTTTTTTATATTTATTGCACTTTAATTAAATAAAATGTTAGTTTGCAACTTGATGTTACAGTGCATTTTACATATTGCACTACAATACACTGATTGCACATTTGAGGACATTTAACAAGATTATTGCAAAACAAATCATCAGAATATAAAAGTGTCCAACAAACTTTTTACTTCAGTTTGATGAAAATAATCAACTAGACTATCTGGCTGCAATAAAAAGATGTTATGTTTCCAGCATTAGCACCTTATAAACGTTGTTTATGATCACTAGCATTAGCAGTGTCAGAACAAGTGCATACACGTCAAAGTAAATGGTTAAAAATGTTACACCTGTTGATATGTGTTAATATAACAACCTCCCCTCCCCTGGGATTTGCTTCTATTCGCCCGCAAGAGCATTTATGATGCCAGCCACAGATGTTTATAGTTGACAAGGCCCGGCTCATTTAATTTCATCTGAAACATGATGGATAGGTGCTAAGGTCGGGCCTCTGTTCAGGCCAGTCAAGTGCTTCTACATCATTCTAAGAAAACCATTTCTTTATGGACCTCACTTTGTACACAGTGGGTATTATAAAAGAGAGCTAATTATTGTCCAATAATACATACAAAGTTTTGTATGCCATGCAAGTAGCCACTACATCGTAATAACACAACAGCCATGTTAGTCAGATACAGGGCAACAATAGGATTAATTTGGAGTCATGTTCATGCCCACTCTCTCAGGTTTTTATTTTAATGTAAGCTGGACCCACAATACAGACACACACAGGGAGATAAAGTTCAGCCGGTTTATTAGGTGGAATCATTTTGTGGTAGTGGGGAATCTGGAGAGGAGTCTGTAAGGCCGGCACTGGGTTACAAGCTGGGAAAACCAGAGACAGGAAATGGAGTAGGCAGAACTGGTAAACATGGAGCACAGGAAGCGACAGGTAAAGCAGAGAAGTAACAGGCAAAGAAAAACTGATCTGAACAGGAATCTTTGATCAGGAGCCGGAGCCTTTACCAAATGAGGAGGACCGGGTTCTTGTACTGCAAGAGTGTGGCTTGTTGTGATCAGAGAACCAGTAGGGACGAGCACAGAACAAGAGGGAAGGGGAAAAACACAAGGGAACACAAGGAAAATAGACGGCCTCATGACAGTAACTAACAATATAATCAATGAGAGTGGACCAAAACAGTATAAGTGATGATAATAAAACCAAATCATTGAGCTTAAAGAGCGCTTGCATTAGCTCAATGTTAATTTCTTGGGAGTTTATCACGACAGGCAGCAGCATATTTTTTTCCTATTCTCTACATAAACACAGTGATTATAACATATACAGCATTATAGCTGTTACTTGGAATGAAGAGGCCTTGGATCCCACCACAATGAACACAAGCATCCAAATGCTTCTTGTAAATACAGTGTTCACCTTTTCTTTAAATTGATCTAGTTAACATGTCCATAACCTTCAGTGTTGGATAAACTTTGCATTTCGATTAATTGCTGCCTTACTGAAATAGTACGTGTGCATCAAAAGAGAGTTGGTTATAAATGACACAAAGCAGTCAGTCCTGCAACACACACAAACACACACACACACACACACACAAACACACACACACACACACACACACACACACACACACA